>OZ012684.1:56775911-56845911 GCA_963942565.1 Maea johnstoni | reverse complement strand
ACATGTGAAAGGTGTAGTGAAAAAAGGTCTATTCAGTCTCTTAAAATGTGATGATAAGAAATATTTTTATATGCAATTGTATAAGCCTTTTTTATGTGAAAATATTGAAAGTGAATTTCATTGTTTGAAGATAAAGGTAAGAAAATATTTTTAACAACCACTGAAATTCATGATGAATTAACTTATGATATAGAAGCGCACAATTATGATAACTAAAACAGTCCAGTTCTCACCTTGTGACTGGAGTATGTTGTAATCACGGCTAGAGAATGCCCTGAAATTACTGATGATTATTTGAATGTTTGTTGAATGGGTGTCATCATGATTTATACTAAGACTATGTATTAACGACCAGGCAGGTACCTTTTGTCTACAGGTAAGAGTGATGCCAGCAGGGCCATGCTCACTACTTCTTTTATTTGACTATTTGTATGAAAAGACATGTAGAAATTATGATGTGACAATAGGCGTGTACTCACTTGCAATCTTACATTTTCTCATTGTTTCATAAGAAAAATATTACATAAAAAACTTTGAAATAATTTCTGTTTTGTTAGAGAATTATCACCAAAACTATTTCTGCACCCAGGTACTTAATAATTACTATTGACTTAAACTTATGGACCAGAAAATAAGAAAGAACATGGGCATTATAATAGATTTAATTGTGGTATTGGTTATACCTATTCAAGGTTGTAAGGAGTATTACAACCTCTTTTGTGGTGAATTAAAAATTACACCACAATCAATGCCATTAAAATGTGTTTAGAAAATAATTTTCTGTGCAGCCAAATTCTAGATAACTAGTTACTCAGATAACTTAAAACCTCAAATTTAACCTGCGCATTTCAGTGTTATGGACTATTATGACTACTTTTTAGATAGGTTCACCAAGTTTACCTTTATTTTGACTGGCCTTCAAAATATTTCAAAATATATATATATATATATATATATATATATATATATATATATATATATATATATATATATATATATATATATATATATATATATATATATACATATATATACATATATATATATATATATATATATATATATATATATATATATATATATATATATATAATCAATCATATGTAATTATATACATGTCTGTATGTGTACATATTTACTGGTTGTTACTGCATATGTACAGTCTGGTGGAGGTAGATTACTCTCAATACCTAGTACTTGATAATAACTTGCATTCTAAGAAATGCCACATTACCGAAAGAAGGCTGGTTTGCCATATTAAGTAAGCATATTGTTTTCCCCATGTCTTCTCTTGATAGTACCATACTTCTATCTGATTACTGTTTGGACTTTTTTATTCTATGAGCCATACAACTTGAGATTACAAACTTATTCACTTTTGTAGATGTTGGGACGCTACATTTGTTTAAACAGAAACCAAATTCAAGGAAATTTAATGTAAATGTTTCACATAACCTTTCAGCTTAGCTTTTCCATCAGAAAAGAAATGAGATGGGCCTTGTGTGATGTGAAGAAAGCAAAAAGTACTCTAAAGCATATAGTTACTTGTTGGTGAATCCCACTTGGCTACTTTAATTTTTATGATAACACAAGGTATGATTTCTGGAAGTCACTGTGGACCATGAGTCACAATACGGGATGAATGATGTAAAAGACACTGCTGTGCAGTGCTGAAAATATTATCTTAACACTAACACATATGTATATATGTATTCCAAAGGGGTATGTTTTAACATTTTGCTGCTGTTTTGACTTGTTCACTGCCAAGGAGTTCATGCATTACCAACAATTTCTTTACCTGCCTTCCAGTCTATTCTTATGCCTGATACTGTCTTTGCTTCAAAGCATTGATGAAATTTGTACAGAATAGTTATTGCCTAACAGATAACTAAAGTATTTTCTTGGAAGAACATAAATCTCTATTTAAAGGTTCAGAGCATTTAGATAACCAAGGGAGCTGTTGGATAGGGCAAGACAATAGACGGGACCTTGGTTATCAGATTACCAGTATGTTGAACTTCTTGGAAGAGGTGACAAGGAAAACATGATGTACCAGATAGCTGTGATATATATCTATATAACCAAGATAAATACTGATCTATTTGTATATGTGGTCAATATTTGAATATTTGTTATTCTTAGCTACCAATGTTTGTTGATCAATTTTTAAAATTATTTCTTTATGAAGTTATAGGTTAGCTGACATCTTTTTTCACGAGTTCTATAAATGTGTATGAATTCCTCATGTGGCCAATATATAAGCCGAGCCGAGCCTAGCTGAGCCGAGACAAGAATTCTGAACCGCATTTGATACTCACTGTGACTTATCAATCAGGCGAACTTTGTTCTACAATTGGCAATAACATTTTTGAAATATTTCAAGAATGGTAACTGCAATTTATTGCATTAAAGTTTGAAATTTGTCATATTGATTGCAAAGCCTCTTAATTGTTGTTGGATCACTTGTTAAGGTTCATGTACTTATGTTGTATAAGGTCAACCCTTAAATTTGCCTTAATGGATTGACTAAACATGTATTGTATGAGTCCTTAGTACACATTTGGGCATTCATTGAATACGGTAGATATGAGGCCACATGTAAGGCTCTCAAGCATGGGATCTGTGTGAGTTTCCATTATTTCCTCACAACCAATTTGGCCTGGTTATCTTTGACACTTGTCTTACACAGTGCCCCAGCAACTGAGGGACACATTTAGACTGTTGTAAGACGAGAAATTCTTCCAAGACCCAGGTACCTATTTTATTTAGATGGTACATTGAAAATAGTAGCATTCTGCAATGAACAAAAATATAACCAAGCCCATTTATCTTTTGGGAATTCATATGAATATGAATGATGGAACACCATGGATCAGTATAGAACTCTTGTGGAAATGCTTGTGATGAGAGGAATGGAAAGGCTTGCCTAGTTTCGTCAAATTGTTCAATTTTTAAGGAAATAAATATACAGTTACATACATATCAGTGTTATATTTGTTTTATTTCTTATTGAATATCCCACCTAGATTTCTCCTACAACCATAAACTAAGGGCTATTTCAGCTGGTCTTGGGACGGTTACAGCTACAGGCTCTGGGCTTAGACTTAAACTTAGATGATATATGTAAGTTCATCGTCTAAACAAAGGCAATGATGATTAGGCCTAAGGCTAAGCCTAAGTCATGCATGTACAACCAGCCTCTGGTCAGCGCTGACCACATCTCACATTCAGCACTCCTAGGATGCAAATATGGTCACTAGGCTGCTAACATCACATGTGCTGGGAGCTGTCACTGGGCCCTTTCTGACCACCACTTGCCATGATTTTGCTAACCAGTCCTAATGTTTTGGCTATAGTTTACCGCTATGACAATATTGTGCACTAGTTCCAAATACCTCAAACTCGCCTAAAATATCTCTATATTACGATTTAAAGTCATTGAAAAATTAGGGTCTCCATATGCTAATAATATTGATGTATTACAAGATTAGTAAGAACCAGAATTATTCAATAAAGGTAAGGGTCTAAATTATTTGACTATCTGGGGAGGAGAGATGAGAAAAAAGCTATCTGCCTCTGTCAGAGGAGAACGAAAAAGAAATCTGACCCTGCCAGAGAAATAAAAAATGCAATGTATTTAAAAAGATGTGTCACGTTTCATAACTGAATGTTGCAGTGTAGATTTGTAAATTTGACTCATTTCTTTGAATGAAATGTTGCCATGATTTCACAATTGATTCTTACTAAGTGTGTTCCCCAGCGAGCTATTTGGCCAGGCTGGAACTGGAAGAATCTCACGCGCACTGCACACACGTTGCTATGTCCAAAAGATTTTGGATGAAATCAGCACCACCTTTTGCTTTGTTTTTATGATACTATATACTGGTGAAACCTATTCAGTATTGGACAGACTTACTACAATTTTACTGGCACCACTGTCAATTTTGAAAAGAATTTGTTACAAACAAACCATCTATGGTTCGAAAACTAACCTGATGACCTGCCATTTTCTTATTGTATTCTTGGTAAGAGCTTTGTGTAGGTAGTTAAGACAATATTTGGTGAAAATGAAATTCGGCAATTCTGACTTCTACCAAATTTAAGTTGAGAACTTGTTTCTTGAATTCCTTGATTTTGCCCCATAATGCCTATATAACAGCAGGAAAATAATTTCAACATGGCAGATCAGGATTTCAAGCAGTGACAGCATCTCTGAAGGTGTAAATTTAGCAAAAAAAACGGAACCAATTTTGGAGAATGAGCTATTTGTGACATAAATTGCCTTATTTTTTCATAGATCTGTGAAAGAAACGAAGTCGATGACCCCATGAATTGAAATTGTTTTGAAGATCATCTTGCTTTGTTCTTTACTCATGCAAAGTTTCATGAAAATTTAGCTGAATATCTTTAAGTGTCATAAGACCTTAAGTGTCAAATCTGAATATTCTTTGGACATTGCATTATCAAATAAAAAATGATGATGCCCGCACCAGTTTTTTTGTCCTGAGAATTTTTTGGATATGTTATACCTTGTGGGACAAAACTAAAGAAAATATTAAAAGAAATTGGCTGTTTGGCTGATTTTTTTTGCTAGAGACAAATTTGTGATTTTTGAAAAGTGTCCATGTGAAAGAAAAAAGGCCGTCACGTCACGCATATCGCTCATTCTGGGTTGTGCGTGTGTCAAAAAATAAATTGTCAATCTATATAAACTTAAATTTGCATGTAGTTCCTGGAGTAGGTCCTCTTCCTGCTTGCGCAAATAGTATTTCAAACCCTACAATATCTTTTGCACGGCATAAAATTGATCTGGATTGATTGAATTAAAAATGAACACTTTTTTTCTCAAAAATGGACACAAATATAGGGCAATTTATCGCACACAATGAATGGAAAAAAAAGTTAAGTCTGGAGAATTTATTATTTTTTATATGCTCTTGCCCTGTAAATTTGCATTCTATATGCGAATTTTTTTGGGGGGTGTTTCGAATTACTTTTTTTGCTACAGAGCTATGAGTGACAAGGTACGTTATTCGCTTTTTTATGACATGAAAAGACAATGACGCTGCCTATATGATTCCCCATTGTTGTTGCAATAATAGGGGTAAAATTCTTTTGTTGGGGTCATACCCGCTTCCTAGGACGCGAATATAGGGCATTATGTCACACATAATGAATTTAAAAAAAAAGTTAGTTTGATATGTTCTTGCTCAGTAAATTTACTTTCTCTATACCAAAAAATTACGGGGGTGTTCCGAGTTGCTTTTCCTGATATGGTACGTTTTTTTCTTTTTTGCAAATAAAATTGGCCTTGTACCGTGGCAACAATAGGGAAATTTCGTTTGTTGGAGTCGCCAGTGTGGTTAATTACGAACAGTCTCTACCCATGTTAGCTAATCGTATGCAATCATTGTATTGAAGACGTCAACTAAAATTGGTTATATTCTCAGGGGATGACCAACTGTCTCATTTTCGCACCAGTGTGCAACAGGTGCTTCGAAAGAGGCGACAAGCCAAAAACAAGCATTTTTTCGCAAAACATAACCAATATAACCTTCACATATGTCATATTTCACTTGAATTATTTCTGATACAAATTGTATTTCAATTTAGTAAAATTATCAATTGAATGTTCTGGGTCTTAACTATTGCAATAAGGGCTAATATAATAGTGCTACCAGGTTACAACATTCATAGCTAGTGTCGAACAACAGCCACCAGAATTTGCTGTGCTCCAGGACGTATTGACTGTGCTCCGCAACTGAAATATTTAGACGCCCCTGATTCTGCTTATTATGGCTGTTCCAAGAAAAAAAAAAAGAAAAAAAAAGAAAAAAAGGGGAGGCTCCAATGTTAGACTATTGTTTATTGTGGAATAATATAATTTATGTCTAATACAGCCCCCTCTTAAAAATGCTAATACTTCCTCGGGTTTCCTGATCCTTTAAATCGGTAGCCATTTAAGCACCTTATGTCCTACGATACTCAATAACAATGACACCTCTTGAGTATTGGACATTACGACTAACTGAAATAATTCATTATACTTTTCTTGACACTATCGCCAATTTTGAAAAGAAATTGGTACAAAACAGACCTTTATCAAATATATAACATTATGACTATACCTTCCTATTCTAAATGGTAGCCTAAAAGACATGTTTTAACACTGAATGTTTTGGATACAATGATTTTCATATTCATTGTATTTGATGATTTTCAAAAAATATGTATGACCATTCACTTATGTATAAAATGGGATTCCCTTGCTAAACAATATAGAAATCTTATTTCACAAAGTTTAACCATCTGTGCGAAATCTAACCCAAAGACCTGACATTTTCTTTATGTTTTCTTGTTAAGAGCACTGTATAGATAGTTAAGACAAATATTGGTGAACATTTTAACTCGACTTATACAAATTTTTGGGGGAAAATTGTTTATTGAATTCCTTGACTTTGCCCCATACTTCATAACACCAAAATAATTTAACATGGCAGAAGAACATTTTAGGCCGTTACAGGATCTCTGAAAGGATAAATGTATGACGTGGCTAAGAACAATACCATTTAATGAGAATGAGACGTTCATGACTTAAATTACATCATTTTTTCAAAAATCTTTAAAAAAACAAGAAGTCGATGACCCCATGAATAAGAGATGTTTTTGAAGGTCACTGTGCTTTGTTAGTTACTCGTGCTAGGTTTCATCAAATGTAAACTCAAATTTCTAAAATTGGCGAAAGACCTTAATTTGAACGGCGAACAACACTGCATAAAATCGTTATTTATCCACCCTTTCATGCACACATATGGCAGGTCCATGTTTTATTATGGAAAATTCGTTGCTTATGTATGCAGGCGTAACATTAATTCCTATAACCTTCAATAGTACGTTATGGCAATATGAATGTCCCATCCATCCCTGACGTACATGTCACTCATGCCTGACCCCTATTATATGTGCAACAACGGGACGTCTCCAACAATCGAAAGAAAATACTGGTGCGGGCATCTTTAAATGAATGGGACAGATTGTCTTGCAGAAATGTACTTTGAACACATATAACTCACAGCCATTGACATTGACATCCGCCTAAAAGTTAAAATGTAAAGTATTTTCTTTGCTCTGAATTAAAATGTATCTGTTAAGGGCGCATTCTGTTTGGGAAATTAAACTTCAGGCAGAGTGGTTTGAAAGGAAATTGAAGGGCTAGCAAGAAAAAATACACGGGCATATTTTTTGAAAATATGACAGTACATAGGATAATTCCTTTGACAACATTGGATATTTTTTTTAGTAAAAAGAGGGCTCAAAGTAAACAATCAAATATGATTGCCGCTCGGCCTTAGCGCTTTTTGGTAAGCGCGAAATATTTCCCGTTATGGCTTGCCATACATTGGCCCTGTCATGCCCCATTGAAAACGAGGCTGCGAAATCCAACATGGCGGGTGACAAGACCTTCGCCGAGTTGGAAGCTGATGTCGCACAAAAATACGCTAAGCGATTGCAAGATAACTGGAAAAGGGAACAAAAACTAATACAGTATGACAGCTTTAGGGGTAGCAAGTATCCACCCTTCAACATTGAGCATTTGCCCCATGAAAGGCAGCGCCTGAGTACGCCAATGACCGCTGAGGATCGTGTCCTACGAAAGCAATGGCTTCATGATCAGCATTTGTCACCAAACGAACCAGTGAATGTCCCAGAATTGAAGCCACGAAACTTCATTCGCAGGCTTTACGGTAAACCGTGGGATGCACTATTCAAAGTACTGAGACCTGTCATTGTGAGTACTTGCTATGTTTGCATAAAATAAACATGCCAAATTTTGACCTTCAAATAAAAATCTTAAATCTCAACAGAGGCAGAGATCTCTACATATCTGTGCTCTCACTAAATTCTACAAGACTAGGCTATGCCTCAGTTCCTTTCAATCCTAGGAGTAATTTCATTTTGTTGCATGGGCTTTAAAAAGAAACCCTCGCATTATATTGCAATTATAGGTGGAAAGGGCGCTATATCAAATATCAATTATTATTATTATTATTATTATTATTATTATTATTATTATGATTTGAGTTATAAAAGCCTGGATTGACATAGTGATAGTGTTAAAAATATTCTTGTTAGATAAGCTCTTATGAAGCATAGCCTCTTTATATATTTGATACTTGTTGTTCTTGTATTTAATTGTCGAGTTCTCTTCATTTTTTCTGTAACTCATTTTTCCTGTTTAGTTTTTTCTTTGTATAATCTTTTTGTTTATATTGTATTTATTTTGCATTTTTAACATATTCAATTATAAAGATACATTTACATTTTTATAGCATTGTGACAATTAATCATATAATTGATTATTCAAATAAATCAATTGATACATTATGTGGGGTAATAGTTCATGTCAAAATAAATTGTTATTACTTATTTAGTTATTATAGTCTGTCTGACTCGAGTTTGGCAATCACTTTTCCCACTTTTTTGTGACAAAACTATCGAGTTTGCCATCCAAACTTGGCGAACCTTTTTGGAGCACTAGTACGTGTATGTACAAACATGTTTTGTCTCAGCTCCGCAAAATGTTGATTTTGCTCATTAGTTCATATTGTAAAATGTGCACATCACTGACACTACGATCTTGCGTGTTTGTCTGTTGCGAACAATACAAACACGCGAGATCGTATTGTTGGCAATGGACACATTTTACAATGGGACCTAATGAGCAAAATTAACATTTTGCGGAGTTGAGACAAAAAATATGTTTACACATACACGTAGTAGTGCTCCTAACATGTTTGCTAAGTTTGGATGGAAAACTTGAACGTTTTGTCACAAAAAAGTGGCAAAAGTGATTACCAAACTCGAGTCAGACAGACTATAGTGTTAAATTATAGAACTGGTTACCTAGTTTGATTAATATACACCCATGAGGAAAAGCGAAATTGTGAATGAGTAATTGAAGGGGTTTTCTGACAATTATTTATAGATTCAGACTGGATCATTGTATGTTCTGGCATTAATTTATTATTTACAGATGTCAAGAATGACCTTCCCTATATTTTGTTTTGCAGGGTGAAGGAGCAGCAGCTAATGGTCGTTTCTTTATTCCTAAGCTGTCGATGGCTGTATTTCTCGCATACTTTTCATATTACAACTTGAAGTACAACTACGCGGTGGGTATTCTCTTGATTTATCTCTTGATTATTTGCTAAGCATTAATTGTAATCAATATTGACTCCGTAAAAGCAGTGGATGATATGTTATATAAAAATTGCTGGTGAAAGTCATGGTTGTTGATGTATATCAAAATTTTGAACAAGAAAGTTGATGTATCCTAACTAAACAATACACAAGAGATAGAAATAATGTTTAACATGCTTAAAATCTAACATAAAGATAAGACGGCTTGTAAATGGCAGTTCATGTTGTCATTTATTCTGTGTGGTACTATCAACTGATAATCCATTTCTATGAAATGGATTGAATATTCTCTAAATTTTGTATGAACCTGTTGGACTACAGGCAACTCTGCTTAATCGGGACTAATGTGGAACCTAAATTTCTGTCCGGATTAGGCAAAATCTAGATTATGCGTATAGGAATTATATGTATAGGAAGGGTCCGGTACCTTCCAATCTGTCTAGTTTAGACGAAAATCTGGATTATACATGTCTGGATTAAGCAAAGTTGCCTGTGTTAATAACTAAGCGTAGAATTATAACTTAAAGCCCTGCACCTCAGGTTGATATGTTCGTATCAAATAAATAGCCAACATGTCAAAAACAAATGAGCTTCCTTAATTTGGTTTTAGTTCAATTGCATGACCAAATGTTTTGTCTATATTTTTATCAGACTTGGGAGACAAGAACAGGCTGGCATGTCTACAGTAACAGAGCAACCTTGTACCCTGTAAGTAAATAGTTCTAAGTGATGTCTGACTGTTGAGTTGTTTGTTCCCAATCATTTACTCTTTAGGTTAATATATCTTTTCATGAATAAGAAGATAACCAACAATAACATTGCCAAGAATGGTTATATGTTATTTTGTGCATGGACTATGTTATTTTCTATGATGAAAAATGTTTTTTATGTTGAAAAAATCTTTCATGCCAAAATACATCTAAGTGCATAAATGTATCATTACCTTAGTTTGATTATTTCCTCAGATGTCATACAATTCAATTCAATTCAATACTTTATTTCAGACACAGGTGGTCCATGCACATAGGTACAATATTGACTAGAAGTTGTACCCTTTTTTGAAACACTGAAATTCATGAACAATTATTCTTTAGTTCCTATAAATAAGAGTAGCTTTATTTTAAGATTGCAGAAAAGTTTCAAATTATTTGTTTTATTTGAATGTTGAGTGAACTTTTCCTTTAATAACTTGATGAGTAAGTTCATATTAAACTGTGGCTTGATAACAGTAGTAGCACTAAAGAGACAGTATGAACCATTCACAAGAAACTTTTTTATGAACTTCAATCTTTGTTTCAGAACCAAGGAGGTTTTGATGCCCTACCTGTCAAAGAACATACAGACTTCGCTGATAAGGATTTCTCAAAGCGCACCTTTATGAAAGATCAATAAAAAGACTGTAGATGAATTGATAAACAACACCTGGAGATCTTCTCTGCACATAAATGCGAGTTCCTAGAGTAAAGCCTAAAAGTGTTGGACTTCACCTTTTGAACTTTATAACAGAAGTTTTTAGTTACCAAATCAGAGATGTGCAGTTTCTAAGAAAAGACATTAATGCTGAATCACAACTTTCATTTCAAGTTATCTTTGAAGCATTTTGTTGTACATGGTTAGTGACAAAACAAATGTTCAAATCTTTTTGTGCATCATAATCAGATTTCAAAGGGTCCAATGGAGAGTGATTTCCTGTTCAGCATACAACACACTATCAGATCTCCATCTTGTCTTCAGTATCTTGTACAACAATCCTATATCAAACATCTGGTTGGTAAAGTGTACACATTTTATCATAGGTTTGTTAAGGACAGGATATATGTATAGAATTTAAAATGGTAATTTAATAATATTTGCCATTGTAATTACAATGTAAAGTAGTGTGACATTAAAAACATGAATAAAATGTTCACCAGTTTATGTTTCTTGAGTCAAGTTTTCTTTCTAATCCATGTTTGAATGATAGCTTTTGAAAGTCACCACAAGTTTGTAACCCACTCATGCCTGTAATGTTTTAAAAGTCAGGCACTGACATAAGTACTGTAAAACCCTTTATAACCACGCCCCTTTTTATTCACGCAATTGCCGTGTGAATGCGATTGCGGCCATTTATTTACACGCATCAACTGTATCACCACTAGATGGGGCATTGTTATGCTATTTTAAACGTATATCAGCGCCAGTAATATATGTGTTATCATCATCTAGCGCGAAATGCGTGAAATTAAAAGGAGCACGATAATAATGGGTTTTACAGTACTTGCCCCGGCAAGTGAATTTTGAAAAAAAAAGGTTTTTATGGCAAGTACATTTCAGCTTGTACTTGCCCGAATGGGCAACTGATTTTTAGAGCAATCTACCAATGTTTATATAGAAAATGGCACAAATACCTAGAAATATACAAACAATACAACACAATTAAAAAGAAAGTTGTTTTCAAATCATTGAATCCATGATAAATAATACATGTCATTCTAGCTTATGTTATAACTTATTTCGGGCAAGCCAAAAATTAGGTCGGGCCAGCAAAAGTCATTAACTACTCGCCCGGCATGGCAAGTTAGTACTGAAACTTATTTTGGTGCCTGAAAGCGTCCTGTCAATTTTGATGATTACCTAATAAGCTGATCATCAATAATATTTGGACATTCCGGAAGGTTTATCAAAACTCCACATGAGACTATTGCTCCAATATTTTGTCATAAATATGAGTTGTTGATGGTTAATTGCAGTCATCAGTCTATTCAGAGGACAGTTTTTACAGGATATCTCTTTGGATGAATTGGTTAACATGAGGATAAAATAAAATGACACCGCATACATGTTACCCCTTATACTGTAGATGGAATGAATTTATCACGAAATGTATCTTCCTAGGTGTCCCTATCTGGAACAATAAATAGAGTAATTTAGGTGCATATCTTGAAGCTATAGTGATAATAATATACCAGTTACTGATTAATTTTATAGAAAAAGTATGTCTGCCAATTACTGGAACGGTCCAAGAATAAGGACAGGACAATCTGAAGCAGCTGTTTTAAAGATATGGCAATAACAACTTGAAAACTGTAATAGTCGCCCACGTTGGGAGTTGAATGCTGTTAGTGGTAAGATAAGTAGTACTCGGTATTATTCTGTCAATATTTTCTTATAATCTCATTCAGGCTGATAGGTACTATTTGAACTCAAGAAGTTGTTTGCTGCAAACATTGAAAAGAAGACTTGGGATATTTTACCTGCCTTTTTCCTGTTGTGATTTAGTTGGTGCACTGTTAGTGCTATGGTAAAACCAGTAGGCAAAGGCAACATTCAATGGTGGACACAAAAACTGGATATCCTAAACCTTGACACCTTTCAAGACAGGAAATTATTAAATGGGAAATCACAGTCAGATATTCAACAAATCGGGAAATATAAGGCTAGGGAACACAACTGTTCTACAGTATCTTGGAAATTCCAAAGGTAGCTTTCTCTTTTGTGAATCTTTGCATGAAACAACAATTTCTGGTAAATTACCTTTTGGTTGTAGGTAGCCTGATTTTATTTCACAAAAGTTTACAAAACATTAACCTATTCCTGGCTGGAGATCTTCAAAAGTGTCATCGAAATGCTACAAATAGATAAAGAATTGGGAATACGTAGTTAATCTTATGAAGGAAAACATAATACTTGCATTCATGAAATTAGAATGCTTTCAAAAGCATGTTTATATAAGCATAAAGTATAGTCTCAAAAGAATAGATGCTATCTATAAAGAGTTGAACTGGCAGTTCTCTAAAATATAGAGTGCAACATAGGAGCAGTAGAAAAGTTTCTATAACATGTTTCAACTAGATGTATATACTTATACATCCCCATCAATTATAATGTAACCAAATAAAACAATGACATTCACTGAAGGGGAAATAGTAATGATGGCAACTAAGGTGGCAATTGGTAATCTTTATTTAGTCTCAGACTACAAAAGTCAACCGTGGAATAATTTTTTAACTCCATGAATTAAACGTCTTTCCCTATTTCCATATCTTGCTATAAAGACCTTTTTATGAAACTAGTTGCTAAATAGTATCTTCTTTTTTAATAACATTTTGCACTTATAACACATACATACCTAAAAAAACAAGGTAAGTGGTTTAATGAGAATGCTAAGGGCTTCTTACCCTTATTGCTAATTCAAGCTAACAATGAGCGATAGTACAAGTTCAGGAGTATAGTCCATTCACTCTGCACAAAAGATTGATAGACCCTACAGGTGGACCTGTGACCTCTACATGTCCACTTGTTAAGTATACAGATAGGTTCTGCCAGTAGGCAAGTAGGTTTTCTGGTTCACAGAGTAGGGAGGCTCTCCAGGGGTATCATATCTCAAGTACCACAATCTCTACATCTTATTTTAGACTACTAGTGTCCCATGTACCAATTGCCCCTTTAGTTCCACCTATGTTCTAGTTCTCCACACCCAGTGACTGCTAACCACAAACTGACCCAGATGTCTATTAGTGGACAGGTGTGTTTGGCCTGAACACCGATAGAGGACAAACCTGTTCTTACAGGCACACAGTTGAAACTTACAAACCCATTCGCTTTGCTCATTGTTAGCTTGAATAAGCTATAATTGCAGAGTATACCTATCACACAGTCCTATAACATGGGCCACAGGGAGTAATTATATTGTGTCACATGTATGAAATGCACACATATAATTGAGAAAAAGTCATTAATAATCTGCCATTTTGCTTCCTTATCATCTATTGAGACAATTCATTTAAACAGTAATTCACATCACAATAGAGATCCCCAACTAATTACTGTGTGGAATTTCCCACAGAATGAGGTATTGTTTAGATAATCTGATAATTAAAGGAATATTATAATAATGCAAAATTATTCTAATCTAGAGGTGTTTGTAATGGCAAATTGTCAAGCAATTCAGATTTTCAAATTATCTGTTGCACCTCCTGCAAAATATTTCTGGACATAAACCTGAACATGAACATGAATTGGATGGAATGTCAGTCAAGAAAATGCTTTAACATACGTATACTATAAAACAAGTTGGTAAAATCTTACAACAACGTTGAAACATCACAATGCATGAATGGAAAATTACCTAGTCCTAGCCTCTGGTAATAACACGTTTGAAGGATGTTTATTGTATAATAATTTTTCAAGTCACCAAGCCGCCAATTACAAAGTAAGTATGTAATTCAGAGTTCAATTATATGAAACATGATTGCAAAATTATGCAATCCTTATGATTTAAACTAGATTTTCTATATTTGAAATTCAAATTCAATTTTTCCTGACCAAATTAATTCCATTTGAATTTTTAATAAAAAGTTACGAGAAAAATCACAAGTGCCTATGTCTTTTGATTAAGTTGAAACAGGTTGCTCCAAGTTTGCAAACGTATAATGGTGATGATTTGTGATGGAGTACTCATTTGCACAACAAGAAGAGGAATTGATAAGCCTAGGTATAATGTGAATGCCATGAAATTTTATAAATGGGGCACAAAGGTGTGTAATCTGTTGTGAAAATGTAATATGGATAATGTTTACTGCGATAACCTGGCGCCTGTAAAAAAATGCAATTGGCAGGCCTTTGATGTGCTGTTTAATTTTTGCTTACAGGTGTTTAATGACAAGCAATCATGTCAGCGTGTTGTAATATACTAGCATAGGGATTAAATTCCATTACCATAAATGGTGCAGTTTCATAAATGTGGACTCTGTAAGTGTGCAAAGTATGCATTAAACTGCCACAAATTAACATTGTATGCAGTATTTATGAAAATCAAATTAAATGATTTAATCAATTCACTTTTTGAGACAGTACAAGATTGCATAGTTAATCTTCCCACTTTCATCAGAACATTTTTACGTTTTGAAGACCATGAGTATGATTCCTCTTACTATATATCCACAAAAATAGTTCAATGATATCTTGAATATGAGATAAAAATATAGCAGGCGCCAACATAAGTACTTGCCTGCTTGCCCTGGCAAGTGAATTGAAAAACAGGCTTTCTGGAAAGTGCATTTTAGTTTGCACTTCCTTGAATGGGCAAGCTAATTTTCTGAACCCTACACATTTTTATATAAAAAAATGGCACAAATTTTACACCCAATAAATATGCAAGCAATGCTAGAAAATTTAAAAGAAAATAGTTTTCAAATAATTAAACCCATGCCATTTTACATGAATATGTAGTAACTTATTTCGGGTAAGCCAAAAACTATGTCTGGCAAGTAAGAATCATGAACTGCGTGACCGGCATGGTAATATTTCATACATGCACAAGTAAAATGTTTCTGTCAGCTAACTACTGCTTTATAATGGTCATGGCTTCTACTAATTGGCAACTCAAGGCCAAGTAAGTTGTGAAAAATAAGGCACATTTTTAGATCTGAACCAGAAAAATGACCTTGTGTACTTCAATCCCAACTCTTCCAAATAGCAGTTAAAACAATATATTTAGCCCATTCTCAACTTATGCAACAGGCCATCAATGTTATCCTGTTAATTTGACAAATAAACTAAAACCCACACACACACTCTCTCGGGCAGCCCACTTAGATCATCATTGAAGGCAGCATTGTTAGTTGTTTGTAAAGAAACGAGCTCCCATCCATGCCAGTAAAAGAAAGAACAGGACAACCGGTAGAGTCACTGGCACAATCAGGATATAATAATAATCCTCAAGATCCATTTCTGTTCCCATTTAGTAATGTTCAACAAAAAACTGTAGATATCACTTAAAAGGTCTGCTTTTCTTTCCAATACCTTATCAGAAACACTGAAATGGTATTTTTCTTCCACACTTGGTATAAGTCAATATCAGACGACAATTTAGAATTCAAGAGCCCTCCTCTGTCTCCTCTTCCATAGCTTCCTCCTCATCGGCTTCAGCTGCAGCACTGCTGTCTGGAAAACAGGTGGAAATCAGATCCAAGAGTTCATCTATCTGGTCCTCAGCTAGACGCTCTTCACTCTCTTCAATCATCAACTGAATCTCCACAGCTGTTGTGGGACGATGATTCAACAGCTGCAATTTCTCAGCTTTTGTAAGTTTATAACGATGCAGGGCTGACAGAAATCTGTTGATTACCTCTTCATTCTCATCTTGACAGGGAGTCTTTTCCAGATATTTGACGGTTTCATAAGAAATGGTGGCTAGATTTTGTTGGTGCTTGTTGGATTTTTTGTGGCCTTTCTGCTTAGATTGTAAGTCTGTGAGGAATGAGTAAACCTCATAATTGCTAAGCATAGCAGAGCACTCATCTAGTACCTCCATGGATAGCAGTCAATCAGCTCTTGTGGGTAACTGTCATTAATTGTTGCTTACTGCTGCCTTAGGGACAAATTTCAATGAAGCAAACCGTCCAGCAAGAATGACATATGTCCAAGCCAAAATTACTATGGCGGCAAGAACCTGAAGAAGAGGAAAGATCCATTAGCATTTTAAACATCTTGAACGCATATATACTAGAACCCTTTGCCAAATGAAGTCGGTACCATTGCTATCACAATTGTGATGATGAGCTATTTTCAGCTGGTAATCTACAGAATTAGCAAACATTTAACCCTATTACTAATCATCATAGTTATATAAGTAGTTGTATTTCATGTTAATTTTGTACATACAATTAATGCGCTTGGTAGTTTAAATTTTGCATGCAGGTGTTGAATGACAAGCTATCATGTTGACATTTATGATACCGGCAGTGGCATAGGGATCCAATGTCCTAATAATGGTGCGCAGTTTAATAAATGCAGACTGCAGGGGTGCATGCGCAAAGTAAGCATTTATTTAAATGCCACAATATATATATATGTGCTATAAAGTACATGAATCCCTTTACAATAGTCATTTCCAACAGGGAAATCAAAGAAAATGTCAATACAAAATTAATTAAATATGAGTGTTCCACTACTATTCACACAATATAAACTGACAATGCTCTTATCAAGTTTTTGGGAAAATACATTTACATGTAGATCACTAAAGGACAATTCCACCATGGATAAAACAGAGGCCCAAATAGTTTCTTATGGTATTCTCTACTTAAACACAAGTTCCCACCAGTGCCAACCTTCATACAGGAAGTATATTGCTGCTTTAACACCTCCTAATAGACACAAAATAGAGGCACTGGGCGCGGCCATTTTAGCCTGTTAATAGCCTCTAAACTGGCTGTTGGTGCAACTAAGTCATTAGCATAAAGGTAGATGCTGCCGCCGCAGCTTTACCCGCTACTGTAATCATGACGTCGTGAGAGCATTTATTGCACGTCAGCATTTGTCACGTAGATGTGCAGGTAGATAATGTTACTTATTCCCACAATCCCCTGAAACTTATGCCTGTGCAACCGGATGTGCCACAATTTAAGGTATATACACACACATTACTTGAATGCTTGCTTGCACTTGCTGCAGTTTGTGCAGCGCGCAAGTTATCACAAGTGTGGCTACTTTTCCAAAGCACACAGTGACACACACACTGCCACTTGGTTACATTTGATTTCATTTCCATGGCTTTTCTGGAACAAAATTATTCAATCAGGTTCCTTTTAAACCTTACTTTGTTTAGACTCCTGCACTTACCAAATTCTGAACCCACACCAAAGTCTTTCTGCTCAATACTAGCATGCTATAACTATCTTAAGAAGTTAGAAAAGTTGTGGGCCTGCATAACATCATTTCAGCTGCCAATGAACAAGAGCTGTGGCAGTGCCAATGAATGATTTACAAGCTGCTCAATAGATGTCACTCAATTACATCCAGATGAAATGCTTTTTACGCTGGTATTCTCACAAATATATGGTCATTCCGAGTACTTCTAATTCATTTCAGTCGTACAAATTGATTGAGATATTTAAATGAAATCTCTGATGCTTCACAGCACCTCTTTTGAAAGATTAACCTGCAGACTTGGTCTACTTCCGCCAAAATAACGCGCATGCGTGTACGTGGCAGACCTTTTTGTACGTTCATTTTCGAAAACCGTAGCGCAACAAATGATATATTTATTTATATATTGATGGGTTTTTTTAACTAGTTTGTAAATATTTTTTATGTGAATGTCATAATTCTTTGTATATGTGTTAGGAATTTGTCTTTTAATAAATCTATCGATATTTAAGTGAGTAATATGTGACCCGTATTTTTAAGTAAACGCTCTATTTGTTGCAAAAAAGTGTTCGATTGGATTTGCAAAATATACTGCAAAATCACTACATGCCTCTTTATGCAGCAGCTTT
The DNA here is from genome assembly GCA_963942565.1 of Maea johnstoni. Taxonomy (NCBI): domain Eukaryota; kingdom Metazoa; phylum Annelida; class Polychaeta; order Spionida; family Magelonidae; genus Maea; species Maea johnstoni. The sequence goes on along the minus strand of OZ012684.1, from coordinate 56,827,450 downwards.
GAAATTAAGGCACAAGTCTTTACGAGTATGGTTTCATAATCTCTAAAATATTTGATTCTGCTTAATGCAATTAATGTATGTACGGCTGCAAATATTGAAGGGTTTCCCCAGCCATTTCAAGTCAATTGCAGTTTTGAGACCTACTGCTAGGCTGCCTTACCGCTGCCTTCATACTCATAGTTGAAAAACAGAAGGATAATGTGCAGAAATCACTGAACGTATTGTGAGTATTTTAACGAAACGTCTTAGAAATATATACGAGATGACCGTATTGTAAATAAATAAATCCGTCACTAGTTTAATGAATGAGTTTGACTATATCTTGGACAAAAATATACTTGTGGTTGCTCATCTAAGACTATATAAACTTAATTAGGGCCATTCTTTTTTAAAATAATGGTCTTAAACTAGTAAATGTTTTTTTCTAATATGTTTCTCGGTCTTGGTCACTACATAGTTCTATCAGACGGGTACTACCGTATGTGGGCCGAAGCATGTCGTAAAAGTTTATTTAGTTCAATAGTTGGACGGCACGTGGACGTGTGTTGGTGCATTGGAGATAATGCAACAACTTGTGTGACAACACGAGAATTAGCGGCCATTTGTGAATGGGAGGCCTTCTTTAACGTGCCTCCATAAAAAGTTAAGATTTTTTCAAAAAAGGGTGGGATGAGTAAAATAAAATATTGTCGGAAATGAAAAATAACCACTGGTCTTCAAATACAAGTAAGTTTTATTTCATTCAAATCTGTCAGTGCTTCAGCACGTACCATTGTTCAAAAATTTCAACAGCAGGACCCTTGCCCCTAAGGCAAAAGGTACTGACAGCCTAAGGGGGCAAGTCTCCTAGTCTAAGGGCCAACTAGTAGCCTGTAGGCAATTACCATTGGACAAATGCACAATTGATGCATTAACAGATGTGTGCCTCTTAACCGCACACATCTAACCCGCCTGTAGTGCTGCATTTGAATCATTAACTACTGGCCTCTCAAATACAATGCTCGCATATTTTAAGTTAGGGGAGCCTGTGGGTATGCTTGGGTCCAAAGAAAATCTTAAAAAAGTGTTTGCTTTAAGATATATTTTATGGCACTAGTTATTAGATAAGGAACTCATAAAAACATTCTCAAATGCTCCATTTGATAATTGACATGTCCATTTGCAAACTTGAATCCTCTAATTTAACATGCCTTTTTCATTGTTACAGTGCTTACTTTAGAATAGATTATTAAATATGTGATTAATTTCATAGATTATGATTATATTGCATTCTTAAAATTTCCATTTTGTAGGAATTCAAGGAATGTTGGAATAGCAAAAATGAGTGTGGGACCATTGGCTGTAGAAATTGCATGCGTCTGTTGCTTGGCAGCATTTCTGTTACATCGCTATGGCAACTGGCGTAAGCAGCATGTATTGGTTACTCTGGCAACATTCATTTCCTGGTATTTTTCCTTCATGATCATCTTTGTCCTGCCTTTGGATGTTTCATCGGTAAGTCTAGAGATAAACAACTATATACAGTGAAACCTTTGAGATATGAGGACCTCATAAGCAGAGTGAAATTGTTTGCATTATGAGATGTTCACATCTCAGAGGTCTGGCATTCTTTTGAAAAGAACATGAACTTTGATAAGCATTGAACACATTTAAGCAAAGAACAGCCTGAGATTAATTTCCAAAAGTGATATCAAATTGATACCAAATGGCTGTCTAGCCTTAAAGTTTTGAGTTTACTCAATCTACAATCATTTCTTGATCAACTTCAACTTATTTCTTGTCTTCTGATTTTCAGACATGTTATCGCCAATGTCTCAAGGACCGCATGGTTCCCATCCCCCCTCCCCAGCCTTCCCCACAGGGTGACAATCAATCCAGCATTGCTCCCCCATTGTCCTCCCTGTTAGACTCCTCAGCAAACTCCTCCACCACAGCACAGAGTGGGAATGGCAGTTCTCCAGCGCCTTCCTCATCCATGACACCATTCTTTCCCCCAGCGGGCCATCAAGGAGTCTGTGAAATCCCCTGGAGTCACGTGCCCTCCTACATATTACCAACCCTGTGGCATGTGGTGTACTGGACATCACAGATACTGACATGGTAAGAAAATAAATTGTACACTTGGCTAAATAATCATAATTCGGTATTGGGATTAGGGGTCCACACCGGTATACCCGTACCGTGAGGGTACCGATACCCCGCCCGAAAATACCGGTGATAAACCGTATAAATAGTAGCCAGTACTTTTTTACCGGTACTATGAATAAAATGCCTCGCTGCTGATATAGCAGGCAAGGCGGAAAAGAGTGCAGAGACGCGGGAAAATACATCGCGATCGCGTCATCCAGTGCCGGCCGCCATTTTAACTGCACTACGATAGATACTAACGTGCGCAGTAGTACTTGGAAAAGTGTGGAGAGGGCCACGCTATGTATTTTACATGGTGCTAGTCCAGCCCCACCACAATTTTCCAAGCACTAACGCGTGCGACAGAAGTAAAGAAAGTAACCGTATCGATACCGTTAGCATACCGGAACCGTATAAAAAATACCGGAACCGTACCATACCGTATAATTTTAACGGTATGGACCCCTAATTGGGATTGGTCGCAACTTTGTTATACTGTATCTAGGAAATTAATCTGAGGTACAAATATAAAACAAACTTGGGATTTAGTATTTTTTTGGTTCTGAAAAGTCAATATTGAAAGTTAATATTCTAATGACAAGAGTAATAGGTTAATGTATATGGTATAATATTATCCGACTTTCATTATACCAAACTGACCTCACTGGCTCACTCTGAAAAGTTTAGCAGAATAAACCACTCAGATTTTAATAACTCATATAAATTTGTACTGTAATATATGTATAAATGTCTAGAAATGTCATTAATTCTTTTGGTCTTTATGATGTAGATTAAGCATGATCATAATTTGTTTGATATCTAATTATCTATGATGTTTTTTGCAGATAATTTAAGTTTCCTTGGTGTATTAAAACCTAACTATGGTATGCGTACTGTCTCAGAGCATCTTTATTGATTATGTTGAATATACCACCTCTGAACATCTTTCTTCTTTAGGTTAATTCTTCCAATGATGCAATCCTATGCCTCGGCAGGAGATTTCACTGTTGTTGGCAAGATGAAATCTTCACTTATTGAAAACGCTATTTACTATGGAAGCTACCTGCTCATCTTTGGAGTCCTTCTCATCTATGTTGCTGTTCGACCAGACATAAATATTAATGGGTAAGGATAATCTTGATTTATATTTTGAACAGATCAAGACAATTTTTTTTGATCTGGACAATATTCTATGGTGATCTTAGGGCATAATTCCTTGATATAAAGATATATTCATCTCAAAATGTGCAATTGCTTTAAGTGTGAGTGAGAAATTGTACTCATTGAAAGAGCAGTGAAATATGAATTAAAGAGTTATGTATCTGAAATTTATTTCGCTGAAATCTTTCTAAATATTTACCTTTTTACAAATTATGATATAACCATTTATATATTAAAGTTCATCCCTCAAATAGGAATAACACAGTATGGAACTGATTTATTTCAACAGAATACCAAGTGATATTTAATCTCAACAACAAGACCCTATTTTAATTCAGGTTTTGTGATAATCCATTTACATGGATGTTAACAGTCATCAATTATACCATATTTTGTATTCATTGTTCATTACACAGATGTTTAACATCATCCACAATACCTTATATCTGTTGTTAGGTATATGAAAGTTAAATATGATCAACTGTAATATATTTTGTGTTTTGTTGAGTATAATGCATGTTTGACATCATTAACTATATTTGATATCCATTGTTACCTGTCTTATTTACAGGGCTGGCCTTAAGGTGATGGCTATCACTGCCAGTAACACGTGGGGTCTGTTTCTGCTGGTGCTGCTGCTGGGGTACGGCCTGGTGGAGGTGCCTCGCTCCTGCTGGCACAACTCCAAGAGGGGCTACATGCTCTCACAGACACACTTCAAGATAGCCAAACTCAGCCTCGAGAAAACAGAAGCTGAGGAGGCTTTGGAGGATGTTCTTGAGGTATGGTCATGATCCTCAGTCACCAGTCACAACATAGATAACTCATTCAGAGCTTTTGTTTGATTCTTCGTTATTCCTAAAGTTAATTTGAAATGGATAATCAATTCATTGATATTAGTTGTAAAATTTAAGGTCCTATTCTGATCAAGAATTACCTGACTATCTTTCAAAATAATCTTTTGAAAGAAAGATATCAACAAAAAGTCAGGTGTATTGTCAAACCCATTGTTTTTGAATTTTGAGTTATTCTGAATATAGATTAGAGAAGAAAACATCACATGATTTCAATGACAAATCAGTGATTATGTGGCACTATGGCAGTGATTACTAAAGGAACCCTAATTATCCAGGTGGATCAAATGGCAAACTATTTTGTTTGAAGTTTTTTTTTTTTTTTTAATACAAGCCTAAAAAAAGGAACAGGTCTTTTTTGTTTATTTTCCTCACTGCCAGGCATCGTGGCCATGCCAATATACAATACAAATATTTCTCTATGTGTATAGAGTGCAAACATGTGTAATAAATTACAATATACTTTGTTTGAAGTTTGGTATTGCTTAGGTATAAATGTGATTTTCTCTACGTTTTAGGACATACGAAAGGCTGCCGAATCAGTAAGGTACACAAGTCCACTGAGGAAACATGTGGACACTATTTTGTTGAAGGTGAGGTTTGAATGTTTAGGTATTTGAATTTTGAACTAAGGCCTCTCAATATGTATTAATTCTTCTTATAGTTCTTCTCTTTGATAAGTGGTGATTAGACTTCTGGTCATAAATGAAGATGAGATTGCATATTAGATTACAAAAAAAGTGCTACTTGTGGTAATCCTAGTCAATGTATTTGTTTAGTTTCTCATATTACACATGATTGAAAGTAGAAAAGGCAAACATGATGATATGGTAGTATACCCGAATATGTGTATTTGTTTTGTTAAAATATCTGAAAAATAGGATATAACTGAAAGGGCAGTGAATGGCACACTTAATATTACAATTGGCGGAATATTTATCTTTGCAGTGTCCTGAGAACATGCAGCATTCTGTTCGGAGAAACACAGATGCAACGGAAGATTTCAACGGGCCGAATGATAACCCATCAGAAAAGGGACTTATCCGCCTGCACAAGAAGGTTATTACTGCCACCCAGCGGGCAAGGCGTACACAGGTCCAGTGGAACACTCTGATGGAAAAATCCTTTGATCTTGAAGATGTTGTTGTCAATGAAAAAAGCCCTGATAGAAGATTTAAAAGGGTATCGGGCAAATATGATGGCATCTTTAAAAAAATCCACAGTCCAACTTTGGGTAAGTTTTGTCAGTGGCTTAGTTTCATTGTATTTGGTGTTTGTAGATCATTTTCCAGCTTTTTCCAATCATGTGTCTTAGGATGTAGTTATTACATTACTCTATAGTTACTAATGTATTTATCCATTCATGCTTAGAGGTCTTGTACAAATATTGTATGGTGGCTGTGAAAATTATCTTCAGAAACATACTTCATATTTGAGTTAGAGATGTTGATTAGGTTCTGGTAAACATTCTCCTTCCTATATTTTCTAATCAATGCCTTTGCATGAGGAACACCATCTAAATAGTTTGGCTCCTTGTAACGAAAGATTGAACCATGATTATTTCCTACAAATTTGCTGCATGTAACGTAACTATGTAATTAGATTTTTGCAACTGTCAGCTTTGACATTATGATAAATGATTTTAAATCCTTTGGTGTTATCCTTTCAGAGTGGTACTGGCGCTGCTTGATACAGCCCTGGGGGTTTCGCATCCTAGCTGTATTATTGTGTGTATTCTCCTTCATGGTGGTATGGTCAGAATGTCTCTTCTTCATCAAGACACCAGTTCTCTCGCTCTTTGCTGTCTTTGTCAATTTAGCCAAAAGAAATTATGAATTCTTTTACATAGAGGTAAGAACAATCTCTTTTTTTTGAGGACATCTTTTACATTTACAGTTGTATATTAAAACATCTAGTATATAAATTTGTGATTGAAGTTATAGGTTTTCCTGCCTTGTTTAAACCAGGAACATATACTGTATACTGTGTTAATATTGCGGCAGTTTAAATAATGCATACTTTGCGCTCTCCTGAAGTCAGCATTCATTAAACTGCGCATCATCATTTGGACATCCAATCCGTATGCTAGTGTTGTATACCACGCTTGCGTGATGGCTTGTTATTAAACTGCAAAAGTTAAACTGTGCATCAAAGGCAGCTGTCAGCAAAGCGTATTATGCATATGGTAATTTTCATGCATGACATCATACATTAAAAGAATCTTAGATGTTTAAAAAAAATCAATAACAGAACAGCACTCTAAGTGTAATTGTATAAGTACTTGTATACGACTGCACAGGTATTTTGAATATGTATTTTTAAAAAGACTATGACCTTTTCATTTTGTCGTTACAGCTTGCTTCATGTATAACCATAGCCTATCTGTGTGTTTGTGCCTATTACACTGTCTTCAAGATTAGAATACTCAACTACTACTACCTGTCCCCAAATCACCAAACAGATGAGAATAGCCTGCTCTTTAGTGGAACGTAAGTATTCTTCAACTCTTTTCATCGCAAAATCTTGCTAGCTTGGTAGAGTAATTTTAGCAGATGGATTTTACTACTTTTGTTCCCCTTAGGTCTTTTGAGTTATCCCTCCTTGTGTAGTTCAGTCACTTTGTTTATATGTCTTTGGGGACACTGTGTTAAAATAATCTCATTGTATATTTGAGACGTTATCCTTTGGTTAGAAAGAAATAATATATGCAGTCTTACTTTTGATAATAGAATTGTAATAGGCAATTGTTTTATGTCTAGAGGTTACCTGCTTAGCTGTATTCCCATCCTTTTTTGATCAGTAGCAACTTTCATTCAATTATTTTTTAAAATAAAGAGATCCATCTTGGTGGCAGACACAGGATTTGCGAGGAAATAGGTTAAGTTAATAAGGAGGTCAGTTTTTGTGTCTTCCCTTGAAACTTGGTCCTTGTTGTATTTCTGATGCTATTTCATCAGTGTTGATGATTGTAATTTGTCTTGATGTTGTAGGTTACTTTGCCGCTTGACTCCTCCACTCTGTCTTAACTTTCTGGGCCTCATCCATCTGGACACGCACATCACAAAACAGAAACATTTAGAGGAGACGTCCTATACAAAGGCAAGTACTCAAAACTGTTTAATCAATGAAATCCTTTCGCATTTTCCCTTAGATGTTAAATTTGAAGCCATTATTATGAGCTGAGACTAGAAATGTATGAAATAATTGTATATAATGTTGAGAGATTTTATTTTCCTGAAGTATGGTGTGGTATATGGTTCTGGCAGGACCTATAGTAATTAATTTAGTTGAATTCAATAAAAGTAATGAACTTATCAAATGGAAACAATAAATATGAGCTGATATCTATTTTCAAAGACAACAGGTTTTCATTCCTCCTAATATCTCTTGTTTTGTACAGATCATGGGTCACATGGATGTAATTTCCTTCATCGCCAATGGTTTTAACATCTACTTCCCCATTGCCATTGTTGTGCTGTGCATTGCCACATACTTCAACCTTGGTAGTCGCTTTCTGCACCTGCTGGGCTTCGAGCAGTTTGTCGGGGAAGATGAGATGACACAGGACCTGACAGATGAAGGGAGAGAACTAGTCAAAAGAGGTACATAGACTACATACATGTACTTTTTTTATCAAGGTTGATTTGTTGTAAATATTGATAATAGTTTGCCCTTTAAAGCTTTACATATATTCTTAATCTATTCATCCTCTAAACAAAAAAAATCATAGTATTATTTAATACTTATGAATAACAGCCATTTTTTGGATAGCTGATGATATTTTTGGTAATTATCTATAATTGGATATTAGAAGGTGTGAACTCAAGTATATTTACTACTAGCTCAAACAACCACTATGGGCCTACACTATTCCATTTTGGTATGAGATATATTTTAGACTTGGGTAACTGTGAAATGATACTTGTTTATTAAAAAGCAGCTTTCTTGATAACTGAACTTTAGATCTATATGGAAGTGGTATGCAGACTACATCTTACTTGATTTCCATAACGCCTAGTCTGAAAGTATGTTACAAGTTGTATTGTTAATGCCTGGTATATCATTGTTAGCTTATCAAACATATTAGAGAAAAGCATAGTATATTGTTTTTCATTCAGCAATATCAGTATTCTTGAGATTTGGTTGTATGGCATAAATCTGAAGTCCTCGCAGATGATGTTGTTTCCAGAGATTATTTTATTGATATTTCCCTCAGAGCGCCGTCACCGTGAGAGGCAGGAAGATGGAGAAGCACGCAGGAGGAACTGGGCTGAGAGGTTTGGTCGAGACAATGGAGCAGACATCGGCAGTCGCCAGTACAGAGAGAGGGATATGGAGCCAGAAATAGGAAAACCAAGAGGTAATGTGAGAGAGGGAGAGAGGGGGGGGGGGGGGGGGGGGGAGTGAGTGAGTGAGCAAGAGAGAGAAATATTCTTATTTATAAAGATTATTGCAAAACCCACACCATGCTCACCTAGACGCATTTTTTGTTTGGCATAATTTTTCGGTGAATGTGAGGGCTTTGATCAGAGAAAAACAAATTATCAATGTGCAAATAGTATATTATTTGGATACTATTTGGTATAGTAAACATGGCTATGAATATAGTACATTTTTATGTTATTTTCTCTACAGGTCGTGGCACAGCTCTATCTCCCGCTAGCTCGGAGGACAACGACCGCACAGAGCTGCTGAAGCAGTCGGAGCCTGTGGACTACACTGGGGAGAGCACAGACATGATGTTTGAGGACATGACACGGGACCTGTCTATCAGCGGAGCTGGGCGCTACCAGGCCCAGCCACTCAGTCGGCCCACGTCCTTCACTGGCAGCCAATCAACCAGGAAACCACCAAGGGGCATCTTTGATGATATCTAATCATTCCAGTGGAGGCTTCCGAAAGAGGTTACTAATAAGATGTATCAAGAGTGTTCAAATATAAACTTATTGAATTTTAGAGTTTCTATGTATCATAATATTTTTGTGTTGGGTAAAGCATTAAATGATAAAACTGTATTGAAATAGAACTGATTGGGTATCCTGAGAAAATAGTGCTACAAATAAGTATATTCTATGTATTCATTTGAATGACAGAGTTGTAATTCCTGTTGTGGAATGTTTTCCCTCACATGGAAGAGCTAGACAATCTATACATAAAATATGCTCACTTGTAGGTTATGTTTTTAGTGAACTTGAATTAGTAGTCAGTCATGATCTATGGAATATACCATCAGTGTTGGGCATACCTAAATGATAGGAAGGAAGCTGATGATCAGATAACGGCTTTACTGATTTGTAAAGCAATCTGCTTATTGGACCTGTATATTTAAGTCAGAAGTAAGGAGTTGGAGAATTGCACTGAGGTATTGAATTAGATAACATCTAGTTTTAGTGATGTTAGCATATAAACTAGGTAATAATGTTCACTATTTTGTAAAAAGGTATCACTTATCTCCATCCCTGTGACTGCGCCACCTTATGAAAGATGTTAAGGATACTGTTCAAGCATCAATGCAGTATTATTTTCAACCTGTGCCAGGATTATTAAAGGCAGATCTTGGTATGTGAGTGGCATTAGCAGGCATCTTTAATAGTTTCAGTATAACAGAGCATCACTGTCAGTTGGGATTGGAGGAAGGGGAGAATAGGAGGAGAAGGTTAGGGGGAAACAGATTCAAATATACTTCTGTGCAAGACATACTTGTGTAACTTTTTCTATCAAAACACACGTATCCTTGATTTCATTAAAAACCTACCCTCAGCCTTAACAATGAACCCCACCACTCATACTGAGTATCTATCCCTTACATCTTGGACATTATGGAGATGGAAGTCAAATGCAGAAAGGCTCAGTGATATTTCAGTCCCTCCTTGACATCAAGTTCATTGGCACCAGATATATGTAGCCTGACTTTGACATGACAGTACTGTAATTCTGCTGATTTGAAAAAGTCAACATGTCGTGGCTTGGACACTTTATCTATCCATGACATTTTACATTTACTAGTTACTAGTTAGTCAATATGTATATCACAGGGTTTTGAATCTCCATGTATTATACACAAGTAGTGTATATACCTTAGCCTCATTCACTATTCACATGTTTTAAAGAAGGCAGTTAGAAGCTTATAACTGAATGGTTGCAAAGGTTGTATCTTATAATAACCAAATAGTTCTAATGATCCATTAGGACTTGGAGCACCAGTTATCTTCTAGCCATACTCAAGATTCTACCTGCCGGACCTTGAATGTGCAAATTCTTACCATTCATCTCTTGTGATCAGTGGATATATTATAGATACTGCAAATTATTTATTGAACAAATATTATTTTAAGATAAATTGACTCTCTTTCTCTTTGGCAGCTTCTGTTTTAAGCTTCGTTAGGGAAATGGCCAGAAACTTAATTTATCACTGATAGATGTGAGTATTTCCATTAAACTGTTTGGCTACAAGCCTACAATAGATATATAACTAGCCCTTCAGAAAATTAATTACTAAGTTGATAATCTGGACCTGTCCTGGCTATTACTATTGTAGGACTCTTAAGGGGTTTCTTCCGAGTTCAAGCAATCGACTATATGGCTTTGTTTTTGAGTCGGGTCTTGTGATGTATTGTGATAAACACTCCCATTCAAGATAAAGTTACCCATCTCTTAAGTAAAAAATATAGGAGTAAATGAATACATTCCATTGTATGTGGGCATATTTTATTAAATATATAGATTTTTATTTTTAAATATTCCAAAATGGTATATTCATAAAAGAACCTATTGATTTATTTATCAGGGGCCTAAATTGACCCACAAGGACCTTATATATCTAAGTATTGATATGGATTGAAAAAGATATTCACATTTTGGGAATCCATCTTTAACTTTTGAGAAGTACTTCATCACAGACAATTTCTATCAGTCTTTTCTCATTTTGTAGGTGTTTTAAGATGATTCAATGTCTTTGTTAGAGATTGCTGTACCATAGGCTCATATATGTAATAGAGTCTCTTGCCAGAATTAACCGCTTCTGATTGTACATATTATAATATTAATATATACTCCTCTGCATATATATGAATATTAGTAGATGGGAAGTTTAACAGAAAAAGGTACGGGAACTATGGTTACTGTAGTTATTTGGTTGTGTATTCAGTATCACTGTATCAGTGAGTATTTTTTGCTGATTTATTCCTTTGAGTGCAAGTTTTCGATTGCTGCCCATGAATTTTAGCAGTAGAGACAAAGCAAGAGGCTGCAAAATGTTGTGTTGTGTTTCCCAGTTATAATTTATTGTTGAATTATTTTATAGATAGTCTATTTAATTCACATTCCACTTTATTGCACAGCCTGTTTAGGGGGTTAGCTTCCACTTGAAGCACTTTTTGTTATAATGGTTTGATTGCAAGTAGTCTGTCTGCTATTGTAATAAGTTGCATAGGTTTAAGGAAGATTTCCATGAAGGAAAGCGATACATATATTCATTTTCTCACACTGTTTTATGAATGATGTTAGCTTTAAACATTTCTCTTGGTATGGGCAATACTGTCATCTCCAGGTGATTCAGGAACAAACTGCCATTGAAGGTATAGGCAGGTATACTTCATGTATGTACATGTATATAAACAGGCTGGATGGGTTGGTTAAGAACATTTAATCTAACTTTAGCTTCATTTTTACTCGTCCTTCACTGTCTGAATAGAAACCATTTTGAACCAATTTTCCTTATGATATACTGTAAAACCCATTATTATTGCGCTCCTTTTAATTTCACGCATTTCGCGTTAGGTGATGATAACGCGTATATAACTGGCGCTGATATACGTTCAAAATAGCATAACAATGCCCCATCGAGTGGTGATACAGTTGTTGCGTGTAATTAAATGGCCGTGATCGCATTCACACGACAGTTGTGTGAATAAAAAGGGGCGTGGTTATAAAGGGTTTTACAGTAGACGTTTCAACAAAGGTTTCCTACCGAGGAGGCATACTATCCGTAAGTCGAATGTTGAATAATGAAAAGATGAGGTATTTTATCTATTTTTGTGGATTTTTGTGGGCTTGAATAACTAATATTTCTATGTTGAAAGGCATACCAATATATTATTTTTGAAATGTGAGTTAAGTTTGATACATTACTATTTTGAGATGTTATCCACATGGCAGCAAGAATGGTTGTTCTGCTGAAATGTTGAAACAGGGCAAAAGAATATTATGTACTGAAGTATGTTGTGTAACTCAGAAAGCCTATCAATCAAATATTTTCAGAGGGGATAATAGTATCTTAATGTGTCTTAACCTCTAACTATGTTTGTGTTGCCTAAGGCAGTCACATCTTGTCAGATGATGAGAGGTTTTATCTCTGTGAAAAGATGTCTGCAGTCTTTCCTTAAGAACATAAAATGCTGATTTATTGACTTATAATTTTCACAGTTCCAAAGGTATGTATGATCACAGTGACCATGACTGTGGTAAGAAAGAATGACAAATATGTAGAAGGGTGATATTTTGATTTATTGATATTTGAAAGGTGGTGATCAGGGTTATCTCTAGCTTCACCTTTTGGCCTACTCCAATAGCTGAGTGGTCTAAGGTGTTCCTCGCTGCCTTTCATCACTGGCTGGGTTCAAATCCCAACTAGGGCATGAAAGTAAGTTGCCAGAATTTTGGGTTAGGTGGTGGTTTTAACTGGGTTATCCGGGATCCTCCACCATTCAAAACTACCTAGTCACAACTTGGCTGCAATATGACAGAAAAAGTGATGATAAGTGCAATCAGTCATGACATGTTCAATGAATGGTATTACCTTTTCCTCTCGATGTACATGTAGTTCTTACTTATACTAATCTTAGGATAAAATAAAACCTTGTTTCTTTACTTGATAATCCTCATAGTAACTGATTCAGGATATCCCCCTAATGAAATCTTCAATTGTAATTTTTCTCAATGATAAATATCTGTCAATATACATATTTTTGCTTTATTCCAAAATTATTCTTGATGTTATTAGATTACCCTGAAAATCATAAAAAAGTGTGTATAAAATATTTTTTATCAAAAGGGACCCATGGATGGGTTAACCTTTTATGTGATACTTCCTTTAATGGTTTTGTGTTTGTACATTCTCTCTCGGTACTTTGTTATTTCAATAACACCATGTGGGATGAATGTCTTAACCCTTTCAATGCTGAGGCTACTTTCATCCAAAGCACAAGGACGTAAAAAATATTTTTGAAAACAATCTAAACCCTGTCATGTTGGTATTCATTAGATAGTCCTCATTGAGTACTCTCAGATGAGTACCCATTTGCCAGGGGTTGTCATTTTTCAGGTTTTTTGGCATCATTTTGTATTGGCCAAATTAGCCACTAGCAGCATAGGGGTTAAATAAGACTTTCATTCAGGTGTTCATTTCCCTTACAAAACTATTTCACCCTGGGCATGCAACATTTATAGTATAGACCCAGGGTAAAAAACGGTTCGATTTCCTTATTCCTAGTCTGACCAATGGTTGGTAGAAGGTAACATGTAATGGTTAGCTGTATGGCTTTAACTGTTTGTGGAAGGTTACAAGGCCTAGATATCTATTAGCCAATATCACAGTGTAGGATATGAGAATCACAATTGGTCACAAATTGATAGTAAATGGTGAAACCTCAAACTGGGTATGAATTTACACATGCATCTGTGCGCTACCTAGCTTAAGAGGATATCCAATTGATAGACATGTTCATCAATATTAATTTTATGTTGTGCGTTGTTGTTTTACTTACTAGTTTATGTGTAAGCTGTAAAAAACTAAGGTGAGAAAAAGGAAACTTAGACTGGTCCATGGAAAGCTGCAGTAGAAATCTTTTAAAGAGTTGTGGGAAATCTAATGCATGCTGTAATTTATTTGTGGCAGTCTTAATATGCAATAAACAGTGGAAAGAAAAAAGTTTGTTGGTCTTGTTCCGATTACTTATATGATCATCTTAAGTAGTATGAAATGTACTTACTTTATACACATGTGAATATCTCGTCTAGATTATCCTAAAAGCATCATACTACACAGTTATTTCGATTTCGAAGGAGTATTTAATTATCATATAGCTTCGCTTTGTGAAAACAAAATTACTGCTATTCAGTCTAATTTGCAATAATTTTTGAGTGAAATTTTTGACTTATAGAAAGATAATTCAAACTTGTTGATATCATATAATATCTTGGGATTTAATTTTAGTAAATCTCTACAAAGTATCATGATAAGTGTGCTTAATAATGATGTTCCTTCTATATTTTGAATAGCAATGCCCTCTTAGCAGATTTCGGCAGGATTTACCAATGAGTGCCATGAATAGATAAAGCAAATTCTGTGAAAAATATGTTGGCAAATCATTAGGAGACATACTGCGAAATAGAATAAGGCAGTTAGAGTGAAACCTCAGAGAGAAGTGATTATTTTTACACCTTGGGACCAGGGCAAAAACGTTCACACTTCAGAGGTATGTTGGCAATGTAAACAGGATATATGGGACCAGAAACTGTCTGAGGTTTCACTGTAATTTAATTTCACATAGTTATTATCAGGGAATTCATTGTCATTGGCCATTTGTGTTTTGTTGGTTCTACATGCAGTGATAGCGCCATCTTGCCTGGGAAAATACAACATTGAACCATGGATAATCATTCAACTGCTTTTTATTGCTTTGATATTAAGCAACATAACCATCTTGTACATGGCAACATTCCACAATACTGCAAATCACATGAGACAAAGATGCCAGAAAAGCATTTTTTCAAGCATTAACAACCATTTCTTATCAAAACTAGCTTGGACATGTCTTGGAGCACCCTTTAAGTATACATTCTTAAATCCATCTAGGATTTAGTTTAAAGCATCTACAAAATTGTTCTCGGAAGCAAGCTAAATGCTCTCATTATTATACTTATTCTCTAATAGTTAATGCTTGTTGACAATTTAATCTCCTGAAGGTATTCAAACCATATACATTACTGAATCCATAACCACATTAAAAACTCAGAAGAGACACAAATAATGAAAAACATGCAAACACTAAAGGTAGCAATAGTAGTTTTGAGTTGAGTAGCAACCCAAAAATTCTCTACTATATTGGTGATGCTATATTCCTTAGTTATTTTCAAAAGTATTATAGAGTAAGAGAACATTTTAGGCACACTAGGATTATGTAGTGCATGTTAACCATTATTTATGTCATCTTTTTCATCTCAAGTAAAAAGAGATGCTAATGTTTTGAATCCAACCAAAATGGTTTGCTGGATTTTTATACCAGTTTATATTGACTGCCCTAAACTTCTAAAAGAGTTCACAAAAAAGGCTAATTACGAAAGTCGAAATAGTCCATAGGGCCTGTAAAAACAAGAAAATATTAGAAAGTTTAGAAAAAATTAGATATATACACAATCTAATTTCATTTCATTTACAAAGGAATTTTTACTCATACCTACTGAAACAATATGGTACATACTGAAACTCACGGAGTTCTCACATTCCAAAGCTCAACTTGAACTTTCAATCTCTATACATAAACAACAAGTCCTTACTAACTGAAACAGTATGGCACAAATTGAACTTTTACCCGCATACCAGTATAACAAACTCTTTGTATTGGAAATTTCTGACTAACACTATGAATTCACATACCCCATATATTAGTAAAACGAGAACAATTTACTTAAAAAATAAGCAATTACTGATACCCAATGTCAAATTGACAGCTAACACACTTGTAATAGGTGTAAAGCTAGTCCTTTCTTTCTAAAACAGTATGGCACTGAAACTCAATCACTTAACACATTTCCTAGCATAATGTGCCACAGAAGCTGGTAGTTCAATCCAAACTCTTACTTAGTGCCTTGTACAGACTAATCTATCATGATCTTGACATATTCATAACTGGATTCATTTTCTCTTTTATTCCCATCATCCCTGCAGCGGTCACCCAATATCATATTTCAGTTTGATGATATTCTTCTTACAGTATCTTTAGGAAAATATTTTGTTAGAGGGTAAAGTATCGATAAGAATTCACTCAACAAATCATCTATAAATGCTTCACTTATGCAAATTTGTGCAAACATAGTTTTTGTGGAAAGTCATGTTATGCAATATCTAAATTCATAACATTAACCATGTTTTGATTAATGAAGAAGACAATGCAATGGGGTCTTCTGTTCACAATTAATTGATATAGCTTTATCATTACTGTACCATCATATCCACACAAGTAAAACCTCCCTAAAACAATCCCTCCCAAAGCACAGTCATGATCTTGTGTTCCTTTTGTTCTCACTCAAAGCTGCAAATTCAATGGTAAAACTTGATCAGGCTTATCAAAACATTTCTTTGATTTTTCATCAGATTTGAGGTTCATTTAGAGTTATACATGTCAATTGATGTATTAGTATAAGACTACGTTAAAACATAACTGAGCACAACAAGAAATGGTTATTGAAATAGTCTTAATTAAATTAAAGTTATGCTATAACTATTACTAATGTTTAACTAGTGGATAATCTGGTATCCCACTATTCTTTTAAATTTAAGAAACATTACAACATTTCAGAGTATATATAAGATCTTATCAATTGCATTACCCAATATGCCACACTTGATTGGCAAAACTCCTAATAATACCATCAGCTTCATAATTACACGGCTAAAAATGGTGCAATAAAGTATACAGTGCCATTAAAAATCATAGCTTTGAGCATAAGATATCTAATTATATCATCACACAAGAAACTCATGGTAAATAACATACAAAAACCTTAAAATACAAATATCCAAATCAATCTATACTAAGGCTTGGTCAACCTGTATATAGGTAGACCTCAGCAGAAGACACAAGACTCAATACAGCAGTTAAAACAAAGTGTGGTTATACATGCATGCCAATACATTTAAACCTGCACCTACACCACTTGTTCACAGTAAAAATTCTACTAAATTTCTTCTGAAAGAAAATGCATTTAATTTCACCTGTTAGTGAGGATCGCCTGTCTAGGTGAAACAACGTTTTCTTCGTTGGTTTGTTGTGTTTGCAGGTTTGACTGAATTGGCATGATCCATGCATTCAGAAAAGCTTCACACAAAAGGTCAACAGACTAGATTTGGTTGTATCTACTCTGAGAAACTGACTAGTAATCCATAGGAACTATTATGACCAATAATGGGCTTCCAATGCCATTGTGGATGACCTTAATCTATTTCTACCATAATAGCATGACTTCACAATTCAATAGCTGTGTATAGTAATTCAACAACACAAACATGGCTCAAACAGAGGCTGTTAAAACTCAACCAGGCTTAAGATTGGCTGATTACAACCATGATGGGTTGGAAACCCACCTTGGTCCAAATGATAGAGTATAACTGCAGCCATGTTATGATACATTATCAATAGTTCTAAAAGCACATGGCAACATCAACATCAGCCCTCCCTATCTATCATAATACAAATGGTACCTGTTTAATTGTGGATTTCTTATTACCCTTAGACAACACTGATTCACATCACAATACATAAGCGCTAACATAGAGGTCGGACTAGCTCCATCAATGTGGTAAAACAGGCTAGTGTATATTTGGCACCACTTAATGCATAATACCTTGTTCATCGTTATCATTTCTGTGACCATTATTTGGGACTGTTTTAGGACAATTCTACACGAAAGAGGGCACAATCAGCATTCTCTATTGATTTGTTACATCCTGTAGGAGTAGACACTTATAATACCTTTCATCATGTTTCTTTATACAGACTTGGAAAAAATATATAGCTAAAATCAGAAAAAGTTAAAAAGAATATACAACTTATTTTTTAGATGAAAGACAAAGCATTGAAATTCCCATCAAACGGTATCTCAGAATAACATTTTTTAGAAAGAAGGAAAATCAAACATGGGTTTCAAAGGAATAAATCATAGGTCACCGTC
This sequence comes from Maea johnstoni, assembly GCA_963942565.1. Taxonomy (NCBI): domain Eukaryota; kingdom Metazoa; phylum Annelida; class Polychaeta; order Spionida; family Magelonidae; genus Maea; species Maea johnstoni. The sequence goes on along the minus strand of OZ012684.1, from coordinate 56,809,358 downwards.
ACATACATTTTACTTTTAAAGTACTGTGGGTCATTAGTTTTACAATAGGTCAATAGTATAGACTCCTATTACCAATTACAAGAAAAGACAAATAGCACTCCTCCTCCTCGTATCACAGTTTAGTAATCGTGCTCACTGCCTCATTAGGCAAATTGGTGTACTTTTAAAACCATACTAGGTTCATCTGATCAATTATGATTGATGATTTATCAACTCACAAAGGGTATTATTACAATTATACTTTTATTCACCCAATATGCCGAATCATCAGTGAGTTTTGTTGATACATCAATTCAGTAAGTGTTATGTTGAAATCACACAAACATTTGACCAACCATCTATTAAAATTTTGGATAAATCAACCCAGTAAGTTGTTTGTTCAAAACATGCCAATATGCCGATCATTAATTAGTGGTTGATAACTCAACTCTGTATGGTGAGTGCCTTCTGCAATTCATATTACTATTTGCTCAATTCTCAATTACAATTGTGTTGATATATCAAATCAGAAAGTTTCTGTCCACACCATACATATCTTAGTAGAATGAAAATGTGACTTAATGTCTGCATCACAAGAGCTACATAGTGCAGATGTTTAATGAGCAATAGGGTAGCAAATGGAATTTTGGCAATTGTTGCATACAATAGATCAAAGGAGAGTGATTGGATGAAATGAAAATGTCTATTTTTTTAAACAAAATGTAGTGTCATAAAATAACTGAACAAAAACTATGCCATAGTTTTTTTTAAAATGTGGACAGCAAAACCTTTAATAAGTACATGGTTCATAAGTACTTTGTCAACAACATTACAGTTGATCATTATTTTATTATCTAGGCTCATTGCAAAAGTGTCTTAATTTAAAAGAAATACTTGAGATTTAATTATGATGAAAGTATTTAGAAGGCAGTAAAGAGATCATTCTATACATATATTTTACAATGAAAGGGAAAAAAAACTTGCGAGGGAAATCTTTCATTACAAAACCAATGTGATAATGCAAGAATAACTCATTTGTTAAGAAAAAATTCATTTCATTACATTGAATTAATCTCTTTAAATGGTTTCAGAGTATTTCTTAAGTTTATATAGCAATGTCTCAAAAATGGCTATACTTAAATGATAAAATGCTATAAAAAGAAAAAATTGAGAATAGTTTACAACTGAATAAAAAGGAAATTTAAGAATCTGTCATTGCCTATTAGCAGAGGCCTATCAAAAGAAATGAAGCACTAACATGTAACAAATATAGCAATAAAAGCCAAACTCATGAATAGTATCTCAAACAATTGACTAAAATGTAACAATATACTAATATGTATAATTATAGAAATCTCCAAAGCATGTTCACATAATATACATAATCAAACTCTTTCCCAAAAAGTTGCACAAATATCAAAAATCATTCTGGAAAACATCCAACAAAATCTCCTTTTACCCTTGTCTACACTATTTCAGCACATGGGCTGTGTTTTCGATGCACCTCTTGCAAGTTCTCTTACTACTGGCAGTGCTGTGGTTTACTGGGGGTGCTACTTCAGTGGAGTTGCTCCAACTTGTGGAGTACAGCCAGGATACAGGACATACTCCAGGCCTGCGCAGGGCAGCTGTCATGGCACACCTATAATACATAGCAAAAACAGGTATCAGACATGCAGTGGTGCAACAATATATATATATATATATATATATATATATATATATATATATATATATATATATATATATATATATATATATATATATATATATATATATATATATATATATATATATATATATATATATATATATATATACACATATATCTTTTATCAGGGAAAAGATGTTCAACTCACACAGGACTTCGGCATAAAAAGGTTCTAATTAGTGCATCTTTAAATCCCCAGGAAAAGTAATTCCTTACAGGACTAAATTTTAAGAACACAATCATTTCCTTATTCAATTCAATCAAGAAATGGTACAGGCAACAGCCTTTACCCATCAGCCTCCCTGTAAGAGGACCACCTTTCCAAGGACCTATAGTGTTGCCTTCAAGCCCTTCTATATTAAATGACCTAGAGCAAAGGTCTGAAGTGTTCGGCTAGTTAGCTGCTGGATTTCAAATCATCAGACTGTTGATTCTCTATGATGATTTTTAGTCTGTCCCTGAAGAGTACAGTTTACCTCACATCAGGGACTTAGCCAGGACCCATCCTACCTGTCTTTTGGACAGGTATTTTCCTAAAAACCTTCTGTTAGGACAGGCAACATTTTCTATGAAGAATTTTCAATTATGACTTTTGGAGTGTAATTAACATTAATATCTTTCTAACAAACCATCTTCAAGGTGTAAACTGCCCTTTTTGATACAAAAGGCTATTAAATGTAGTTCGTATAAGGATTTTAAGAAGTTAAGTAGCTAAATCTGGACGGGCAGAAATTTTGAAAACTGCTGTTTTTGACAGGCATTTTTGAATCCTGGCTAAGACCCTGCCTCACATGGTCTCAGTCTACTTAACTTAGAAGCAGGTACCTGGTGCAAGGGCATATAAAGTCGATTTGACATGAAGAGCACCAAAATCATTAAAAGACTCCCCTGGGATTTAAGTTGAAGTGATTCAACAAATGAACAGGCCGGCTAGAGAATAAATGTAAAGGGTCACATGAACATGGTTATGATGAACAAAATATAATGAATGCATAAAAGCTGATACATACTGCTCCATCTTTGTTGGTGAGTTCGGGGAGTGATCTCCAGTCTGAGCTGAGCAGCGCCTGCTGGTGGTGAGAGAGCGTACCTCTCACAAAGCTGACGGCCTTCTTCAGCGTCCCCGGCTGCTGCTTGTCCAGCAGCTTAGCAAAGTGCAGCTTGGCTTGCAGGAAATAACCCACTGGCCACACCCACTCCTGAAACATACACACTCAATTATTCAGAGACAGGAGCTTAGCAAAGTGCAGCTTGGCCTGCAGGAAATAGCCCACTGGCCACACCCATTCCTGAAACATACACACCCAATTATTCAGAGACAGGAGCTTAGCAAAGTGCAGCTTAGCCTGCAGGAAATAACCCACTGGCCACACCCATTCCTGGAAGATACACACCCAATTATTCAGAGACAGCAGCTTAGCAAAGTGCAGCTTAGCCTGCAGGAAATAACCCACTGGCCACACCCATTCCTGAAACATACACACCCAATTATTCAGAGACAGCAGCTTAGCAAAGTGCAGCTTGGCCTGCAGGAAATAACCCACTGGCCACACCCATTCCTGAAACATACACACCCAATTATTCAGAGACAGGAGCTTAGCAAAGTGCAGCTTAGCCTGCAGGAAATAACCCACTGGCCACACCCATTCCTGGAAGATACACACCCAATTATTCAGAGACAGCAGCTTAGCAAAGTGCAGCTTAGCCTGCAGGAAATAACCCACTGGCCACACCCATTCCTGAAACATACACACCCAATTATTCAGAGACAGCAGCTTAGCAAAGTGCAGCTTGGCCTGCAGGAAATAGCCCACTGGCCACACCCATTCCTGGAAGATACACACTCAGTTAGGAAAGATACACACTCAATTCAGAGATGATACCTTATGAAATGGAAAATATGAGGCATGGAAATTCTGATCGGTCTATTTTTCACAGCAGGAATGATTTTGAAAACATCTCTTACAAATGGAAGCCATTATTAAGGTTTCCTTACCAAAATGCCACTTATTCAATTCTGGTTGAAGTCAAATTCCCCTTAGTAATAACAAATCCCTCTCCCTGAAAGTATGCTTCCCAACTGACTTCTTTCATGATTGAAGTGCTGCTTTTACATGGATTGACCTAACTGAAGTATCCAGACCCATCCTTATTAGGAAGAAAACAAGAGAACATACAAACGGAAACTATTGATTCTGGCTGAAAAAACTTGTTAATAGCCAATTCCTAAGTAACCCAGATCTTCTGTATCCACCATCACATGATTTAGGTGCATGTACTAGTCTCATAGGTAGAACACCAGATTACCCTCTACAGTTAGACTATCTAAGTACAAGCACTACTTACTGGTCCTTGGTGGTAGTTGAATCCCTTTGCTCTCTTGTGCTCACAAGAGTCATCACTGTTGACATAGTTCCCATCGTAGTTCCAGTCCCTGGCAAATGAGACATTAAATATTTGTACAAAAAGTCGAACAGGCTAAAAAGTCTTCCTGCTTAGAAGACATTTCCCAAATAAACTATAATCCACCTGGACACATCTTACATTTAGAGGATTAATACATTACAAATTGAAGGATAATTACACCAGAATAACAAAAAAAAATTACTGGAAATCTTGGGCCTTATATTGAAAACATTACAATCCCTCACAGCAGAGTAGACAACCACAATACCTTGACATAAGATAAGTAGTTTCACAAACCTATTCACCAAGTCTATTCTAATATAACACTTACGAGTCGTCCAAAGTTTTGATTCCCAGAGGTCCTAGAAGTTTTTCCTGTGCTGTGGAAAGAGCCTTCCATGCCTTGGATGGGGTGCAAAGTTCAGGTGCCTGAAACAAAGGGAAGGTTTACAGACTTCATGCTATACCATAAAATATCCTAGAGAGATTGGTCACAGAATGGAACGGTGGTACAGAAATTATATTCCTCTATTAATTAATGCATACCTAAATAGGGGACAAAGTAGCTCAGTTGGTTAGGTGTCGGACTAGTTATTAGTAGGTCGCTGGTTCAATTCCCGGCCTGGGCACTTTGGTCTGTCCTTGGGCAAGACAGCTGCAAAATGGGTACCTAGCATATAAAAGGCAGTGCCTAGAGCTTGTGCACTATATGCTGCCAACTGCTCTGGAATATTCCTCGGGGGATTGAAATGGTTTCCATGTGTACAGGCCTGCTAGGGGAGGAAGGTTGTGTGAGTGCTTCGGTGGATACACGACTATAAACCGAATACCTTTACCTTTAGAAATAGAAAACTCCATAGTTACCTGCATGGACACTTGCTACAGTTGAGACATCACAATAAGAAACAAGATGGCACTCCCATGAGATGCTGCTGACAGTGGGTTTGACTTGCGATAACCAATACTCAATAACCTTTAAGGACTTCTTTGCAAATTAGAGTTCACTTTAAACCTTGAAACAAGCTCCTCCATTAGGGTAGGTAGTGATCTATGGGTTTATGTTCCCTTTAACTCACCACGGCGAGGGCGATGGGGAAGTTACACCTGAGCTGGTGATATATGGGTTTATGTTCCCTTTAACTCACCACAGCGAGGGCGATGGGGAAGTTACACCTGAGCTGGTGATATATGGGTTTATGTTCCCTTTAACTCACCACAGCGAGGGCGATGGAGAAGTTACACCTGAGCTGGTGATATATGTGTTTATGTTCCCTTTAACTCACCACAGCGAGGGCGATGGGGAAGTTACACCTGAGCTGGTGATATATGGGTTTATGTTCCCTTTAACTCACCACAGCGAGGGCGATGGGGAAGTTACACCTGAGCTGGTGATCTATGGGTTTATGTTCCCTTTAACTCACCACAGCGAGGGCGATGGGGAAGTTACACCTGAGCTGGTGATATATGGGTTTATGTTCCCTTTAACTCACCACAGCGAGGGCGATGGGGAAGTTACACCTGAGCTGGTGATATATGGGTTTATGTTCCCTTTAACTCACCACAGCGAGGGCGATGGGGAAGTTACACCTGAGCTGGTGATATATGGGTTTATGTTCCCTTTAACTCACCACAGCGAGGGCGATGGGGAAGTTACACCTGAGCTGGTGATATATGGGTTTATGTTCCCTTTAACTCACCACAGCGAGGGCGATGGGGAAGTTACACCTGAGCTGGTGATATATGGGTTTATGTTCCCTTTAACTCACCACAGCGAGGGCGATGGGGAAGTTACACCTGAGCTGGTGATATATGGGTTTATGTTCCCTTTAACTCACCACAGCGAGGGCGATGGGGAAGTTACACCTGAGCTGGTGATATATGGGTTTATGTTCCCTTTAACTCACCACAGCGAGGGCGATGGGGAAGTTACACCTGAGCTGGTGATATATGGGTTTATGTTCCCTTTAACTCACCACAGCGAGGGCGATGGGGAAGTTACACCTGAGCTGGTGATATATGGGTTTATGTTCCCTTTAACTCACCACAGCGAGGGCGATGGGGAAGTTACACCTGAGCTGGTGATCTATGGGTTTATGTTCCCTTTAACTCACCACAGCGAGGGCGTTGGGGAAGTTACACCTGAGCTGGTGATATATGGGTTTATGTTCCCTTTAACTCACCACAGCGAGGGCGATGGGGAAGTTACACCTGAGCTGGTGATATATGGGTTTATGTTCCCTTTAACTCACCACAGCGAGGGCGATGGGGAAGTTACACCTGAGCTGGTGATATATGGGTTTATGTTCCCTTTAACTCACCACAGCGAGGGCGATGGGGAAGTTACACCTGAGCTGGTGATATATGGGTTTATGTTCCCTTTAACTCACCACAGCGAGGGCGATGGGGAAGTTACACCTGAGCTGGTGATCTATGGGTTTATGTTCCCTTTAACTCACCACAGCGAGGGCGATGGGGAAGTTACACCTGAGCTGGTGATATATGGGTTTATGTTCCCTTTAACTCACCACAGCGAGGGCGATGGGGAAGTTACACCTGAGCTGGTGATATATGGGTTTATGTTCCCTTTAACTCACCACGGCGAGGGCGATGGGGAAGTTACACCTGAGCTGGTAGTCCGTCCAGGGCTGCTGGGCACCGTGGGAGTCCTTGTAGATGCCCTTCTGGTTCACCAGCTTAGGGTTGGCTTCGGAGGGACTCACGGTCGGACCAATCCAGAAATACTTCTCAAAGTTCATCACAATCTTCTTGCCCCACTGTTCATAGGTCACCTTGACCTTCTTACCTGAAAAAAAATGTATAAAACAATATTGAAACGCTGTTAATGTATAACTGCCATTTTTAACAGGCATTTAATTTCCACGCACCACGATAGTGCCAAAATAACATTCTTCAAATAGAGATCCTGCTTTGTATATGCTTTGTTTCAGTGCTTGAATGCACAAATTTATAAAGTAGTACAAATACCCTCAAGCAGGGCTGTAAATCAACACTCAGCACTCCAAATTAAAGTTGTATTCAGTATCAAAGTCAGGTGAAGCTTCCAATAGATCAATACAGAAATTCTTCACAAACTAAATGACTAAAGAAAACATGCATGGTGTAAAAAGTGAATAAATGCTCTTCAGATGAGGCATTAGATGAGACCCCATACCAATTTCTCTGAGCTAGTTATGGAAAAGAATTTAACATACACATTCCTACACTTTGTGAGTTAGACAAACAGCATATACATGGAGTATTATTGATTGTAAAATGAGAAGCACCCTCCAATACCCTCATACTAATATACTTGTTTCTTTTCTTTACAGAAATTTCTACTTCACACATAAATGTCAGGCTGTCAGCCATAGGGTATATTTGTATTAAGCCATTTGGTAAATTAATCAATATCTCTCCCAATACAAACCCATTCACACCAAGGTCTAACACATATTGAAATATCTTCATACTATTTTGAGAAATACTTCACTCAAAGTCAAAACCACTGTTGGGTTTGACAATCTCTGTTTTAATCCTCTTTATTTTACAAACATTATTCTATTTGATGAATAATGTTCAAAATTCTGAGATTACGTGTGCAATCCAGATGTACATTGGTTAACCCATTAATGCTGACAATTTTGATGAAATCATGCAGGTGAAAGCATAGTTGGAGAAATGTTTCAAGGAGAAGTGTTATTCAGAACATTGCTAGCAACTCTCCTTCAAATACTTTGTAAAACTATTTTGATATTCCAAAGTTATTGGCAAAAGTATCATTGATCCAGACGTTAATTTCTGGAGGAACTCATTAAAGTTTTAGTGGGTCCACAGCTTTAGTAGTATCAGTTGTTAGGTGGCTCACCATTGACAGTTCTCTCTACACCGGCGTAGGGGTAGATGGAATCTTGCAGGCAAAAGCATAGTTGGAGTAAAAATATAAGAAGTGTTATCAGAACGTTGCTAGCAACTCTCCTTCTAAAACACTTTAATATAAATATTTTTATTTTTTCAAAATTATTAGCAATAGTATCAGCGATCCAGACATTTTTTTCTGGAGGAATTCTTAAAGTTGTAATGTATCAAATGCTTACCATCGACAGTTGTCTCTACACCGGCGTAGGGGTAGATGCCAGCCTTGTTGCTTTCAGCCAGCCACCTGACAGCGGACTTACACAGGCCAACTAACTCCACTGCAGAGCCATCCCTACAACACCAAACACCATACTCACAGCATCAAATACAGTAAACTATACAAAACCAAGGCATGATGGGATTAATACACAATTTGGTTAAGTCCCTGGAATTTTTGTGAATCTTTGAAAAATTATTTGAGGAACTCAAACAACAACTCTCCAGCTTTTGTTTTGTGACTTCACGAAGAATTCTTGTCACTTTCAAAAGTGTCATAAATCTTGACATTTTTCAACTATATCTTCATGTGTGAATTGTTTGAATACCGTAAACTACATTAAAAATCAAAGCTTTTGAGAGCAAGTGCTAAGTCCTAAGTCTTGAGCATTTCATTGGCATGTCATTGAACTTATTAAATCAGATATATTCCATATTATTGTTGCCTTAATTCATTTGACAAAAAGCATCTCCTACATCTGACTTTAAAGAAATATCTTGAGGAAAATGAGTCAGAAACCCTACTACTGTTTTATAATGCTGCTCTTCTTTTCCTATTATTTGTAAAAAGGTACCGTAATTTCGCGTGTATAAGACGCACCCTTATATAAGACGCACCCCTTGTACAGGCCTTTAAAATGATGTATAGACCTTAGCTTTGTGTATAGTGCGCACCCCCTTTTGGGAATTATTGTAGGATATCAACTCCTCATGAATAACGCTAGAAAGCCAGTAAAACGCATATTGAGATGAGTGAAATGTGACATCACCGTGACATCAATGCGTATCACCCTGTGTCGGTACTCACTACCCATTGTCCTAGGCATGTCACATGGATTGTAATCAGTAAATTCTAGCGGAGAGTGGTTCGGTAATTACAATTCATCAATGACGAGGCAAACATCGATGGGCATTGTCTTGGCCGCCGCATTATAATTGTAATTTGCGATCTCCGAGTGGCCTGGTAACTCGATGTAAAACACCCTAGATTTCTAGCTTTGTGTATAAGACGCACCCCCTATTTGAGTATAAAATTTAGTGTAAAAAAGTGTGTCTTATACACTCGAAATTACGGTACTCTCAAACGGCTGTATCACTTACCTTGGTGTTGCTGGCGTGCCTAGGTTACCTGCCTTGTCTGAACCACCCATCTTATCCATCCAAGTGCCACAGTTGTGCTTGTTCCCTCCAAACGGAAATCCTGTCTCCCAGTCCACACCAATCTCATTGTTAAAACCTGCAGAATACCATCATAATACATCTTATGCTTACTATCTCCAAACACAAACCCTGCCTCCCAGTCCACTCCAATCTCATTGCTAAAACCTTAAAAATACCACCCAAGTACATCTTATTCTTTCTCCTTCAAACACGAACCCTGTAATAACAATCATATATTGTCTATAATTCAGGTTTCAGAAAAGGTGACAGTTATCCTAATTCCATTCCTGAGACTTCCTAAGTACAGTGAAATGAATTATGAATTAAAGGCAACATCAATATGGAATATATCTGATTTAATATATTCAATGATATGCCAATGAAATGTTCAAGACTTAGGAATTAGCATTTGCTCTCAAAAGCTTTGATTTTCTTGTGCTGACATAGCACCATGTGCATTGCCAAATACCTAGTCACCTTCATCACTCAAAATATATCATTATCAATCTCTCGTCCAGCAAAATGTGATACTAATCAGCAAAATGACATTCTTTAAAACCTCTCGAGGACAGGTATAGATATTACCATATGCATCCAGGATCTTAGCCAGGATTTAGAAACTGGGTGCCCAAAATTGGCAAATGTAAATGTTTTGGGCTTCCAATTTTTCAAGTGGGACCACAATGTACTCAGATTCCAACCAAAAACATTTATAAACTTATTAAAATAAGGCATAACATCTTTACATAATGTCATTGGCATTATGTCATGATGAAAAAATTCAATTATATGCTTGAGATTGACATTTCCAGAAATACCTCTCAAAAATAATTGAGTGTCCTAGGGGGTGATTGTTCAGGGTTTGGGTGTCCAAAAGATGCAAAGACACCCTGCTGGCTAAGACTATGTGTGCATCGCTGGATATTAAGTTTGACTCACCTTCATCACTCATATCGTTATCAATCTGCTTTCCAGCATTCCTCTCACGAAACTTGACACCATCTGCATGCCTCTGCATGGCCTCTTGGATTGTATCATACAAGTACTCCTCCTGTAAGCAAAATATCACATTGAAATAATATTGCTTTATGTCTCAGCAAATCATGGGCTAAAAATCATACACATAATGTGGAATACTATCCCTGTGCATATGCATGACCTCTTAGATTGTATTAAAGAATTATTCTTCCTGAAATCAAAACATCTTATAGTGATAATATTGCTTATTGTCTATGCAAACAATATATTAGGAAATCACACCTATACAATGGAACACCATCCATACATTTTTGCATGCTTTCAAGATAGCTATCCTTTTCCATATTTCTATCAGATATCAACCCTTTCACATCCTAAGTTTATGTATAGTCTGGCACATATGGTACTATGTTAATGAAAAAGCAACACTCGGAGAATGTGTACCCTTCTTATATCTCTCCTGCTACATTTAATTTTGATTCAAAGAGAAAATCTGGGGACAAAAAGCTGTCTACAGTAGTATTCATTATGATATCAATTCTATTTTTACAGATACATAGCCTTTCTGTGGAAAAAGGGTTCTTCAATGACTCAAAAAAGTCTGTCATAGTACTGATAGTAAGCTTTACCTTATATGTTTTGCCTTTAAAAGCAATTTTCCCTAAAGGATCTTGATTAGAAAAGATTTTGGAAAAAATGCCATTCCCTCATATATGGAATCACTAGAGCACATACCTTTTTGCCAGCAGGTTGAGGGTCGACATCGTCGGTGGGGTACATGCGCGACACCCGGTCCTTGAGGATTTTGGCTCCATCTGGTGCCATCTGAACGTACTCCTGAATGCACTGCAGCCAGAACCAGACAGCGTCACGGCAGTTATAGCGGGCCACAATGCCCGAACCCAGCAGGTTAGGGAGCAGTCCATGTCGCAGAGTGCCAGCATAAGCCAAGATGATGAACCTGGAACAAAGATTTTACAACCCACGTGTTAGAAACATAACATAACATAACAATACCTGGACCCAGCAGGTTAGGGAGCAGTCCATGTCTCAGAGTGCCAGCATAGGCCAGGATGATGAACCTGGAACAAAGATAATACCAAATTATCTGCACAGAGAAGTCTTTACAAACCTGTCAAATATAACACATTTAGCATGTTTTCGAAAATGATTTTCATAGACAGGTGGTGCATCTTAGCTGGAAATCATTTTCATATTTTTACTGTATATATAAGCATAAAGATTTTTTTTTCACTTTTTTGTGATAACTCTCTAACAAAACATCTTTTGGAATATACTTTGAGATGCAATGATAATCAGAATATTTTGTGAATTCATGCTGTAGATTTTATTATGTATCATTGCTTCAGACAACATCATTAATAGTGAAAGCGAGTAGAGTACCTGGCCTCCTGGAATCTGCCAGTGAGCAGCAGCAGGCCTGGGAGGGCGATGAACGTGTCCCTGCCCCAGCTGCGGAACAAACCAGCCGCAAAGTGAGGAAAGCCTGAAAAAAAGAGAGGAACTTCATCAATACATGAAAAAAATCCTGAATAAGATGCAAGTAATATGCAGTGAGTATCTTTAACACCCCTAGGTGTAAATAACCAGTAATTCCTAGGATAACATTAGGGAAATGCCAGAACTCTTTTTAAGTCTCGACTACATATCAAAAGGTAAAAGAAAAAGAATACAAACGATATAAACATTTTTTTGTCAAATTACACTTAAAGATAAAATAAAACTAGGGATACCCTTATATTGTTGACAAAGAATATTATATTGTAAGAAATATGGGTAAACAAAGAATTTCACAACCCACGTGTTAGAAACATAACATAACAATGCCTGAACCCAGCAGGTTAGGGAGCATAATCCAATGTGGTAGGATTATAAGTCTAATATGGAAGTAGAAAGGAGAAAGTCACCTGTAAGAGCCATTAGGGGAACCCAAATAAAACTATTTTTGCATAATACATGTAAATGCTTAGAAACCTACCAGCAGAGATGGAGAGACAGCTCTGAACTTTCTTGCCAGTTTTCTCATCCAGGGTGGTGGGGGGTGCTGGTGCCGCCAGGGTGGGGCTTAGCGGGGGTAGTTGGCATGTGTTGCACACCCCACAGAACTGAAGGCCACCCATGGCCAGGGCACGCACGAAGGACGATCCCTCCCTCACAAACCTAAAAAAAGGAAACAAGAAATATCAAAGCAACCATTAGGCAAAACAATGGTTCAAATAAAACATTCACATACAAGAGAACCCTGAAAGGACAATCTCTCCAGTGCATACCTCAATGAAAAGAAAACAAGACAAGAAAGCTTTAGGGAACCAACACTTCTATCAAAGAATTCACAATTATTGTATTAGATATCTGGAATATTTTGGTTGTTACTCTAAAAAAATAAAAATAATAACAATAATGATAATAATAATAATAACAATAATAATAATAATAATAACAATAATAATAATAATAATAATAATAATGATAATAATAAGAAGAAAAAGAATAACAATAATAATGATGATAAAAATAATAATAATAATAATAATAATAATAACAATAATAATGAAATAAAATAAAATAAAATATAATAAAACAAAGTATAAATTAAATAAAATAGAATAAAACGAAACAAAATGAAATGAAATAAAATGAATAATAAAAGGGTAGATATTGCGCTACAGATTATTTTAAACTATTAAGAGATGTTTCAGCATTATTGCCACTCACTTGCTCATGGTTGCCCAGGCTGCCTCCTCCAGTATGACGTAGGCTCCCGTCATCAGGGCATCGAAGTAGCACGGGATCATGTAGCGAGGCACCTTACTCAGCTCACCAAACACGCAACTAAACCACTGGCCAAGCTACGGATATAGAACAATACAAAGACAAGGCCATTGTAGGTATATTACGGCAATATGGCAAAACATTTTTTTGTATTCATAAAATATTATTAGAGCATGAATGAATTATATTAGTACCATATGAGCATCTTTTTTTCTGCTCAAATATCATGAAATATAACTCATAGGGCAATATTTGTTGTCATCTAGCCTGCTCTGGCTTATGGTGTTGAATAACATACTATAAGTTGGAAAAAAGAGTAAATTCTAAACTAATAATTTCGGAAAATTATCACATGCCACTTTCATGAAATTGTCTCAGTAAATACAGGTCCTCAGTACAAACTGAATACCTTTGTTTTTTATAAACAATAAGATAAAATAATTGTGTTCTATTCTACAAGATCATATTATAGTGAATCAATCTACCACTACAAAATACCTTTTCTAGACTGTCTCATGAATCTAGAATGATATATTATATTTGCAATTAAGCAGACACAGATAAAGAAAACTTACATCTTTGGTTCCATCATGTACCTTGAGTCTATTGGCTATGTAGTCAGGCATCCAGTCACCATCGCGTAGGTTGGAGCACATGGGATGGCCAAGGTCATTACTAGGTCGGATCTTGCTCAGCAAGGACATGAAGCCTGAAGTCAAAGAAATTCACTTTTATATCACTAAAAATTTTATAATTCACCCATTTTCTACCATGAAACGTCTGAAGCAAAAAAGTCAACATTTAAACTATTGTACCTCTATAACCCTGCCCCTACCCTCTTTCTCTCTCTTGAAATGCAAGGAACAATTATAGAACTATTGTTATAGTGTGTTGGTGCATATTTCACATAAGTGGAATACTTACAGAAGTTTTTCAATATTTTATCTTAATACATTACAGAGATGCATATATTAATATGTGATGAAGTGCAGGCAATAATTGTACAATTTATCTAAGTTTACCTTGAGTTCTGCATTACTTTGATGTACATCATAATATAAAAGTGAATTGCAAGCTACAATAGAATCCATGGCCGTAACTTCCTCTAGCCAAAGGCAACTATACCTTAACTGATTATGCTGAATAGTGGAATATTTTTTTGGGACTTTTAATATTCTATAATGGAAGAGGAAATGATAATTAGTGACACATATCTCACTAAACAAGCTTATATTGATAGAATAAATGGTAATCAATTTTTTGTCAAGTATCCTCTTTCATGAAACCCAAGTTTTTAGCCATTTTATGAAATACTGTAAAACCCATTATTATCGCGCTCCTTTTAATTTCACGCATTTCGCGCTAGGTGATGATAACGCGTATATTACTGGCGCTGATATACGTTCAAAATAGCATAACAATGCCCCATCTAGTGGTGATACCGTTGATTCGTGTAATTTAATGGCCGCGCTCAGATTCAGACGGCAGTTGCGTGAATAAAAAGGGGCGTGGTTATAAAGGGTTTTACAGTACAGAGATTATTACAAGCAAACACTAACCCACACACAGAAGTTGTCTCCTGTTTTAGAAAATCGATAGTAGCACTTTTTGGAGAAGTAACAGTCCATGTTCTCAGTTGTCTATAAACAGTCATTCTCTCTTGTAGAAATATTGTGGTGTTTTACCTTGTAAGCCACAGTATGGTGGAGCACCAAAGTTGGGTATGCTGTAAGCCCCAAAGTTTTTGCCATCAGATTGCTCCTCAGGATCAGAACGAAACAGCACCCGGTTGAAATCGGAGAAGGAGAGGCGAGACACAATGGACCTGAAGTCCTGATTGGGCTGTGAAGGGTCCATCTTCTGACCGCTGGTTGTGCGCATGCGATACCCAAATTGTGTGAGGGCTTCACGAATCTTGGTGATCGCTGTCTTGGCATTAGCACTCAGAGATACTCTGCAAAAATTTAAAAAAAATAAAAATAAAAATTAGAATAAAAGATCACTTCATAGAGGTTTTACATCATTCTTTAATCATTGCGAATCTTTGTCAGGATTTCAGGCACTTTCAACAGCTTATGTCATATCACAACACAAAAGTAAAACCTGAACAGGGAAGAAATTCTATTTACTAACAGTTCCACGGGGTCTAACATGTGATAAGCCACCATGTACACATAAATATGTATAGCAGATAACCCAATAAAGATCCACCCACTTGGAAACTAGGCATCATAACAATTAGGCCATGGTGGATTTTCAGTGTCAATGGGTTTTGTAATTTCTAATTTTGTTTATATTCCCTCACTTTTTCTGCTTTACTGCGGCTAAGCCATGACTATCGAGTTGCAAACATTGGAAGAAACCGAGATATGCGGCGTAAACTACCACCAATAAGTCACTGGCAACGTTCTCACATGCGCTGTGTTTAATGTAGATTCTATGGTGCCCTTATTCACCAGATAGCAATGACGCTTCCTAAGTCACTGTCAACATTCTCACATGCGCTGTGTTTAATGTAGAGTATATGGTGCCCTGATTCCCCAGATAGCAATGATGCTTCCTAAGTCACTGGCAACTTTCTTACATGCGCTGGGTTTAATATAGGGTCTATGGCACCCTGATTTACCTGATAGCGATGACGCTGCCGGGCGGGAAGTTGATGAAGTCGAGTTCCTGCGTGGCACATGACCTGTCACTCATCTCCACCATGTCGCTCTCATTCACCTGCAGGTGCTCCCGCACGCACACGTGGTAGTCAGGCATGCCGTTGATGTACTTGTCATTCTTGCTGTACGGGATGTCACCTTTCTGTATAAGCCGCATCTCCATAATGATCTCCTCAACTTTACCTGCAACAAATGAGATAGTGAAGCAGAGTTTTTATATGCATTATTTTCACATAGGAATAAATATAAATTTGTCAGAAAATGATAAATATAGGCAGTCAGGAGTGTAAATAGCAGAAAAATTAATGAATTAAACTTTTGACTTTTCTTCAAATTATGTTATCTGAATTGCTCATATTTCTTTTAAAATGAATGAAGAATGAACTCAGAAAAAATACCTGAATGAGAGTTCTTGGTTGGCATCTCTAATAATTATTACTACTCACAGGTATTTTCCAAAATATGCTTTTGTCATTAAGTTGTCACAGAAAAGTCAGGTCTTTTTGGGACGCTGGGGGCATGAATGGGTTGAGTATACTATAATATTCAGGAATATCTAACTTTGGTAAGATACAATTGGGTACAAATAGTTCATTCATTTTTGGATTGCAAGCCTTGGGCTTTGTAAGAGCTACACTGCAAAACAGCTGCCTACACCAATCAATCACACTGTAGTTTCGGCAATCAAATAACATCAGTTTAATATTTAGGAAAATTAAAAAAATCTATTATGTTATTTAGTCTTCAAGAATTCCACAGAATATTTCCATGTAATGAAGAATACTTTTATTATTGAAGAGCAAACTTCTTTTGAGGTGTTTGTATAAAAGGGACATATTTTTGACAGATAAGTATAGACATTTTACCAAAGAATATGGGATATGCCACATAAATGGCATTATGTTCCAACTGTAAAATCTGTGATAGATAAACACAAGAATAAATCATTTTAAAAATAATGCTACCTTATGATGAAAATAATTCATCTGGTATAAAAAAGAGGTTATTAATGTGTGCAGGAAAGGTAGACATAATAAATGATGCAAAGAAACAGTACCAACTGGTCCCCTTCACTTGCCTATAGCAATATATCACCTACCCCACTCAGAGAACCCTCTTTCTGCCAGAGATAAGTGACCACTATCCTTCTTTAAGCATACCTAAGCGTAGAAAAACTCAGCCCTTAGTTAAAAGAAAAAAGACCACTACCCTTATTAAGCAATATGCACTCTATTCATTCCCTTCGGAAATATTGCAACTACCCTTATTGAAGGAAGATAAGTAAGCACAACCTTATACAACAGATCCCTATCAACACATCCTTACAACTTATTTTTGAATGGTTTGCCATAATACTGATTATGAACTTTAGTTTGATGTATAAGTATTCAATGAGTTTTATTAATAATGATAGGATAATTCCATGGTTGATTATATGCTTGAAACATGAGTATGAGTTCTCATAAAACTGAAGTATCATAGCATGCTGAATCATACTGTTATGTGGCAATGAGGTCCCTCCCTATTTCATAGGTGATTAGAAATTTCTGTATAGCAGAACCAAAAAGAATAGATGACACAGAAATGAACCAGTCATTTCTAGTTTAAGTGGGGACACCAAGATGGGGTCAAGAGGCAAAAAAAATCAACTTTGATCATTTAACTTTATTATTTCATACCTCAGAGGAAGTTTCTCTTCTGGTATCAATGGTAGCTGGATAGAAATGAAGTTTTAAGTCATAGATCCATATGCGGATAATCATGATCATATGTATACTCAGGTAAAAGATACATTTTCATGTACACTCAATGGTACCTTATCCTATATAATGGAGGATGTCACAACTAAAGAGGAGATTTTCAAAGCAAGCTGTTCATACATAACAACCACTAGTTTTTTATCTTACCTAAAGAACAGTGTGTATAGTATATGAGAATAGGAACTAAAGAAGGATTTTCGAAATTAGGTGTCAAAACCATAACATCAACACACTCAAAACTCAAAAGGGTGTTTAGTGTGGTCCAAAAATGTTATGAGATATTACAGTATAATTACCACTTCCACCAACTAAAATCAGGGCACACAACTTTGCTTGGATGCTGATGTCACATTTTGTAAACCAAAAAAATGAAGGTGTCAAAAATACACCTGGATGTTTGCTGCCTAAGAAGCTGCATGTGAATCAAGCAAATCAGGGCTCAACACTTGGGCCTGCCCACCTCCCTATGGCAGATAAAAATCAAGTGACATGTTAAAGTTTGTAGAAAATGTTACCTATCATATCAGGTCAGACTCCAAATTATAACATTAGGCTAGTAGTGCAATTGACATAAAAATGGACCTCTGGTGAGGCCTAGACATTGATGCTGCTACAATGTCAACTAATGAATGACAAGTATAGCAAGTAACAGCAGACTTGACACTATTTCAGGAAAAAAGGTAGTAAATTTGATAATGGAACATATCAGGTAGTGCAAATTTCTGCATAGGGAAGGACAAATTCAAAACAGCACGCAAATTTGAGGTATCTTGCTGGGTATACTTTACATATCTTAATGCTGAGCCCTGCTACTATAAAAGCATGACTAGTGCTCCCATATATATCTACAGGTAAAGTTATCAAAGCACTCTGATTACCCCATCTCTCTTTGTTTTCTTTGTCAGTCATATCGCCTTTATGCTCCAAACGGGCCTCAAGAATTATTTCCTCTATCAACCCTGAAATTATACAACAGTAAAACCTGGCTTTACTGCTGTACCTTGACTTTAGGCCCTAATTGAATATTTGCTAAGTCACTGATCATGGTTATCTTTCTTGGGATGAAGACATGTAATGATGTTTTCAGGTTCTCTTGACTTCAAGAATGATGGAATTAGATTTTGGAGTTGGAGTTCAATTTAGTAGGGTTGGGAATTGGTTGCAATTTCATGATCGATAATCAGTTACAGCTAACTGATCGATTATCAATCATAATCAGTTCATTGAACTTTTGCAGTAATTGAGTACTAGAGGTCTAGAGCCTAATAATAAGTCATAGTCTATGACAATTACTTGCTATTAGCACCTACCTTAACTTCGTTTTGAAGTGTTTTGGAGCTGACAACTTGTCTGTCATTTAGTTCTATATTTTGCCACTAGGTATCACCTTTTCCGATTATTATCGATTGCCAGTTTCGTAATCGATTAATCAGAATCAGAGAGGTAAACGATTGATTATCGATTATAATCGATGATCGTCCCAACACTACAATTTAGCATCACTTTTACTGCCATAATAGGACTGAATTGTAGTTATTAATGGTGGGGTAAATGAGAGTACCCAGGGAAAAACCATGGACTAACCTTAAGTCACTGGCTTATTTCTCACATGCCCCAAGCTAGGTTTGAACCCAAGATATAAAAAATCACAATTTTACAACAAAAAAAAAAGATAAAGTATCGCACTAATTGCAATGAGTTTTTGGAGGGAACTTATACAAAGTTTCTCTTACCAGGCACACATAGTGGGGGTAAGTATCCTGTATTCATGGATGTCGGCATGCTGAAGGCTGTCCTTGCCACCAGGATGATGGATTGATGATTGACAGGGTTGTGTCTGGTCACAGCAACTACATCAGAGTTCACCTGATCAACATACACCTGAAGAGAAAATATATACCCATTAGCATTCACTTGATCAACATACACCTGAGGGAAAAATACACATTAGTGATCACTTGATCAACATACACCTGATAAAAAACACATTAGTGTTAATGTGATCAACATACACCTTGAAAGACAGCATATACAACATCAGCGTTCACTTGATCAACATACACCTGGTAAAAACAATTTAATCTAATACTTTGATAATTTGTTTGAAGTCAACATGAGAAGTCAATCCTGAGAGAAAAAATATCCGTACGTGTTAATATATATATATATATATATATATATATATATATATATATATATATATATATATATATATATATATATATATATATATATATATATATATATGTGATGTGTGTAGGTGTGTGTGTGTGAACCTGGGTGTGTGTGAGTGTTCCTTACCCTTCCAATGCTAGGCTACTTTTATCCAAAGCACAAGGACACAGAGATTGTATACCCTTTCATGCTGGTATTCATTGAATAGCTCTTGCTGAGAACTCTCAGATGAGTACCCATATGCCAGGGTTTCAGTCACTTTTTAGTTTTTTGCATCCCTTTATATTGGCCCAATTAGCCACCAGCAGCATAAGGGTTAAGTAACTGGGTGTCCAGAAAACACACTGACACCCCTACTACCTGATGATATAAAGGCAGGTACCTGGTTGAAGCCAGCTTGCCCCATCTCATAGTGGAGAGCATTGAGGGCGCGCTTGCCAGCGATGATGCCGGACTTCATGTTGACCAGCCCCGCACCTGCCTCCTTCTCGCTCCAACTCTGGTATAACCTCTTCTCAGCCACCACGTGAATCTAGAGAAAAGAAATACATGAAATTTATAATCAATTCTAATGCATGGTATAACATAAGATAAGAGATATAGATTGAACTGAATAAACTAATCATAATTAAAATTAATGCCTATTTTAACATCAGAAAGGTGGGACTATGCTTTCACTAGTTGGTAATGGCTAGCGACACTGCTAACCACCAAACCTACCCAAAACTCTAATAGCATGGCCTCAATCACAGAATGTGAATCATTGCTAATTAGGGATGGGGACCGGAAACCGGAAACCGGTTCAAACCGGCCTGAGCATTGCGGTTAACCAGTCAAAAACCGGACCTCCCTCTAAACGGTTCGGTTTTCTATGCATGCTCAGGGTTCCTGGAGGCGTAATAAAACTGTCAGCACCTACCTCCTCGCTGGCCTCACAATGTCTGCCAAGCGCGACGATCAAACAGCCATTTCAAAATCTCTCAAGTCTGGTACCCTGCTCACTTTCACTATGCTCAGAAGCCTTCTGAGGGTAGAGAAAGTGCCCAGGGAGCTAGTATATAGGAACTTTCAAGAACTTTCCAGTTCAGGCAAGTTCAGCCACCGGTCCATTGCGTAGTTTCGTATCCAAGAAATGTCATTAATAAACCGTTTAGGAAACCGTGATAAAGCCGAACGGTAGAGGTAAAACCGAGAACCGAACCGAACCGTAGAATTCTCAACGATCCCCATCCCTATTGCTAATGTTTACTGAAAAAATATTTTTTTATAGAATTGAGCATTTTTGGGCATGGAAAACTTAAAGGCACCTTATGTGCCAGGTACATTTTAATCATCTTGAATATCTGGCTTGTCACAGAGCAATTTAAATTGATTCCACAGATCTATGAATCTACTCCTAGTCTGTACTTACATGGTGAGGCACTATTTCGTCATACCCTCTGTTGCTGCCCGTGGCACAGAACCCCATTGAGACTAGGGCTGAGCTGGGCAGCAAATCATACACAGACCTTTTCTGGAAAAACAAAAACACACAATCAATTAAAATTTGAAAAAAAAATCTATCAATAAGGGAATCAATCAAAAAAATTCAGGTTGATCAATAGCATATGCTGATAATGTGATGAATTTTATTCAAAACGATCAAAGGTAAAGCTAAAACTTTTTTTTCATTTTGAAACCTGAACGTACCTAATTGCACTAATAAATAGGAATTTTATGTTTAGATAAAAAATATACAAGTTCAAGTTCACATTTACCAAAAATAACTTGGGTTTCAAATATTGGTTTATATTCAATATGGACAATGTGTGTTTATATCCTCACCAGGGGACCAGTATTTACAATGAATCTTCAATAATTTTCATCACAATTAGCCTATAATATTATGCTTTCAGATGATTTCTACAAAAATTCAAGGATGGGATTCATTAAAAATCAAAGAGAATTTAATATATCAATGTTTATGGCCAATTGCACGTATCTGCTATTAAACATCCAAACAGAATAGATAGCTAAGTATAGGGTCATATTTGGCATATCTTGTATCAATAGGTGATCAGACCTACCTGCAGAGGTGAGAGAAGTATTAGGTGATTTAACTTACCTGTACAGGTGAGGGATTGTCATGTGTTTGATCCACAAAGATGGCGTGTGCGATACAGGGTGTTAGAGGTCTGACCTGTGGCTGCATGAAGGCACCTACAGGTACCCCACCATAGCGGTACACCAGCCTTCCCTGCTCGTGGGAATCCCACGCACTCATAGCCTCTGGAAGTACAACATCAATACAGCTACAATGGCTACATGGAACGCATACATTACATAGTTTTCTATATCTAAACACCTTTTTAGTCCACACAATTGCCTTATGTTCATGCAATTGTGTCTTGTTTATTCAATTACCTTTTGATAATAGACCATTGCCTAACCAACATGAATATGACCCTTTTCAATATGTGCGAGTAACAAAATTTGCAAGTCATGTTAAGGTATATTCTCAGCTAATTGGGTTTGTCTTAATGAGAAGGGTTGTTTTTAAGACTCAAGATGGATTTTCTTTTGGAGGGGGGGGGGGGCACTATATTGACTAAAATAAAAGACATGGATTTTTATAAGTTTGACATTCATTTTAAATGTATAGGGCTTTTGCTCAAGCACCTCACCACCCTCTGTCCCATAAAGAAGCATCTTAATCCTAACAAATTGATAAAATGGGCACTAAAACCGTATGGCAATCTAGTACCATACATTTTGGTGAGTGCAATATATTATTCACATTTGACAAATCCCCCCCCCCCCCCCCCCCAAAAAAAAGGTTCTTCATAAGATTCTCAACATTCAACGGAAACATTATACATCAGATGCAGGCAATGCAAACTCACACCTGCATCTATGAGTTAAACAAACAGAGTTCTTTGAGCTTGACAGGTTAAACATGCTACATAGCTAAATCCATATTTGAAGTACAGAATCATCAAGGGGATTATCTGCTAAGAGCCTTACCTCTGATCAGAGAGTTGATCCCCAGCCTGTTGATGAAGATATTGTCCATTCTCTCATCACTGGTGAACAGCTCTGCTATGACATACAGGTCAGGCCTGATCTTCCTGGCCTCAGTCAACAAGTACTACAATAATAAGCAGAAATGTTCATTAAATCCTCTATGCTTATATTAACATTAGCTGTGGTCCTGCTACATACAAGTACGGATGCTTATGGCGCATTAGTTAATTCTAAAATGGAAATGCTGACCCGAAGTTTAAAACTAGTAATGGAGATCATTGAAAAGGGTATGATATAATATTGTGTGCAGGGTTTTAGCCAGGATTCAGATTGCCCAAATTTGGCAATTGTTAAATTTTTGGGTGTCTTATCTTTTAAGCCTGACCACAATATACTCAGATTACAACCAGAAACATATATTTACTCAATGAAATAAAGCATAATTTACATATACAATGAAATGGGAATTATATTGAGGTGATAATAATTCAATCATATACTGGAAAATGACATTTTAAGAAATTCCTTACCAAAAATTTTGGGTGCCTCAAAAGGTAATATTTGAGGGTTTGGGCGGATGCACAGCTGGCTAAGAACGTGCCTGAGTGTATTTCTTTTCCTCACTTCTTACCTCTGCTACGTGTATAGGGGTACTATGGCAGTTATCCAGCCTGACCCCCTGGAAGATCTTGACTGTCTCCAGCGTGTACTTGAGCATGTGGTCCCAGAGATAGGGGCAGTCCTCACGGGATTTCCCAAACCTCAGCTTCACGCTGTCTCCCCACACAATCAGCTCACGTCTAATGTAGATGTTCGAACCTTAGAAAAGTCATACAAAATGACCTTTAAACCATCCTTTCTTAGCGTAGTCCAAACAAGCCTTTATATTTCAGATATTTTTGTTTAAAATAAGTGATAATCAATCAACCAAAGCCTAATCAAACATACTTAGATTTGGTGCTTGTCTCCTAATTAACTTACTTCACTAGTATACTATCCAGACTAGAATTGGTAAAATGACTACGTTAAATATCAATATTTCATAATTACATGTAATATATTACCTCTTTCTGCAAAATTTCTGAGAGGGTCGTCGTTCATGACCCAGCCGTTGTGTGCCATCATCAGCTGACCTTTGCTGGGGGTGTCCATCAGTTTCTCCTCCTCTTCCACAGTACTCTCACAGCCAGCTGGGTGGGAGAAGTACCTAAAACAAACAGTTACTTAATGAGCAAGGTCTAGTATAGCCTAGATTTCTAGAATTCTAGACTTCTATGCATTTTTTCTGTCTTCAAATTTTCCTGTTACCACAAACTAAGTGGACAAGGTGGTCAGAGTGACAGTCGCTAAATTAGTTCACTTTTATATCACCAGGTGAAAAGAGGACTCAGTTTGAGAATATTCCGTTTGAGATAGGAAGACCAAGTGGTGCCATCTATCTAGGATTGCCCATACTAAAACACACTGTTTGGTCAACTCAGAAGGGAAATGTCAACTTTTCAGGCACAAGGAGCCTAGTCTAGGTCTAGTATAGATATGAATCCAGCTATCCCTATTAGATCATCCTGTAGAGTAAAGTGGTCTCTGTAGAATAATAATAATAATAGACTGTAAAATAATTATCAACGTGGCAGAGGAAAGGTGTTAGTGAATTTTATTTTTCACAAAATCTTTGTTGCACATTCCCTTTCATTCATTTCTAACTTATGTGGAAAACATATCCCTGGGGTCATGTAGAGATAACTGTAAAGCTCTGTTTAGTATGATCTCTGTACTGGCTATTGACTTTGTGAGATAAGAAATCAAACTGATCTTGGATATTGTATAGGTTTAGGTTACATTTTATTCATTTCTAACTTGAGTTTATTATACATCACTGAAGCCATGTAAAAGGTTGTGATGGTCTGTCGAGATATATAATATTATGTCTGTCTTAGTCTAAACAATCCAAATGATATTGACAACTAAATTTGACGAAAATTCCAATCCACTTACTGCTCCATCATGCAGTTCTGCCTGGTGACTTTCCCCAACCTTGGGCCCCCACCTTCGAGGAAGCGATAGCGAGCGTTGGCAATGTAGTTTGCCGATGCCTGCCTCATGTGACTCTGCATCTCGTCGTACTTTATGGCGTTGAGCTCGTCGAGGCGATGTCGTAGATTCTCGCAGCAGCGCTCCACGCGGGCTGCCTCGTCCTCCCCGGATCCCTGGCCCACGTTGTAGAGCTTGAGGGCTAGGTTGATGTCGATGGTGCTGTAGAGGCGTCTGTACTTGAGGTCCTGGTGGAGCTCCAGCACATCGCCCTCAACATTACCTGCATCGCGGCCTTTAACTGCAACACAGAGATGAAAACATAGAGATGAAATACAATTTTTTTTTCTACATAGCCTTAGCTGCAGTACATATGGAAGAAACATAAGAGATGAAATACACATAAACCTGCATCACTGCCTATAGCTGCAGTACATGGGGTTAAAACAGAGAGGTGAAGCAAGATATGCCTTCTATCTCACAATATATACATACATTTCTACATCACTGCCACCAGCTGCAGCAGAGAGGTAGATAACAGAGAGCAGGGGTGACCAAGTACATGAGTTCTGGAGCACAGATGATCAGTCCTGGAGAACGGCATCTAAACAGCGGCATATGGTTAACAAAATTTTCATCAGTTGCAGGGGTGTCCAAGTACATGAGTTCTGAAGCACAGCTGATCAGTCCTGGAGAACAGCATTTTAACAGCGGCTTATGGTTAAAATAAGGGTTACCCCTAATGGTTAAAATGTTCATCAGTTGGTACTATATTATTAGCCTGACATCCATAATGGAGATCTGGACTGATTAATAGAGAACGCCGATAATTGACGGATTTCACTTGTTTAACGAAATCTGCATAAAATGATACATTTGAAATATATGCGGCTCTACTAGCCATGCGTTCCGATTTGACAAGTTAAACAGTGCTTGATGGATCTGGCCAGTGATTTTTTGTCCAAGAAATACTCCATCAAAACTTGGATTAAGAAAAGAATGGATATGTAACGAGAGACCAATTACTATATGCCCTATAGTTACATGCTAGCCTCATGCCAGGACTAGCAGATAAGGCAGCAGCACGAGGTCACGTGGGAACAAGGACCAATCAGGGCTCCCGCATCGATTACATTACAGAGAAACCTTATCTCCACCACCTGCTGGGGGTGCCCAGAGCACCTATTAGCGACTATTAATTGACACTGGTTGAGGCTAGCATGTTCAGGTTGACCGGCTGGTTTCCATTCCATGTGTTTGGTCTTCTAAGATCAAAATTATATGCATCAAAAATACATGAATGCTCCGTGAGCAGAGTTTGAGTTTTGTAACTATGACTTTGAAAAATAAATCAGAGCTGGAGATGTAATAATCTTCTAGTGATTTTTCCTCTGAGGTAAGGCTTGGTTTCTCCATTCTATTTATTCCCTCTGTCTGTAAGACGAGATAAAAATAGCAGTCTGAGAAACTAGGCCAGCAGATTCCTGAGTCACTGGCAGAAGTAAGATGAGAAAAGGTGAAAGGTAGAGGATAGGTGTATCGCTCCCACAAGCACTGAATACACTTCAAAGAGACAGAAACCCCCACAGCTAGTTTAACCCATTCAGCCCAGCAACAGTTAAAATAGTTCTGGCTATTTTAGCGATTTTTTATTTCCGAAATAATTTTCCGAAGAATTTAACCAAAAGATTTTCTTTTAAGTGATTTCAAAACTATGCTGTATTTCCAGCTGATTTCACCAGTCTTATAGGATTCAGACAACACTTTCCAAGGGTATCTCTGAACCTGAATAGGTTAAACGGCTCTGAGACTAAACAACAAGTTACCATGCAGCAAGGATCCATGACAGCCTTCATTTCAAGCATTTTTAGGGATAAGACCAAACTGTACTTTTTTATGAAAAGACTCTTGACTTTAACTCTCGAGAGGCGTTGTGATGGCTCATTTGTCTTACAGTCCAAGTTGGGACGCTTTCAAATTAATGTGGGCCTTTTTGTATAGTGTACATGTCCATTGAAAAGAGTTCGAATTTTGGTATTTGATTTATCAGTTATTAAGTGGTGATTAGCTAGTTGTAAATGTTGGAGGAAACTGGAGTAACTGGCAAGAACCACTGCCTGACAGCTTTCTTGGATGACTTGAGCAGTGGTGCACCTTAGACAACTCGGCTATCGGGACTGTCCCAGATAAGTGGTGGGGAATCAGTCAGCTAGGCCATTAACCCATTGATGCTCACAGCGGCCAAAAACAGCCTGACAATTTTGATGAAATTTTACAGGAAACAGCAAATTTAGAAAGATATTTGATAGAGAAATGTTATTCAGGACATAACCAACAACTATCCTTCAAATATTTTGCAAAATCATGCTTAACTCCAAGGTTATCATCAAAAGTATCAGAGATACAGACGACAATTCCTAGCAGAACTCTTAAGTGTTAATGGGTCAAATTGAAAGTAAGCAAGTAAGCAATAGAGAATATCGACACCTGCCATCACTCTGAATCAAGTGGTATTACAAAACAATTACTTACCAACTGCTTTTCTGAATTCAGCCATAACATTGTCAATGTGCATCAGATAATACTCATGAAGTCGGTGCTTGGGTAATATTTCATTCATAAGTACATGTTGAATAGTCTGAAAAAGTCATAAAAGAGTAATGCTTTAGTATCACAGATTTGTAAAAGAATTTTGGACTTCTGACATAAGTATGGGGTTACATTCAACTGTTATTTGTACTCATAAAAGGGCAATCAGATCGGCTTTACCAGTGATTACATACACAAATGTCTATTCTAATTTGGTCATTGGGACAGTCAAAAAAGAACTTGAAAAGTCCATTTTCACATGATGAACCATCTGCTGTGATTAAAATAACTCTAAAGAGTTCAAAATATTAAAATGGTCAGTCGCAGCTGGTGGTTTGGAGGAACCAAATTCAGCAGAGACCAGAGTGAGGCTGTGACTTTTAAGGGAGCCAAGCTTGTAATGTTGCTAGTCATACTGAGTAAACTCATGCAACCACCATATCCTTTTGTCAGTGGTTTCAGGTTGTATCCAGTCCATCCATACACACACAAAAAAATAGGTTCAAATTCAATACAGATGCGTTTTGCATAGAGAACAATGATCTATGAACTAGTTAGCTATAAAAAGGGCTTGACACTTACTGTTAGGTGTTGCTCCTGGGAGAGCTCTACAGGTATTCCTCGATCAGTCCATTTCCCAGCAGCCACCTCTAGATTGAAGTGCCACAATATCCTGTCCATGACGAAGGCGGGTCTGAGATGCGGGGAGTTGACCACATTGAAGGAGCTCTCCGGGTGGTCCAGGAGCCAGTCGCTGTTACTTGCCGTGTGGTTGTAAACCAGGTCGGTGATCGAGGCCACCTTCCAGTCTTTTCGCATGTGCTCCACAAGTTTGCCGAGGTCGCTGAAACCGTACTTCGTCTTGCCGGGGGAGAAGATAGGGTTAAGCTTGAGCTGGTTCTTGAGAGAGTAGGCAGAGTTGGATTCGCCAAGCTCTTGGATGGGCGTGAAGTGCACCATGTTGTAGCCTGACTCCTTGCTGACCTTCAATCTGGCCTCCCATTGGTCGAGAGCTCCGAGCTGCTTGGCGAGGAAGGTCTGGCACTGGATGCAGTCAAGGGGCAGTGCTTCATTTTCAGCACCAACCCGAAGGACAGGGTCCACCAGGAAGAAGCCACTGCCATTGGAGTTCATGATCGATTCACTAAAATTCAACAAATGTCACAAACATGTATGAATAAGGTTCTTAATTCATGTTTTCTTTTTTTTTACATGAGCAGCGATTTTGAACTAACACAGTATCTTTCAACTTGATGATTTATTTTTGGGTCATGGCAATCTTAGATTTTTATAAGGAAATCGCAGTCATCTATTGTATGCACTGACAACTGAAGTAACACAATTATCTAAATCTAATGGAAACTTTACAAGTGCTTATCATGTTTCATCTAAATGTATTTCTCAAATATATCTTCAAGCAATCAAAGGAAGAAATGAAATGAGATAACAGATTAACAGCTGATATTATGATAATATGGAAAATCAAAAAAAAGAGAGAAAAGATAAAACAAATAGGATTTTAGAGTACTTCATGCAGCTTCACAGATTGTCTGTTTGACTCTGATTCTTACCTGCCATCAACAGTGAAGAAGTATCTGAAGGATCCAGCCTTGACAATTTTGACTTCGGCATAGGAATCATAGGTGTCCGATTTCATTCCTGTCAAGTTGTGCCATGGTATTTCTCGGAAGACTTGACTGTCAAACTTTGCATCTGCAGTTATGGGGTGGTTAGAGAATACCCTCACCTGTAGGGCTTGAAGGGAGGGGCCCAGAGCAAACTGGAGAATCCAGCCTGAAATATAGAGTGTTCATTAATAATTGGTCATCTTTAACCCATTTACATCTGAGGTACACACATGGTATAACAACTTTGAACTCGACTCATCAAATAAAGTAACATTTGAAAATCATTTGAAGAAGAATTTTTATATATTGCACTCATAACAGAATGAATGAACATGGTTGAATTTCAGTGAACATACCAGTTGACATATGCAATCAATGACAACTTGTATGCAATAAAGAAAATAATAAAACACTTTAAAAAGAAGTCTATGATTTATTAACCTTTTTCGAGCCTATAGAGGACTGTCTTCTTGTCCTCTCGCTCATTCAGAGTCAGAACACGCACTTGGTCCACCATCTTCCCCCTAACTCACTTGGCTGTCAGTAGTTCAAGTGGCACCTGAAACAAACAAGATAAGAATACCCAGTAAAATACACAAGCCAACACAAATGCCATGATAAGAGTTTTATAAATACCAGGGTGCAACATAGGTTGCAAAACCTTATTTTCTTAGCGGGGCAAGCTCCCCCCTAAAGTTGACTTGCCCCACCAGCACTTCCACTTGCCCCGCCACTCTGTTTAACAAAGGTCAGATTGGACTTTGCCCCATTGCCGTTTTTTGCCGAATTCACTTGCAACATGCAATGGGGCAAGTGGTTATGTTGCATGCTGAATACAGGGCTGGATGGATTTTATCTCTTGTGCCTCACTCTTCTACAAACCAAAATGTAATGCCAGGCCTTGCACAATGGTGAGCCACAGCTGATAGTTAGCCCGCAATGCAGATCAAGCCGGAAGCAGGCTTGGAGTCCTGAAATAGTATCTATATAGCTAGTGCAGCTCAAACATGGCAAAGCCAGGTTTGCAGAGCAAAAGTTTGCTATGGTAAATTGTGAAAGAAATCAATGGATAGTTTATGGTCCCTGAGCTCAAGCATTTTTCTCTATGTGTCTCATCACCTTTATTGTGGGGATAGTGGGAAAAAAGTCACCATTTTTTTACATTTCTTCTTTTGAGAGACGCAAATCTCCTTGATCATCCTGATTTCACAAATGAATCAAGAATAATCCAAAGTGTATTAGAAAATAAGACAAATAAGATGAAAAAAAGGGAAAATGACAAAGAGCCGTGTGTGAATTGGTGCCATTCCAAGCAATCAATGAACATATGGCACAGTGGGCAATTTTCACCATGTCACCTGGACCGCAATGCTATTTCATTTAAATATTCTAGAGGCACCAATTCAACACTACCCTGGCTTACTGGCCACACCAGTGTTTTATGAACAAGTGCAGAGGGTACAAAGTGAAGCCATATTCATGGAGCGAACTCTATTGTAACATACCGATTAAGCGCAAGGTGCAGATAGAGGTTGGGAATTTTTTCTGAAGTAGGGGTGTTGACGATCTTCCGTTTAACCGCACACCTCAATGATTGCCGATCGAAGAGCATTGGCCGTTATTGGGCCTTTGCGCTCTCGCTGTTCAGTTAGCTTAGACGTTTGCAGCTACAATCGCGCACATGAGATCGTTAATTGGTCAATATTACAACCATGCAGCGAATATGAACAGTGAGAGCGCAAAGAAACTGCTGAAATTGCGGAATTCAGTGCTGGTTTGCAGACACGGCAAGAGGAAAGGTATGTAATTTTGCTTTTCTTACTTCTTCTGGGGGGAAGTTTTACGAGTTTTTTGTGACATTTGCGCTTGCCATTCACCCTCTAACCGTGAAAAATAGGCCCTGTGCGCTTTTTTGGGCATGTGCGCTTAATCGGAAGAATATGGTATGCACAGGCCTGTCTAAGTTATCGCATTGTCACACTTTCTTCGCCATGGGTTATAAATATTGGGACATGCAAACTTAATGCGACAGTATGTGATAAGCAAATATCTAAGGATCTTGCAGGATTGCTTCCATGAGCTGATCAATAAACTTATACACTCACTGGAGCACCTGCTAATATGTTGACCACTGGCAGCTAAGACGCTGAAGACGGATTATCCATTGCATCCAGCTGGAATAATTGGTCTGTAGCATCCAATCCATGTTTTCCTCATCTAAGCTATGAGCCTCATGAGGGAAAGATTTTTTTAAACATTGCCATTTACAGGGATTTGTGGGTGTCGATGTCCATACCATATAATCAATAGGAAAATAAGTATATAAATATCAGGGTCTGGACATCGCTGTCGTTTAGGATGGCCCACCGTCCTGTGCAGCACCCGACATTAACACTGGGACTTGCAATCTGCGGCACAGCGATCTTGTCTACCTCGATTTCTACACGACTAGTATCTCTGCCACCACACACCAAATCACTCTGCAGCTGCAGGCGCGTTTTTGAAATTTCATTGTTTCATGGTACGATTTCAAAATAATTATACCAGATGTAAAGCTCCCATGTATTATTCGCCATTCAGTTATTTATAATTGTGCAAACTACGATGTTCATGATATTTTGGTGAACTTGTAATGCCTCAATACTATTTGCGATAGCTCATAAGAAAATGCGGTGAAAAGTCCTGAATTGACCAATCAGTCAGTCGGCCGTACAGTGCTCTTGCACTTCGAGGATGACATCATTGTTGATTGTAAATATGACGTCCCTTAGAACTGGGACTAGGCCCAAAAAATGAACTCAAGCGCTCGTCAAATCTACCAAAACTCAGGTCCATATCAAGTTTTCCGGCCGCATTGACAAGATCTTAAGGCGAATGATTTGAAACAACAAGGCACACATACGGTGTACCGCCGCAATTGAGAATCGGTGCACCAAAAGATGGCGTTATGCGCAATTGACACGGAGACTTTCGAAAACGTATTTTATTTAATAAAATCTGGTGGAAATTGGGGAGTTTTAGTTGTCGCTAGGCCACACATGCATCGGAAGCATGTGTTGATACAAAAATATCGTCAGCTCTTAATTTCCGAGCAATCAAATTTTTGACTCGAGCACTCGATTCAGAGGCCCCAACGACCGAAAGCTCGAGCTTCCGAGTACTCGTCCCACCACTAACGTCACTCATCAAAATATTCCGCGAAATAGAACCGGTGTGGTGGCAGAGATACAATGCATAGAGTATCTCTGTGTGGAGAGTGTGGGACTTTCCGGAAACCAGAGAAATACATAACCTTGATCCGCAACCCCATAGGTACTGCATGCTAGCATCTACGTAGCCGGGGCCGACTCTAATACTCATTTTATATATTGACGTTATTGGTATTAGAGTCGGGGATAACCCGTATACCCTACAATGTTATTTTTCAATCTTCCCAAATTTCTCCGTCGGTGTCAAAGTTACCTCATACCTGACTGCAATTGTAATTGTAATTCGGCACATACGGCAGGCCCAAGACCATTTTCATAAACAATAGGCGGCATGTGCCGAATTACAAATAGAAGTCGCTCTTTGATTAAATCTCGCTCTGACCTCTCGCAAACTCGGCAAGATGGTGGTGACCATTTGATAAACAAATCTTCTCAAGAAATCTTTGGACTACCATTCACTTAAAAGTGATTTTACCGACACACAAAGTTAGCGGCACGCATTGCTAGATCATATTAGTCATCCTAGTGCAGTCAGGTATGAGGTAACTTTGACACCGACGGAGAAATTTGGGAAGATTGAAAAATAACATTGTAGGGTATACGGGTTATCCCCGACTCTAATACCAATAACGTCAATATATAAAATGAGTATTAGAGTCGGCCCCGGCTAGCATCTACGGCATCTGCGCCTCGGGTTACGCGCTGTAGCCTGGGGTTGTATTGGTCACGTGATCTGTGCAGTAAGCATGCAGCAGAGAGACTGGCTGGCTGACTGGCTGGCTAGGGGATGTCATCCTATCTAGGTCAGATAGGTTGCCAAGGAGATGGAGTCAGCAGGCAGCCAGGCTGGGGTACACAGGTTATCTATGACTCATAGTGAGAGGCAGCGAAATTTGATGATGCATGCCCAGTGCCCACTCCCTGTCTACTACTCTCAGCCGGAAACTGAAAGTCAGAAGAAAGTGAAAGTCTGAAAGACCCCTCCCCTTAAAATCTGATAAGAAATAGAAGTGTATCTTACGATATCAGAATGTGATGAATGCAAACGTCAGCTGAGATGCGTGTCCTCGTTTATGTCACTTGCACCAAAGACATCGCGTAAAACAATCCACTGAATTTACAATCCAAGTGCTGTGGAACTTCCAACCACCAGTTCTGCCTCAGCTGGATCAAACACGGCGCGTTCAATTCATATACTGGCCTATGCCGGTACATGATCGGGGACCA
>OZ012684.1:56740911-56770911 GCA_963942565.1 Maea johnstoni | reverse complement strand
ATCAATATATTTTATTTTGAATAAAATGTGAAACACGCCACATGAGACTTTTGTTTTTAGTAATCGGCTAATAGAGATAACGCAAAAGAAACGCATACATAGATATCACAGAGGTAGTTACATCTTCACAATTGTAATATTCGCCTAAAATAAATATGAGGGCCAATGTTAACCCGTTAGCGTGCAGTCACATTGTCCGGGCACATTGTCTGACGGACATGTACGGATTTACCTTGATAAATCAATAGTTTGAGAAACAACTGAGAGAAAGTTGTTGTGTTTGTTGCTATGAATATTATGCTTTCAAAAATATTCAAAGTACCGCTCTAATTGATGAGGTTAATTCAACGGCATCAGACCATGTGCACACTTCCGATGCAAATGGGCTTAGAATTAGATGGAAAAAACAAATGGATATGAAACCAGCTTTTCAACATTTGTTCATCTAAGAAATGTGTTAGAAAAAAGCCATTTTTGAGAAATAAATCGATGACGCATGTGTTTCTAAAGCATCTCTCAGACAAGCATTAGTTTTCCAAACGAAGTAAATTGTGATCTTTCAGCTTAAGGCATTTATGAGGTGAGAAATAATTCGGCTTGACTCATAGAATATGAATGAGATTCCCCCTATTACTTGATGACGTCATTTTGGGAAATCCCTTCCCCACGCGCCAAGCACATGAATTGCTGACGTCAATCGCCGGAGCTGCGAGATCGCCGTACTACGGCTCGGATAACTCCTGCGTCTCTCAACTGCCATTCTCTAATCTGTCGATGATCATCCTTTCTTGGGCGAGGCAAACAACGACTAAGTTCTCCGTGAGACAGACAGTCTTGAGTACGGCTATTTTACAACCGAGTTATGAAAATAGACGACCCGCAAAGATCTAGGGAAATTCATAACATGGCTGACAATAACATTGATGAGGTCGCACAACAAATAGAAGGCGTGAGACTCCACGACCAAAATCAGAATGATAATCAACAGTTCGACGTCCCCATGGATGCCGATATCATGGGACTTCCCAACCTCCTTATAGTTACAAATGTGGACACGTCTGTTTACGAGGATGAACAACAGAAGGTAAGCAACTTGCATTCAAAACATCCAGGGGTCTATTGTTCATTTGTTGGCTTGGGTGATTTTGTCATCTATGACTACAGCAGTATGAGTCATGCCCATGGTCAGCATGTCTTTGTCACTGACTGAGCCCTCTGTAACACTGTTAAAACACGCTGTGCTATGAAAGAAGGGTTCTGAATAAAAATGTAAATGAACTGCAGAGGAAAAGACAAAACATTCATGTTTTAATCCAGCTAAATAATAACAAGGTTCTTGACATTAGATGTACATAGTTTTTTGCTGTGATTTGATGTTCCTGAATGTAACTTTATGAGTCAAGAACAAAGCACCTGTTTTCTTAGTCATTTCTTATTCCCACCTTTACACACAGTGACAAGCGGTTTGGCCTGGTCGCTATATTAATATTTGGTGATGTGGAGGGCTGTCTATGGTTCTTCTCCAACTAAAAGACCCCTTGGAACTATTTGTAAAAGAGAAGGGAATTGCTCCGGGTTTCTATCTCGTCGCGATATGACATAAGCTGTTGAAAGCGACGTAAAAACCAATACCTTCCTTCCTTCCTCACTGAAAAGTTTCCTCTCATCTTATGTCCTTGGGTTACCTTAACTCTGTTCCGGTTCTTAGTGTACCGGTAATAGTTTCCAGCTCAACCTGTGTAACATGAGTACATCAGGTAAAACCTGGTAAAGGTTTGGCCCTATTCGCTCTAACTGAATTTTGGCATTCAATGCTATTCTGCTCTCGAGGCAATGGTGACACCTGCTACCTCAACAATGGGAGCATCACACACGCACATGCTTCCAACAACAACAAATCCTATCGTTATACTGTAGAATAGGAAATTAATCCTGGGTGCAAATATACCGAATTTGACCAAAAATGACCTGTCCAAATTTAATTTTACCGAATAGTCATTATTACACATTAACACAGATGGGGGCAGTTTTGAATCCAAATTTGTTTATATACCAAGATTTTCTTATTCGGTGAGTCCAGACAAAATTACAGAATCATTTCCTAATCTACAGTATGACGTTCTGAGGTCATGGCCTGAGCAGAATGCCGCCATCAACAATGTAGTTATCTTACTGTTTGGAACAATGATAAAAACCATAACATGCGCAAGTGTCTGGTACAAACATATTTCGGTATTATCTATCCTGATTGGGAGACACTAAAATGAGGTTCAAGAGTGAATGTTGTATGATAAATAGCTATTTTTGAACTAACATCTAAAATTCTCACTTGATTACTACAAAAGTTATAGACATTTTAGTTTCCCCTATCCCTAAAATTTTAACTTCATTTTGCTACCTGATTGACAAGGAATGACGCTATTTTTCTTGCTTACTGTCGGGTTACAAAAAGTCTACCCTGATTTTTCTTATCTGTGGGATAGCCAGCTACAATAATATGGAGAGTAATTTAGGGCACATCTCATGCACACGAAAACCCACCCAGCCCATAGTGTCTTGGCCATGATTTAGAAAGTGGTTGTACAAAATAAGAAACTTTTTGATCATCCTACATGCAAGGTACACCACAATATATTCAGATAACAGCCATAAACAAGCTTTTAAAATACTAAGAAAAGATATAATGTTCTTCTTTATGCTATGTCACAGGAACGTTGTTGAGGTGAAATATTTAGTGGATCGTTTGCTTAAAATGTACATGTACATTTAAAATAGAAATCTTTACAAAAAATATGGAGTATCCTAATGTGAGGTTTTTGAGGGTTTGCCCGTTTTGGGTTTCCAAAAGACGTGTTCGAGTTGTTGCCCTATCCTGCCAAGATTTCCTGTCGGAGCTTAATTTATTCTTTGGCCCTTTTCCACAATCTGCATTTCAGAGATGTTTGGCTTAACCTTGGTAAATTTCACTGTTTATTGAACAGTTGGCATCATCACTCCAAGTCCCTTCAGTGGATAAAGGTTGTAAAAACTAAGCGGCCTCTTCTTTGTCCTTACAAACTGAGTTTTATTGATCAATCTATATTTAGTAAAATCACTGATAATCACAAATCTTCTGGACAGATTTTATTCTGACTCGAGTTTAAGCATGCAGTATGGGTGGCAGGTTGGCAAATGATTGAGAATACCACCTAACTATTGAGCAGTTGAGGGACCAGCTCCAAGAAGCTGTCCCTTCCTGAAATATGGTCCATGCACTAGTTTGCTAATTATCATACAACATGTATTCTATAGTTTACTATGTTTAACTCTAAATATAGTAACTCTGAATAAGCTAACCAGGGCAGATTCGCTGGAATTTCAATCAAAATCATTTAAAGATAGGTGAAAGCTATATGCAGTCCATCCTCAGTCTAATGAACGTGCAGCCCCTATACAGATAATAACAATGGGTCCCTTCACAATGCCCTTAGGATCTTATTTATGTCCAACTAAGTATAGGGCCAGCCCTGCTAACAATAACAAC
The DNA here is from genome assembly GCA_963942565.1 of Maea johnstoni. Taxonomy (NCBI): domain Eukaryota; kingdom Metazoa; phylum Annelida; class Polychaeta; order Spionida; family Magelonidae; genus Maea; species Maea johnstoni. Next base: position 56,767,388 of record OZ012684.1, on the reverse strand, counting down.
TGTTCTATTTTCGGACATAATTATCAGTTGCCTAATATTGACTCTACCTTTTTCTTATCTGGTGATGTTGGATGATATATTTACCTAGTATCAGAACAAACAACTCTGGGGCTTGATGATGTGTAATATGATTCGCTTGTGACCATTAATCCATTCTTGCCTGTCTAAGTGACTCAAGATACATCCAGAGACATACATACCTAAATGTTATCCATTCTCCCTGATATCAAACATACTTCAGAGCATATCCTGTGGAATAAATTTGGAGACTTCAAATCAGAGAATGTTATTCAGAACCCAACTAATAATCTTCCAACAAATATTTCATGTTTTATTCCAATGTTATTTTTAAAGGTAAAAGGTATGATACACCTAATGGATACCTCCCAAGGGAATCAAAAGCAGTTGCACTTAGCTATGCTTGTCAATATTTACTTTTATTTGAGTCACAAAAGGTCAAATGACAATGCCTTTGAAGCTGATGTTCCATAAATTGCAATTCTCTGTTGGATCAGTAAATCACACTGTATCTTAGAATATTGATGTCATAAAAATGGTCAGAAAGACAGGCACAGTGTTTTAGTCATTTATCCCTGCATCCTGATAAAACTTGATGGCAGAGAAATGTTTATCAGCACCAAAAAAGCCTACAAATAAGTGGATGAAGATCAAATTTTTCCAAAATGTGAAGAATCCTCCTTTGCTGAATGATGATCAAAAATCCCATCTGCAATTCCGAAATAAGAGAAATGTACATAGATGTTAGATAATTTCCCTGCTTATTTATAATGGCCCACTTATACCCCAAATATAGATAGTTACTGCCCTCTTTTCCCCTTTAGTAGCTGTTATTCTCATATAAATACTAAAGAAGACAAAGTTCTTTTTTACTCTTGAAAATTTGTTACTTAGTTTTATAATTTCATTTACTACAAATAGCCTGCTGGCCACTTATGAGGATGCTAACCCCTTTTATTGACTTTTTCCAGTTAGTTCTGGCAATCCCCCGCGTACAAACATGTTACTATTTTTGTAATCAATTTTGTAATGCAAGGAGCTGTGCTATTTTTGCTCTGTACATTTGTACTACTTAAACTTTTGATATTCCTGTATGGATGTGATGTTTTACATGCAATTATGTTTGTGAAAGGCAGGAAAAACAGTATGAATTATTAATAGCATGAGGTGTTTGTTTCAAGTACATGTGACCTACGTCATTAATGCTTTGAATGTTTCCTGTGATTTGTTATCAATTATGCATCACAGTACGTGGAAATTAAGTAAACACAGAACTGAAATGTCAACTTCAGATATAGCTCATGAATATATTTTTGTCTCTCTTCCATCTCAGGTAGAACGTAGACCTAGTGCAGTCATTATTTTACATTTTTACACAATGATGCCAGCGGAAGTGTGAGGTAAATTAATATTTTTGAAATTATTTAAATGATTTTTTCATGCAATAGAATTACCATTTCTGTGTTTTCCAAAACACTCTTTAAATGATAGGAATGAGATATATATAAGAAATTTCTTTTGTACCCAGTTTCATTAAGTGCACACAGGTTTTAAATGATATGTTAGTTTAAAAGGACCATTTTTATAGATTCTGCAAAGCGTGGTCTTAACCTTTGTCATGCTAGACCCCCCATATGGGAGAACCTATCCCCTGGGACCAGGGATATTGTCGATCTACCCACCCAATCAGAAGGATTTCACAGATTTCTATTACTGTTTCAATAATGTGCTTCACAAACTGTACTAGAAACATAGTGAAAGGTAAAACCTTAATACCCAGTATAATTCAATACCCCTTAATCAGAGGGAATTCCCCGAACCCTCGCTAAGTTCAAGGGTACCCAAAGACCGGATATATCCGGTGTTGGTCACACAGGCAAGATATGCAGCACCGGATATATCCGGTGTTAGCAAGAGCAGGGTTAACCAGCAGGGCGTCTGGGTGTCTTTTTGGACACCCAAACCTTAAAAGTACCCCTCAGGACACCCAAAAATATTTTTAAGGAATTTCTTAAAATGTCAATTGATCTCAAGCATTGAAAATAGATTTTTTTTGATCTCCATATAATTCCCATGACATTGTGTATAAATGTGTAAGGATATCATGCCTTATTTTGATAAATTTATACATGTTTATGGTTAAAATCTGAGTATATTGTGGTCCTCCTTAAAAATCTGGACGCCCCAAAATCTTACAATTGACAATATTGGGCACCCAGTTTCAAAATCCTGGCTAAGACCCTGCTACAAAGACATTTTCTTAACTTGGGAATCCCATTTTCTGAATACTGGAATATTCAGCATCTTCATAAAATGTGCATATCATCTGAGCTCTAATGTATCTTTGCTGAAAATTGTCTCAAGATTCTCAGTGTTGTTGATGTATATACCCAGTTGAGTAAAGAGGGAAATGCATTTATCTGGTGAAGAACTCCACAATCCTTGCAAGTCCTACATAAATAGCCTGCCAATTACTAGCTGCCTGCTCCTGCCAGCAAAAAATCCTCTTGTGGGGCTCCCAGCTCAAGCTCACCTGATTATATGTTATTTCGTGGTTGAATCTGTGTGGGATTCACTCATGTCAGCTGGATGGCCTGGGTAATTTCCTGCACTGCACCGAATGTGGTTTTGGATTAAGGCGGTGGACAACCAGGCATGAGTTGATCTGAACTTGATCACATAGATCCCGATCACATTCAGGCAGATCTGTTCATGAAACGCTCTCTATCAGGTTTTTGAGGTCTCTTGCACTTGCTGACACCTAGGAATCACTTCTATTCATTAGGACCCCCGAGGAAAAATCAGCTTCATTGGAGAATTAAAGAGAGCCACTGGGAATCAGTTACCATCGGAGCAAATATTCTTATAGATTGGAAGCATTTAACATTCTTTTCTGTCTTTATCTCTTCTTTATCTTCTTTAATGTAATTCAGGGTTGGAATGTTCTTCCAAGCATTTGTTTAACTTGTTCTGAAAGAAAAATGTTTCTTTCACTTGAATTCCAAAAGTAACCTACCTATCCCTTCCAAAATATAGGCAGAGATTTTTCTATGCAGGACCAAATCAAGCTTCAGGTAATCTAGGTCACTTAATCATCATTTGATATGGATAATACATGTATTAACACTTTTCTTCTCTCTCTATCTAGTTACTTTAATACAAAATACAGGTACTAGTATTTAAGAATTATAGCAATGATGAGTGGCATTTAAGCTATTGGTCTTTTGTTTAATATAAGTAACCTATTACCCCATGTCTCATAATTGTACCACTCAGACTGCTTAATTTTTTTTCTTATTTTCTTGATACAAAGTGGAATAAACAGGTAGAGACTAAACAGTCCTGGAAGATATAGGTTTCCTCCCAAATACTAACATTCCAGTTTCCAAATCCCACCCTTCATATTTTTGTCTTATGGCTATACTTGCCCAGAGGTAAATTACTCTAGGAGCCATGGATATTATTAACTAGCCAGTTGGTTTTGGGAAAATAAGGAATCTCTATTGAATATATGGCCTTTGTGGCTCCTAATCAGGGAAAATAAAGTCGGGCAAATGTGAATCTGAGGCTCATTAGCTATGGGAGCGGTATTGAGGATGATCCATGGTACCTATCCCAATAATGTTCAACCTAACAAGCTTCAACTGATATATGGGACTGGCTCTACTTTTGGAAGGATTCTCCTTAGTGTATCACATTTTTATCACATTTATCTGCGATCAATAGTTCGGTAAAGAGTGCACTTATCACCTCTCACCACACCTTCTTGAATCAGTTTGTAACGTAATCAACTCAGTGCCTTCTTTCATGTGAAACGGCGATATCATATTTCCCTCTATCCATTTCCTGCTTGGCTGGGTCTGTATGAGGAATTCGATGAGACAGCTCTTCGCCCATTCATGAAGAATTTCTGCAGAGTCTCAGCCAGTATCAGGAATCAGCACATCCCAAATGGCCATCCCAAACACACTTTATTACACCTCACTTTCCTTTCAGGCTTTTATTATTGACTTTTGGTAACAGACCTTTTTCAGCTCACGCTCCCCAAAATCATTGGCCAAATCATACAAAATGTTAAAAAGTACTTGAATCAGGGGCATAAAGATGCCATAATGAACTTCCTGTTGATATTAAAACCCGTGGCAGCATTTGTTTGTCAAATCTCTTTTCCAAGTCACTAGTTTAATAATGTAGGGAAGTGCTTTCAAGCTGTTTCAATTTTCAAAAAATGATACACGGTTACTTATTTGGAAAAAAATCAATACAGCGAACATCAATTGTTTACTGTTATTTTTTGACATTGAGACATTGTTAAAGAATGCCTATTAAAGCAAAGTTATATTGAAGAGTTATAGTCAATTAGGAAGACCTATTATTTTACCTTCAGGTCTGAATATTTTGCCTCTTTGAGTGAGAAATATGCACTACTCTACTAATTTGGAAAAGGTCATGATCGCTGAATTCTCATTCTGTGAAGGCTATTTTATAGAGGAGTGAAGGTTGGCTGATTAGGTTTGTCCTTCTCCGTTAGAGGAAAGTTGATATAGGTTCCAATTAGACCATGCCTTGGCATCGATTAGATGTAAAAGGGCAAACTATCCCGGCAGCAGTGCCTTTGAAACAGCTCTTAAAGGTCACCATCTTTGTGGCACAAACCCTTTGAAATGTAAAACCATGAGCGTGGTTGGTGAGTGGGCACTACTTGTTTTCGTGATATCTTGGCATTTTGATATGCCCATGATCAATGGCATGACCAAAAAGTAATGGGAATATTTTCCATGGCCAGCTTGAATTGAGACACCGCAGATGTGGTTAATAAGCAGGGCAGGCTCATGCCTACAAGGACATAGTTATAGTTAAGGAAATAAATGCTGATTGAGAATAGCCAAATATCCATTTGTCAATACGGTAATGAATAAGCACTTGATAGCAGCTTCATGAATACTGTATACAGCTTTGATTTGTAGTGCTAAAAGTTATACTCTACAGCCCTGCTGTAGGGTATTTGTGCTACTTTAAATTCACACAATCAAGCACTCACACTAAACCATATAGTAGTAAGATATATATTTGAAGGATGTTATTTTGGCGCTATCATGGGAAGGGCGAATATAGCGGAAATTAAATGCCTGTAAAAAATACCAGTTATACAGTATAGTTTCTGGATAGCATTGGATTAAGGGAGTAATTGCACTTATTGACATTAAGTAGAGTATGTACCTAGATCAGACAGCTAGTAGTATCTTTGGGTGGGCATGTTTTTCCGTATTTGTTTCCAGAAAGAGCTAGGATCTCGAGCTTGGTGTAAGTATTGACAAGAAAAAGCGGAGCCATCATGAATTAGGTGTTCTGTGCTAACTGCTAATTATCTTTTATAACTACAGCTACTTAGGGAAGGTCATTCCACTTAAAACAGTATCTAAGTTGAATAGATCAATGGTCAGATCCTGTTCTTTGTAAGAATTTTTTTTTTGTATCCATTAAATGTTAAACTATAAAACCTGCACTCGTACAATCTGGCTTTAACTACTACCTTATGTGCTCCATTATTTAAATGGAAGATAGGTATCATAAAAGAATATAGTATCTGTCTCAATAGAGAAAGGCCTTAATACTACAGCATACACACTATCAAATCCTAGACTTAATCCCAAACCATATTTGCTTTTTTTTTGGTTTATTTCTTGCTATGGAGATGGATTAATTGTCTTAGGGAGCAATTCACTTCAACATTCCCTCACAAAAGTCGAGAGAGAGGTGTCTTAAATATTTTTTCATTTATGTACATATCTCGGGATCCATCATCATTTAACATTTCCTGCTCACCTAACCTTTAACTAAGCTGGCTATTTAGTGCTACTGCCAGGCACAATTGTAGGGCGTAACATCATTAAGATGCATGCACTTTTATGAGGTAAACATGGTTTCTGGGATGAAGAAGTAATTTGCCGGTGAAATTGCCTCCTTGATTTGCCGGCTGTGGAGAGAAAAGCGTAGGCATTAAATGTCAAGGGATATCTTATTGATTCTCTGCATAGTTTAACACTGGTCACAGCTTTCAGGCTCCCATAGTACTTTAACCTTATCCGCTTGACTTTGATCATGTGCCAGTAGGGAGACCCTTCTCAGGTCAACTCTGCTACATTGTGATAGGCACACTTGTGCTTTGCCATAGGATGCAGGCAATGGCCTGGTGAAGGTTGAAAACTAGCATGCATTTTTCTCTTTCCACAAGCACGGGTTTGTTCCGTGGCTGAATGGTTCATAACATTGTATGCCAGGTTGCAATTTAGCCTTAATGGGCTTGATGAGGACTAAACACTGGCATGCATCCCCCTCTCTGTCTCAACAGGCATAGGGCTGTCCCCGTGGCTGAGCGGTTCAACACATATGCCAGGTTGCAATTTAGCCTTGATGGGCTTGATGAGGACTAAAAACTGGCATGCACCCCCTCTCTGTCTCCATAGGCATAGGGCTGTCCCCATGGCTGAGCGGTTCAGCACATATGCCAGGTTGCAATTTAGCCTTGTTGGGCTTGATGAAGACTAAAAACTGGCATGCATCTGGCTATGGTCAAAACTCAAAAGTTGCTTTCTGTGACCTTATGAGGATATTTTTATATTTCATCTACTAGAATTCATCCACTGTATTGGTCATTGGTCTGTCAAATCTTGATATTTGGTGTCCAAAGTTGCAGTGGACAAGCAGCTAGTCTTTCTTAACAGGTGATCTCTCAAAAGGGGGGTGATTGCATTTGGGTATAATTAGGTACTCGTAACAGAGAATCCAGCAGCAAAGAAATTTAAGTTTTATACGCTTTAAGGCAATAGTGGAGAAATAGTCTTGTAGAATTTAGTTGTAGAAATGCAGGCCTATAGATATCAGCGCTGCAGCTGCTCACATTGCAGGAATCTACTTATTAGATTGAGAAAATCAATAATACACATCATTTGAATCAAACTACATTTAATTACAATTGAATAAATTGAGGCGACCTAAATATCCCATGTGCTTTTGGTGCTTTATCATTAGGATCCAGACTAGATCTACATGGTGCTGAACATTACATTTTGATTATTGAACTAACTTTTTGAATGCTGATTATTAGGAGTGTGATCAGTATCCAAGGTTTGGAATCTGAATTGGTAAATATTTTTTCTGATTCTTTCCGATTCCAATTCCTACCGACGTATACAGGGGAAAGAATCATAGCATTTAGGTGAATAACTATCAAATGCCTCACTGTTAAACATACTAGAATGCGCTAAATATGCGAGCGATCAATCAGCTGGGGGGAAGCAGCACAGCAAGATGAGTCCCCTCTTGTTGTCTTGTTATTTTTTCATTTATTGCATTGCAATAAGATGACAAAATAAGTGTCCATTATTATGAACTCTTTGTTGATTCCGTAATCGGAATGATCGCTATGAAATTATTGCATAACGAGTTCATGCTGTGCAAGGCAGCTTCTGTCATTGTTGAAATGAATTGGGACATTTGTCCTGTCTGAAGTGTGCATTCTTTCTTCTAGTTATTTGACAACTTCTTTTTCTTTTCCAGTGTCATTTTGAGGAGGTATTTCGACAGTATGACAGCAACGCAACAATACAGTATTTAAAAAGTTTCCGACGTGCAAGAGTGGAATACAATTCTCCAATATTAGCAGCCAAAGCTAGGATACATTTACACGACACAGAGGTCTGTGGGACTAGGATAAAATGTTACTTTGCACAGGTAAGCCTTCTAATTCTTGTTTTGACATTCTCCTCTGAAAAATAACTAATTTTCTGATGCTTTTGTGGCTAGAACAAACTGGGAATTAAGCGTACAAAGGCACGTTCTAATTAGTTCTAGATGGCATTTTCCTTTGAATATTTCCAATTTGAAGATGCTTTTGTAACTATTAGATGTTATTATCAATGATATCTTGATAGGCCTTTTTGGTTGCCTCTGGCACACAGATCTAACTGTACTGCACATAAAAACCTCCCTCATCTGTATACAAGCATACCTTGGCATTTGGTGTAAGAAATGCCAAGACAGCTAAGGATGGCTGCGTATAAGCCTGCCTTGAGGATATTATTTCACAATCTAATTAAGTTATTATTCAGTTCTGTGTTTATGCTACATCTTTGATGAATCATTTTGAATTCCTTTTGTTCCATGACTTTTAGTCTTTCCACTTCAATCTCTGATGAGCGTGGGTGTTTTCAAACTTTGCGGCAATAAACATATCATTTATTTATAAATATAAAATCATTGCCGTCTTATTTGCCAAAGCTAGAAATTTGGGATATTGGTGTGAGATAGTGATGGCTATTTTGAAAATATATTATCACTGAAATTGATTCAAAAGAAGTTAAAGTTAAATCATTTTGATCTTACTTCCTTATGATGGTTAAGTGATTAATCTAAAAACATGTAGTTGATAGGGTTGGGAATCAGTTGCAATTTCATGATCGATAATCAGTTGCAGCCAACTGATCGAATTTGGATCATAATCGGTTCTTCACACTTTTTCAGTAATTGGGTTCTAGAGCGCAAAACTAAGTGATAGTCTATGACAATTGCTTGCTATTAGCACCCACTCTAACTTTGTTTTGAAGAATCAGTTTCATAGCAAGAAAGCGAACAACTTGCCGGTTACTCAGTTCTACTTCTCGTAGCTAGGTTATTTAGTAAAATAGCGCCAACCAATCGTTTATCAATTACAATCGATGATTGGCCCAACACTAGTAGTTGATATTAATAGTCTACATATACAAATAGGTTGGAAATACTGACATTTTTCAAGGTATCAGAGTAATCAGACAGTTTATTTCTAGTTCAGCTAAGAGGCTTCAAATCGTAGTTGATACCTTAAGACTCCCTGGATTGCAAACTTACTGTTTTAAATTGAGTCCAAAATTCTGCAATAGATTCAGGAAATAAGAATTGATGACCTTCTTTCCTTCTTGTACACGCCAGCAGTCACTCCACATTCCTTCTAAAGGCACATAAATGGTAAAATCAGGAGGAAATGAATGCTGCATGTCTGAATATCATTCCAGGGTAAACACTTAAGAGACATGAATAGCAGTGGTTGTCTGCACAATTACACAATAAAATTGACACAGGAAAGATACATGATGTGCATGAAGTTAATGTTAGCCAGTTAGGTCCCAATAGAATGTTAAGATTCCGAACCACCATCGGAATAATCATTAAATGATCACGTCAGACACGCACCAGTGGCACCACACAAAATGTTTGCAAAAACAGTCCACCTCCTAGAAACACCAACCACCTTGCCTCAACCTTGGTACTAACAAATTTCCTAGATTGTGAAAGTAATCTATATGTGTAATCTATATAACCTAATAGTGACGGTGCACTTGAAATAGCAGCACGGTGTAATGGCAGAATTGCTGGAATGTATATGTGGCTGTGACACAAGCTCAGATGTGTGAATGGGAGATACGCTGTGGGAATTCACACTGCCACATTCCCTTTACGTCGCCAATTCACTTACCTTTCACATTTAGTGGAAGGGAAATTGATTGGATGATAACAGTAGCCTAATTAGTGTGCACTTGTTTTGACAAATGAGATTATTACCCGGCAGGCAGCGAGACGCTTTGAAGTGGGGATGGCTGATGTGGGCAACACGGTATGAGTATCATTAATCTGGAGTCCTTCCGATAGAACATCACTTGGAACTCATTTTCCTGTAGTTTTCTTTTCAAACTTGTGCTTTGTGATAGTGGCAGGTTAGATTGAGGTTGCCATGGGAATCCCATAGTGAAGCTAGAAGGGGATTTTGACTGTCATTAGGGAATATCCTTGATGGGCATCCCCATACCTCTTGGTAACCATGTGTAAATGATGCTGTATAGGATACTTATGTGTCAACAATGGACATCCTCTACTGTACAGAAGAATTATGTGCCAATGACGAGCATCCCCTTCTGTATAGGATAATCTTGTACCAATGACAGGCATCCCCTACTGTACAGGATAATCTTGTACCAATGACAGGTATCCCATACTGTACAGGATAATCTTGTACCAATGACAGGCATCCCCTACTGTACAGGATAATCTTGTACCAATGACAGGCATCCCCTACTGTACAGGATAATCTTGTACCAATGATGGGCATCCCCTACTGTACAGGATAATCTTGTACCAATGACAGGTATCCCCTACTGTACAGGATAATCTTGTACCGATGACAAGCATCCCCTACTGTACAGGATAGTCTTGTACCAATGACAGGCATCCCCTACTGTACAGGATGATCTTGTACCAATGACAAGCATCCCCTACTGGACAGGATAATCTTGTACCAATGACCGGTATCCCCTACTGTACAGGATAATCTTGTACCAATGACAGGTATCCCCTACTGTACAGGATAATCTTGTACCAATGACAGGTATCCCCTACTGTACAGGATAATCTTGTACCAATGACAAGCATCCCCTACTGTACAGGATAATCTTGTACCACTGACAGGCATCCCCTACTGTACATGATAATCTTTTACCAATGAAAGGCATCCCCTACTGTACAGGATAATCATGTTCCTATGACAGGTATCCCCTACTGTACAGGATAATCTTGTACCAATGGCGGGCATCCCCTACTGTACAGGATAATCTTGTACCAATGACAGGCATCCCCTACTGTACAGGATAATCTTGTACCAATGACAGGCATCCCCTACTGTACAGGATAATTTTGTACCAATAATAGGCATCCCCTACTGTACAGGATAATCTTGTACCAATGACAGGCATCCCCTACTGTACAGGATAATCTTGTACCAATAATAGGCATCCCATACCTTACAGAATAATCTTGTACCAATAATAGGCATCCCCTACTGTACAGGATAATCTTGTACCAATGGCAGGCATCCCATACTTTACAGAATAATCTTGTACCAATAAAAAAGCATCCCCTACTGTACAGGATAATCTTGTACCAATGGCGGGCATCCCCTGCTGTACAGGATAATCTTGTACCAATGACAGGCATCCCCTATTGTACAGGCTAATCTTGTAACAATGACAGTCATCCCCTACTGTACAGGATAATCTTGTACCAATGACAGGCATCCCCTACTGTACAGGATAATCTTGTACCAATGGCTGGCATCCCCTACTGTACAGAATAATCTTGTACCAATAATAGGCATCCCCTACTGTACAGGATAATCTTGTACCAATGGCAGGTATCCCCTACTGTACATGATAATCTTGTAACAATGACAGTCATCCCATACTTTACAGAATAATCTTGTACCAATAATAGGCATCCCCTACTGTACAGGATAATCTTGTACCAATGGCGGGCATCCCCTACTGTACAGGATAATCTTGTACCAATGACAGGCATCCCCTACTGTACAGGATAATCTTGTACCAATGACAGGCATCCCCTACTGTACTGGATAATCTTGTACCAATGACAAGCATCCCCTACTGTACAGGATAATCTTGTACCTATGACAGGCATCCCCTACTGTACAGGATAATCTTGTAACAATGACAGGCATCCCCTACTGTACAGGATAATCTTGTACCAATAATAGGCATCCCCTACTGTACAGGATAATCTTGTACCAATGGCTGGCATCCCCTACTGTACAGGATAATCTTGTACCAATGACAGGCATCCCATACTTTACAGAATAATCTTGTACCAATAATAGGCATCCCCTACTGCACAGGATAATCTTGTACCAATGACAGGCATCCCTTTCTGTACAGGATGATCTTGTACCAATAATAGACATCCCCTACTGTACAGGATAATATTGTACCTATGACAGGTATCCCCTACTGTACAGGATAATCTTGTACCAATGACAGGCATCCCATACTGTACAGGATAATCTTGTACCAATAATAGGCATCCCCTACTGTACAGGATAATCTTGTACCACTGACAGGTATCCCCTACTGTACAGGATAATCTTGTACCAATGACAGGCATCCCATACCTTACAGGATAAGCTTGTACCAATAATAGGCATCCCCTACTGTACAGGATAATCTTGTACCTATGACAGGTATCCCCTACTGTACAGGATAATCTTGTACCTATGACAGGTATCCCCTACTGTACAGGATAATCTTGTACCAATGACAGGCATCCCCTACTGTACAGGATAATCTTGTACCAATGACAAGCATCCCCTACTGTACAGGATAATCTTGTACCAATGACAGGCATCCCCTACTGTACAGGATAATCTTGTACCAATGGCGGGCATCCCCTACTGTACAGGATAATCTTGTACCAATGACAGGTATCCCCTACTGTACAGGATAATCTTGTACCAATGACAGGCATCCCCTGCAAGTTGTCGGTAAATGTACTGTTTCTGCGAGCTAACTTATCCCTTGTTTTGCTTGTTTCAGGTGCGGTCGGACGACACAGAGGGTTCGGCCCCTCACCTGCAGCCCCCTTTACCTGATAAACAGTTCCTCATCTCTCCCCCTGCATCGCCCCCTGTTGGCTGGGAACCTGTACACGAGGGGCAGCCAGTCATCAACTACGACCTGCTAGCAGCCCTCGCTAACCTAGCTCCAGGTAAGTTCTATACCACTAGCCTTTAACCATGAATGTAATGCTGTCTTAAATTTGAAAGTCCAAATATGTGCAAATTTTGAATGTTTTGTTAGCGGTTTTGCATAATCATCAGTTTCACAGATAGGAATTTCTGCAAAAGACAGTTATTGCAGTAACAGCTGGTTCTCTGAAGAGGACCAGTGTCTGCAGCCAATGAATGTAGACACTAGACAAGCTAGTTACGATGTATGTAGGCACCACATCAGTTTCTCTTGATGCTGTGTCTTTTGCTCTTGAAACTCAAAGAAACTTTCAAAGGTGTATGGCCTTCTTGCTGATGTGAGCACTAATGGGTAAAGACTAAGTATGATCAATGGTATGACATGCTTTACATAAAAAGACAGGTGGTTGGGTTAGTATAATGATCTGAAAAGAGGTTGAGATGTTTGGAAAAGAAAAGAATGAAATTAATAATTGGCTTCTTCCAACAGCTTTACTCTCCTCTAATTTTCTTAGTTAGCATTACCTGTTAAAACCACCATCAAGATGGAATTCCTTTATTGACATCAATATCATTATATATAGACTATATAGCCCTTATCAGGGGAGATATCCCTTGTATTGAAGATGGCTAGCAAATCCTTCATATGTTAAGGTGATGAGTACCATTGCAAGCGAGTTAAAAGCCCCATCCCAAAACACACCTCACAGCAGCATAATCATATAACAAGGTGTATCAACAGGTTCCTGAGTGTTATCAGGGAGAGAATATCATAGTCAGCCGTCTGTAGTCAACCCATATTCTAATTCATTTCAATATTTACAACTTTCTCAAGACAATGGCTTGTGGTCAGGATGCTATAAATAGGTGCTAGCTATGAGCACGTGAGGTTACCAAGTGTAGTTGGTGTGGAGATTTCTAACTAAAATTTTCAACGTTATGGCATGTAAAAATCTTCAGCAGTTAAAAATCAAAAAAATACTTTTTATTGGGCTTAGTCAATGATATCCCTCAAGTAACTCTGAACCTGCAGTAACCATCACCTGCGTAATTGATGAGAATATGTCATTTGAAAGAAAAGTTGTAAATTTTGAAATAAAACAGAATATGGATTGAATAATGACAGGTGGCGATGATATTCTCTACCTGATAACACTCAGGAACCTGGAGATACACCTAGTTATAGGATTATGCTGCTTTGAGGTGTGTTTTGGTACAGGGATTTTAACTGGCTTGCAATGGTACCCATCACCTTAACCCTTGTGATGCTGAGTCTACTTTTTTGTTTAAGGTAAGGTACCACAAATATATTTCACAATTACCTAAACCCTGTCATGGTGGTATTTATTTGAAAGCTCTTGCTAAGCACTATCAGATGAGTATCGATGTGGCAGAGTTCCAGTCATTTTTCAACTTTTTTCAAATCATTTTGTTTTGTCCAAATCAGCCACCAGTAGCAAAGGGTTAAAGGTGATATCACTTTTAGAATGTACTGAGCTATGTGGGAGGAGAGGAGAGTCAGGAGATGTTATAGCATTGAGTGCTCCTGCATGTGTAGGCTTATGCTTATAGCGATACCTGCTGCTGCTGCGGCTGGCTTGCTCCCTGTTTGTGTAGGATGGCATTGCCCGAGGCCGGCATCAAGATGGGCTTGATAAATTCTTCATCATTTGGGCGATCGATCTTTGGTTATGAATCATCATATCGGCATCTCAGTGCCCCTTTAGCCCTCCTCACCTCTTTGCCAATTAGGGGGAAAAACATCAGGCCTGCCGTTCAGGCCAATCAATAACATACTTGCTTTCAGTGTGGGAACCTACCAGGGATTCTGAACGCTGAGATCAGCCATGATATCAGGCAACGAGAATGTGAAAGCATTACATTTGAGTGTTGTATCTATATGATTTAAGTCATTTACCTTCTTCATTTTAAGTTATCTTATCCCAAGTTCGATGAGACAGTACATATATATATATATATATAAATATATATATATATATATATATATATATATATATATATATATATATATATATATATATATATATATATATATATATATATATATATATATATATATATATATATATATATATATATATATATATATATATATATATATATATATATATATATATATATATATATATATATATATATATATATATATACATACATACATACATACATTTTGCGAAGACGGGGTATGATGGTTTCGGGAGGGAACCCAAGTTTTGCAGAAACATTTTTATATATATATACATATATATATATATATATATATATATATATATATATATATATATATATATATATATATATATATATATATATATATATATATATATATATATATATATATATGTATACACTTGCAGGGTCTTAGCCAGGATTTCAGAAATGCCTGTCTAAAACAGCATTTTCAAAATTTCTGACCGTCCAGATTTAGCTACTAATTTACTTCAAATCCTTATACCAGCTACATTTAATAGCCTAGTGTGTCAAAAAGGGCAATTTACACTTCCTTTGTGTCCTAGAAGATGGTTTGTTAGAAAGATATTCATTTATTACCCCCCAAAAGTCAAAATTAAAAAATCTTCGTAGAAATTTTTGCCTGTCCTAACATGAGATTTTTAGGAAACTACCTGTCCAAAAGACAGGTAGGACAGGTCCTGGCTAAGTCCCTGTACACTTGATAAATTAACCCATTTATCCCTCAATGGTTTTACAACTTTATTGTGTAAAGATCTGGGTAAACAGAAGAGATAGAGCTAAAAGTTAGCATATTTTCATATATGAATACTTTGGTCTGAATCTTACGAGGACGAGCAGCCAGGTACCCTTGTGGATCTAACACTAGAATAAATCAAGAGCCATATGCGCTTATATAGATATTGGAAATGTTGATATCATAGGAAAAATCTCATTAGGGCTTAGTGCTGGCTTTACTGTCATTATGCTTCGTGATAGTTGAGAAATACAAGGCATTGCCACTGACTGCTCACTGATTCTTGCCACTGCACGGATTTGAATCTTCACCAGGGATAATTTTGAAATTGCCAGTGACTGGAGATTAGGCGCAGTTTTCCCTGAAAACTCAAGTTTCCCCTGCCACCTACACTTGGCACAACTTCGCTACAAGAGAGGATAAAAGAAATTCTGAATTCCAAACCCTAAAGGAGGATTCCCCTTTTCTTAGGCTAGTTTAACTCCAGGCAGTGGAACATGCTCTTTAGCCACCAGGATGAACCACCTTAAGACCTAGCAGCTAGGCTAAAAATTATCACATGCTCTGCAGTGAGTGTGCTAATAAGTGGTTCTGTGTAAGGCATGTTCTGTCATGTTTTTTCTCCTGCATTCGCCCACATTGCATTATGAGGGTTGTGTAGAGGGAAGGTAGCTAAAAATGATCACATGCTCTGCAGTGATCCTACTAATAAACGTCGCTGTGTAAGGCGTGTTCTACCATGTTTTTTTCTGCTGCATTCACCCGCATTGCATTATGCGGGTTGTGTGTAGGTAAGGTAGTTAACTTGATTACTGTGGAATCATGTTTCTCTGTGCTCCATTAGGTGATTTCTGGCCACTCAGCCGGCGTCTCCGTCCCTGTAATCAGTGCGCTGGAGTGCTTCCTGCCGCTGACACACAGCCCTGTAATAACACAGCGGCAGCCTTCAACAACCACCAGCTGATACACACAATTTTATGGCAGAAATTCCAATTCCACAGTCGGTTTTGATATTGATAGTTATAGCAATTTTACACATGACCAACTTCAAAAACTAGGATGTGCATACATGTATATTTATTGGTGGTATTGGTATATTCAGTGAGAATAATGGTTTCATCCTTTTTTTCTGAAATTATTTAAATCCTTAGGAATTAACCTACAGGCTACAGCAGCTTTAAATGCTTCCTTTTTAATCTGTTATCGTATGATATTGTCTTTTTTTAACCAGTCCTTGCCTATGATTGTATTTTAACATATTGCTCTTGCCAATGTTTTCTGAAAAAGTCAAAGTTGCATTCAATGGTCTTCATCCATTGTGCAGGGATATTCATATAGTTGGAACAGCACCGGTTTCATTCATTACTAGTTGATTATTTCCCAAAGGTGAATTATCACTTGGAATTGATCACACTAAAAACCCAGCGACAAGAATACCATGCAGTTAGCAAGTAATGCTGAATTCTTTGGTTAAACATTTGCTATTTGTGAAGAGGCAATCGGTTCTTCTGATCACAAATTATATTACGGCACCTTAATACTGCTTGGGAAATGGCTTTTCTGCTGGTAATACTTCTTTCATTTCAGTCTGAGATAGGATTCTCACAGTTGAATTACACATTGCTGTCTGGACAAGGCATGGGGTAAATTAAGAATGCCTTTTAATACGTTTTTCAGATGGTTGTGTAATTGCTATTCATTGCGACATTAACTAGCTAGGAGCTTCCAAAAAGTCAGCCTGACCGTTCAATCAGTCGCAGAGGAACTGATACAGATACCTGGAGCAGATACCTGAATTTGAAATGAGTTGTTTGTCCCTTTCTGGATAGATGAAATTGCTTGAAATGTTATATATATTCAAATATTCATTTTGTGGTTTGTATTATTTGTAGTTATGCTATTCAACTATCTGAGTATTTTTTCTGACAGCTCACTAAACATATTTCTTGCCATTTTTGTTTGTATAAGGATAAGGATAAACTCCCACAAACCTTATTCCTTAAAAGTCACTCCTCACTTCAGAACTACCATTCAATAATTTTCATTCGGTAAGGACCAACTCTCACAAATCTTTATGTAAAGGTCCTCACCTCTGTGAACTGTCATTAAAAGTTTTTTTTTTATTTGGTAATGATCAACTCTTGCTTATCTTAAAGTGCAAAAATCCCCACCTTCATTTTTTCACTTCTCAATTAATCTAAAAGATATTCATTTGGTAAGACCAACTTTTTAATGTATAAAATGCTTTGCCTCTTTTATTGCTGAACAACTATTCAAAACATTTCATTTAGTAAGGATCAACTCTTGCATATCTTGATGCTTAAAAATCCCACCTTTAGATCGATCAATACTCATAGTTTTAACATTTTCATATTATTTTTAACACTCAATACATAGAATGTATTTATCAGCTGTTATATAATTGCTACATGTGTTATTGCCAAATGAGTAATTTGACGAGAGAACCTTTATCATTATCTGTGAATTGTTTGGCTCGAGTAGGACGACAGTCCTATTGTGTAACTGATATTTATTATTTGTTAATCACTCTATTTTGGATGAGGGCCAGGACTGAGGAGTGAGCCTATTGCTGTGGGTTATTAATCACTATGTTTTGGCAGACAGGGCATGTATATGATTCAAGCTCTGCAGTTATGTACTCAAAGTAATCATTTCAGACAATATTATTGTAGTAGTTTTTAATACACATGATAATGCTCAAGGCCAATGAATCATCAGTCATAACATCTGATTTCATTGTGCTATAGTATTTGTATAACGTGTCTCTTTACGTCATTGTCTTAGCACCTCATAGATTAGTCATCATTTGGCAGGTTATAGGGCCCTAGTCCAACTTTTAAGATTGTTTATCTAATATGGGCTTCAAATGTATGTACTTGTGTATAACTATGGTATTTGCACCATTGATTATCTTCGCACCTAATAGATTACTCATCATTTGGCAGGCAACAGGGCCTTAGCTTAGAATTTTAACCGTTTGTATCAAATGGGCTATTGTTTTCACATACTGGTGTATGACCATTTATCTTGAACCACTTATTACCTCTGCATCTCTTGGATTTGTTGTTTGGCAGGCAGCAGGACCATAGCTTTGCCTGCCCTAAGGGCCATGTGGTCTAAGGCATTGCCCTGACTGACTCTGAGCCTGAAACCATAGGTCATTACTGTGATTATTGATTCTTTCTGCATAGATAAGAAAAACTGGATGCACAAAGTGTGCATTGAGAAATTTATGGAAACTTTAAAGAATTCCTATTTCAAAGATGATTTATAAAACTGGGCCTTGACACTGAACTTGTGCCATAGATAGTGAACTTTCCCTTTCTGTGTAAATTAGAAGACCTTTGTGCAAGATGTTTTCATTGAGTAGTAGCACCTAGATAGTGTGCACTTTGACTACTCTTCCTCTGCCCTGTTTTCAAACATGTTTTATGCAACCAGGCCCTGGTTATTAGCCTTATGCCATAAATGACAAACTTTCCTTATCTACTGTAGATCCTGTTAATTTACTGACGTTTTTAATTTGCCGATATTTGCTGATCATACATGATCGGTAAAATAAGAATTGGCAAATTCTTAAAGCTTTAGATCGGCAAATTTACTGTATTAATGGAGGAAGTGTATATCTGCCCTGTTCTTTAAGCTCACACATCTATTTCAGTCTTAACGGCACACATCATCTATTTCAGTCTTTATAAAGGATGTACAAGAGCAAATTGTAATTGATACTAATAGTGACCGTTTGTTGACGCCAACCTCTCCCGGCTTATCAGTACTAATTTCAATCAAACCCCCTTTTCATCGCTCAATCATGTAACATGCTAAAAATCCCATTAAAGCACCACTCTGTCCTACCGGGCTACCGTTACAGTGTGAATGCCAGAACACTTGAGGTCTGTTTTTAATTTAGCGATCACGTATGATCACGATTGGTAAATTAAGATTCGGCAAATTCTGAAAAAAGGTAGATCGGCAAATTTCGGACACAGCAAATTAACCAGATCTACAGTATTTAGATGAAGAGACCTTGATGCTAGAAGGTTTCATTGAGCAGTAGCACCTAGACAGTGTGTACTTTGACTACTCCTCCTCTTTCCTGTTTTTAGATATTTTTTATGCAACCATGCCTTGGTTCTTAGCCTAGCGCCCTAGATAATAAACTCTCGCTTTCTGATTAGATGAGGAGACCTTGATGCTAGAAGTTTTCATTGAGCAGTTTCACCTAGACAGTGTGCACATTGACTGCTCCTCCTCCTCCTTTGCCTTGTTGACATTCGTCTCTTTCCTTTGATCTATCACGGGGCCCCTCCTGCTATTGATTCTTCCCACACACACAGGGAATTGATGCTCTCAGGCAGGGAGCTGCGGCCAGCCAATGCTCATTTCAATTGTAAATGATCCATATTAGCCGGATAATGAATACCTCATGCCTGGAATGTCAAACGGAATTTAATTCTGATTTCTAGTCCCCAGTTGGGGCATTAATATGCCTGTCGCCTGGTACATCTTGATTATCTGTGAGTCTTGTGTAGACATAGTTCCATTTCGTTGACTACTAGTATTCAGAACTAGTGGTGATTAGGCTGGACAGGTGGGTGAACAACCTCTTGGTGGGTAGAAAACCTCAAATAAATACCTCAGTAAGTGCGTTATTGAAACACATTATTCACGATGTGGTTGGTTACTGAAATAGCGGCCCTAGCTGTAACTATTTATACCCAGGGAGATTGGAAATGGCCTTTTATTAGGGAGAAGTACTCGAGAGACCACCTACGTTTCCTCCATGATGTCATAGATGTGCAGTTAGTGTGAAGTACATGTCATTAGGTAAACCTGAAGGGATGGCTTGACAAACCATTGGAACATGCGTAGGTGTCTCCTTACTCTCCCCCCTTTCTCTCTGCATGGCTATAAAAAGGAATCATGGAAATGAGTTGAATTGAGAATGATATATTCAACATTTTTCATGCTTGACATTCAATTATGAAATAAAAGAGAATATATCTCTAGACTATAAATAAATAATTTCTTAACACATTTACATCTGAAATTGTAGCCGAAACTATTTTGGCTGTATCTTTTTGATAAAAGCAGCCTTTAAATATTCTTTGTTAGAAGTGTGTCTGATTCAAATATTTTGTTTATTGAATTCAAAGCTGTTTCCTAATATTTCCCAAAGGATTATATAATTATATATCATCAAAAACTTGAAACATAAGTGCATTAGATACAATTTAATTGATAGAAAGATATTTTGATTTTTTAAGCAGTGATATATTTGTCTAAGGTTTTCAAAGAATTTTTGTGTGTAGAGCTGGACACTTACTCCCTAATTTGTAAAAGCTTTCCAACTCATTCATTCTCAGACGAAAGAGTGTTTTCATAAAAATAAGACTATTTTAAGGCTAACAAAGCACTTTCTCTCGAATCATATGGTATTTTAAACACCTTTTTGGAGGAGCAGGAATAACATTCATTTTTCAGTAGTAATCAGTTCTCAGCTATTTCACACATAATAATCCTTTCTTCTGAAATATACACTCTGCTTCAAAGTATTTATCATTGACAACTTCTCAGATAAAGAGCATTGCACAAGTTGGATGGAATCTTTCAAATAAGTATTCTATAACACCAGCTATAATATACCAATACTGTTTAGGACCCCTAAGGAAAAAGAGCCCTTAATTTGGTAGTACTTAGTTAGTCTAGATTATTGCTAACTTGATACATATCAGGTTAAGTGTGTCATCTTGACTGAGGTATAGTTTCGGTTATAATCCTAATTATGTAATCCACTAGATTTATAGCAAACCTATCTGATAGACAGATAGATCGATGGACAATGATACTTCTTTCATCCTTCCCTTTCAACAAGGATCGGATTACTGGTATTACTTTCATTTGATTGTGGTGCATTCAGTTAGCATCACACATTGTAACTAGGAACCAGCTTTATATATAGGTAACCGGAAACATCTGTTGTATTACCTCTCAGCACACTTATAAGTTATGCAATGGATTGGTGGGTCTGGCATAAGGTTGGTCACACCCTAGACAATCTACCTATCTCTGTCTGCTTCTGTCTCTTTATCTGTCTCTCTGTTTCTCTCTCCGTCTCTGCCTCTCTGTCTCTTTCTATCTGTCTCTTCGTTTCTCTCTTGGTCTCTGTCTCAGTCTCTCCCTCTCCCTCCCCCCCCCCCTCTCTCTCCTCTCTCTCTCTCTCTCTCTCTCTCTCTCTCTCTCTCTCTCTCTCTCTCTCTCTCTCTCTCTCTCCTCTCTCTCTCTCTCTCTCTCTCTCTCTCTCTCTCTCTCTCTCTCTCTCTCTCTCTCTCTCTCTCTCTCTCTCTCTCTCTCTCTCTCTCCCTCTCTCTCTCTGTCTCTCTCTCTCTCTCTCTCATTCTTGTTCTTGTTCTTCTCCCTCTCCCCCCTAGTTCCTTCTTGCTATGAATACATTATATGGAACACTATCTAGAATTAATCTGTATGATATTTTTTCATCCACCTAAACTAATTTATTTTTAGTCTTCTTAGATGTCAGCTCTTGCTATATTTAGCCTCCCAATCACACTATCAAAGCTGGCTGTGAAGAGAATGGTCCTGCTGATAGCAGGTTGATTGTGCTGCTTATTTATGGCAGGAATAGATGCTGAGGTATTGAGGGGGATAAAGGGGGATATCACATGTGATGAAAAGGGTGGGGCTGTTCTACGCCATACCTATTATCTTTATGGATGCCATACTTATTATCTTTATGGATGAGCAAGTGACGCACTCTCACCCTCCCTTGCCGGGAGAGAGTCCTGGCTTAATTCGCTTCTCACACAGAAGATGACAAATCAGTTGGGATACAGAAGGGCTTCTTGGGGTTTGTCGAACACTCCTTTACATTAAAAAAGTCTTGAATTTCATTATACAAATAGAAGTAACCCCTATTATAGAGAAATCATGTATCTGTCCCCTTTAAATAAAAATTCATACATTTGGGGAAGGGTACTTAATGCATTCATCTCAGGAGGGGTGAATATAAAAATGTGGAAGGATTTTAGGAGTACAGAAATAGAATTTCAAGTCAGTGTCCTTTATTATGTAGGAGGCTGCTATTAAAGTGGGACATATATCTCAATTTTTCTGATTGCACTCAAAAAATGTGATTATTCGAAAATTCATGATATCATAAAATTCATGATATCAAGTTTTTCTTGCATATGGTTCAATTAAAATGAGAAATAGAAGCCAATAATTCAACCCTGAATAAATTGCCTATGTGTATTCAACAAAGCAAAGTTTTAGAGCAGTTTATTTTATGGAGGTTTTATTTTATATGAAAGTTCAAATCTACTTTGGGTTATACTACTTCCTGTGTACTTTTGTAATGCAGGTAAAATATGTTAGAATAGTTCAATGATATTGGACTAAGATGGATACAGATCTTTACTGACAAATGACTCTCATCGTCAGGCCGCTAGCCCATTTCTATCACTTCCTGAATGTCTTCCTGTGGTTCAACTGACAGTGTGAGTAAGAACGGACAGGGTGTTAGAGGAGTGTGCTGCTTCCAAGTCCTCGTCTAGTCCTTCACCATACATTTCTATTTAGTAGAAGCATACAAGGAGCTAGTAGACACCTACACCAATTGGTTGAAGTAATGAACCACATCTGTAGTGAACCCATTTACACTCAGAGCAGCCAAAAGAGGCTGACGATTTTGTAAATATTTTCCTTACATAAGCATTTTTTTTGAAAACATTTGAAGTAGAACAACAAATCTCCTTCAAATATTTTGTGAAATTTCGCTTCATTCCCAAGTTATTTCAAAAGTATGAAAGTAGCAGACAATACTTCGAGAGGAACTCTGAGTGTGAATGGGTTGTTACAAAACGTGATTACATATAAGGTCTCTATTTAATAGAATGATAGAAGAAGTGGTATACCACATCAATTGATACTGGAAGTGGTTACTTATATGGATTCTATTTGGTATAATGGTGCAAGAAGTAGTTAAACCACACCAATTGGGATCAGGCACACTTGTAGACAATGACTAGGGAATCTTCATTAGGCGTTGAAAGGGACCCAGGCAACTTCTCACTTATTTGCTAGGATGTGCCAGCAGTTATTTTGAACAATGCTATCAGGATATATAGAATATATAGAATATTGTCACCGGGGTTTATGTGACTACTGGGGGATCTAGGGCTAATATGGATGAAACATAAGTCTAAAGGCATATAAGTACTATTTACATTTTATTTACATGAACATATATATCTCTAGTCCTGGATGGTACAGTATATGTATTTGGCATTACTGGCTAACAGAGTAGCCTGCCATCAACTTTAGTCATAGATAGTACAGTATAGGTATCTGGCATTACTGGCTAATAGTGTAGCTGCCATCTAGCTATAGAGTTAGCTAGACCAGTCATCCAGCATAGTGCCTGGATGCTTACCAAGTGACTGACACCCTTGACTGTCACCCCCAGACTGAGTGTCTGGTATAGCAGAACCCACTAGTATATGTACAGAAACACATCAAAGAACAAGTAAGTAGTCCTATAGAACAATGCCTAATTAAAGGTAGGCTTGACTAGGGATTAGCTAATTAGCCCATTATCACATAGCCTGTATCTTATCTGCTGTGGTAATCCAGTATTGCAATTGGCATTCTATTCATCTACCACACCTTGGAGAAGCCATGATGTCTGTAATCATAATAGATGTTTAATCAAAGATTAGCTTATACTAATAGGTTGCAGCTGTTGATTGTGTATGTCTTTATGTGTAACAATTTGGAAACCATGAAGAATAAACATGAAATGTCTGGGAAGGGAAAAACTGTAGTTTTTCCCTGTGATAATATGCTAGTTATGCTTGAAATACATTCTAAAACACAATGGAAATGGTGGCATGAATGAGGATTTAGTGTAACATATCTTTAACCCATTCACTTCTAGAGAGTCAAACTATGTTGGGGATATTTCTCAAACAAGCATGAGTATCGATCTGCATAAAAAGTTGAGCAGAAAAATTTCCTCTAAACCCATACAGCAATATTCCATCTTCCATCAACAATTCTGAGGAGTCAAAGGTGGTCCTCAAAAACACATGGTCATTCCTACAGTGGAATTATTATGCATTTTCTTCAGGTTGGATCCACAACTTTTTCTTATCATTATCAGGTGGTCTTTCTTTCCATGACTTTTCGACTGTTCTTTTTTTGTTCCGGTATTTCAAAATATGCTTGAATAGTAAAGGAGATATGCTTGAATTGTCTGACCAACCGGGGATGTTAACATGAATGGGCTATCCACTCCAGTTGAGAACGCGCCAGTGCAACAAACTAACATAGTGTCAAACTGCTCTCAGCTACCACTGCTTTGATTGATATGGTAGTTATATTTACCAGCGGTTTGCGTCAGACCTGCTTCGTCTCTACGGCATTATCTTGCCGTTTCTTTGCTGCTTCTGTGGTTGACAGACAGCCTGGTGCCTTAGAAGATGGATGGATCGCAATAGTTGCTCAAGTGGTCCTTTTGTAGAGAGAGAGAGAGAGAGAGAGAGAGAGAGAGAGAGAGAGAGAGAGAGAGAGAGAGAGAGAGAGAGAGAGAGAGAGAGAGAGAGAGAGAGAGAGAGAGAGAGAGAGTGACGAGGAGAGAGAGAGAGCAGAGAGAGGGAGAGAGAGAGAGGAAGAGAGAGAGAGAGAGAGGGAGGAGGGAGGGAGGAGAGAGGAGAGGAGAGAGAGAGAGAGAGAGAGAGAGGAGAAGAGAGAGGAGAGAGAAGGAGAGAGAGAGGAGAGAGGAGGAGAGAGAGAGAGAGAGAGAGAGGGAGGGAGTGAAGGGAGGGGAGAGAGAGAGAGAGAGTGAGGGAGGGAAGAAGAGAGGAGAGACAGAGACAGACAGACAGAACAGAGGGACGATAAAAGGAAGAGAAAGGGGCATGTGAGAGAGTGAGGTCACCTTTTTTATAGTTGAAAATATTGTTAACCTGTTTCTTGCTATTTTTCATTTCTGATACACATACTAATTACTCCGATTAAAAAGTTATGATGATTTCTGAAAGAATTTTCAAATATAACCAAGTTTTTTGGGTTATAATTCACATTCTTCTAAAAATGAGTGTTTGACTAAGATCACCAAAAATTCTATACATGTCTTTTTGGGGCAATCATGGGGAGATGGGACAAGGGTGTGGTTGGGTGGTGAAGTGTATAAACTGTAGGAGTATTTTTCTCTCCTTGGTAAAGTATTTGTCAAATATATATTTTATGTGTATTTATTGGTGATAATCATGGTATTTTGACATGCTCCTTCAGTTGGCCTGCCTCTGAGTATTGATTAGGCAGGAACACACAAGCCCTCAAAACTATCAATTATTCACAGATGTTTATGGAGAAGACTGATGGGAACTGCACCGCTGGGGGATTTCAGTTCCTATTAAATGTCATTCTCAATAAGGAGGCCTTTTCATTTCTTCCTGATAACTATTTAAGTAACTATTTAATGAGAGTACTTGTTACAATACAACATAAATATTCTTTAATTTGGCACATGTGAATCAGAGCTTTCAACTTAACTGCGAATTAGGATATAATTTGACATCATTGGAGTATAAATGCAATGTATTTATTCAAGTATCTTTTAATGGCCTATTTATAAATGAATATCGTGGCAACCTCAAGGGAAAGGATTTGTTCTGCCGAAACAGGAAAGTGCCAAAATAAACAATTAGAAGGATATTTATACATAATTTATATTGTAATTTAGAGAATTTAGATAAATAATAAACAAAGCTGTATCATAGAGTTATTCTTGTTTTCAATTGTGTCTTCAGATATCATAATGAATCAGGGAAACAAACTAAATGGGTATTACAGTAGATTCCTGTCATTGGTATTTCTTGAGAGAGAGAGAGAGAGGAGATGAGAGAGAGAGAGAGATGAGAGAGAGAGAGAGAGAGAGAGAGAGAGGAAGAGTGAGAGAGAGAGCAGAGAGAGAGAGAGAGTAGTAGTAGTATTAGTACAGAATTTAGAAGTCATATTTGGAAGTTTAGTTTACTTGTTTATGGAGATTTTGTAGAACTATGTGCATTTTTGAGGAATCTTTAATTGATTTTTCTCCTCCTTTGGGCAAGCTCTTCTGAGCAAATCAAT
>OZ012684.1:56543016-56740711 GCA_963942565.1 Maea johnstoni | reverse complement strand
CCAAGGTTCAACCAAGTTTTAACCGGAAAACCAGCAACATCAAGATGATGGCTCACTTTAGTGCACTAACACACTTTGTCAACATACTGATTCTTGTCCTTTTCAGAGCACCTGCCATGGGTAGGCTATATTATCAGAACCCCTGCTATCATAGTTCCTTCAATAGGCCTAAAAAGTTGTTTGTTTCCTGTAACCCTACCCTTACAGGTTTTTACATATAATAACAAAAAGAAAATCCCAACCCTAGTTTTTACGACCCTGCCAACTCCAAATTAACATAAAACATGCACAAAGCACACATTTTTTGAGAATAAAAAAATAACCCATGTTTTTACCTACCTTTCTACCCTTTTTTACCAGACTGTTACAGGAAACAAACAATAATGTTTTCTAGGCCCTTACTTTAGCACATGATCTATGATTAATCTGTTTTATGTTCTTACTGACCTGAAACACAGATCAATATAGGACCCTCTTGCTAAGAATAAATACTAAAACTAGCACTGTGTATACGTAAGAAACCACAAATGTGTGGAGAATTTTTCCAGACTTTGCCGGAGTGACGTCAAAGTCTACAGGATGCACTGAATCAACAACATACTTATCTCCTTTGGGATCCCAAAATATGCTCGCTACTTGTCAACAGTGAAGAAAAAATGGGGTAGGAGAACAGTGTACTCTAGCTTTCCCGGCAGAGCTGCTGTATAGATATATTAGAGCAAGTATTTAGTGAACTTCTCTGCTGAGATCTAGTACCATGATGACAGCAGGAGATTGGCATCAGTGTGTGACAGCCAGGGGGATAGACCAGTATAGCTACTAGGCTTAACTGTGTATTACCATATCTTATGAAATTGCTTGGCCCAGGACTTGTCAACTGTGACTTGTCTCTACTTCACTTGGGAGATTAAAATATTTATTTGATCCATGAAATCTGTAGGTCTCAGCAATAAGGCTTGTCTGTATTTCATCACGTGCCAGTTAACTTGATATTGTATATTACATGGGTCTTGTCTGATATTTGATATTATGTTGACCCACTAAGCAGCTAAAATAAGACAGACTTACACTCTTCAAAATATTTTTCTAACTTAAACAAATTTTCTTTCATTTTTAGTATGATTATTATCCTCCTTCTATTGAAGCTTTTCTTGAAACATAATTTTGTACTGTCAACAGATTTGATCTTTGAAATTATTTCAGACTTTTCTTAATGGCTGGTGGTGGAGGTGACCCGCAAATAATGACATCACAACCAATATGCTTCAATTGCTTGACTGAGGGACAACCATTCCTTTAACATGAACAAGGATAGACTTTTTAAATACCATAGAATATGTAGGTTTACATGCCTAAAGCTTGTAGATAGTAGTCCAGTCCTAAACACTGAAACATGTCCTCTGAGGCAATGGTCCTTGTTGTTATATAGTACTTAAATCCTTGCTCTGTAGTGCTTCATGCCCATTTACTTCTTGATTCATAAGAACATCTTATTCAGTTTGCCTTTACTGTGCAACCTGCCTCTATACCTTGAATGTATATCTTTGCACTTTTGGGGGGGATGAAAAGATGTATCAAGATCACATTAAAACAATTAACAATGGAGCTGCGGATATGCTCTTATTCCCAGACATTTTTTTCATATCTGTGAAGTATGATAGACATAATGATATTAGTTGGTAATATTTCCATATTGCCGAATCACAACATTTTACTGACACTCATAAATAGTTACTATTATATTACAGTTTTATATCAAAAATTCAAATTGCCAAAATCACAACATTTTACTGATACACATTTAATAGTTATCATATCATAATTTTGTATCAAAAATCAATTTGTCAAAATCACAACAATTCACTACTTTTAACAATTTATAAGGTTTTTGAGTGCACATAATCTATTGAATCAGTTTACAAGCTAGTGACCTTAGACATTGTATGTGGATATCAACACTAGCCTTTCATTATGGTGGGCCCGTTTCAATACATGTGCCTTAGAAGGTTAGAGAGATAGCAGCAGGTATTGATCAAGCTCTGTGTGGAGGAATTGCCAGAGTACTCAGCTGTAGTGGAAACGTATGAATGAGTGTTGATATAGTACCCAGCCTTCCTGTTCTTTGTTACCTGCCCCCGCAGTGAGTTATGGATATTTTCATCTACTTTCTCTCACCTGAGCTCTGAGATGAGACCTTATATACAGTATGCCGCCATACTCCTAGACATGACCATGTAAGGTTTATTAACCCTCTTTAGAGACCACCTGTTAAAGAAAACTCTCTGTAAAGATTAATGTAAAAAAGAATTTCCCTTGATGAATAAAAACATATTTTGCCTGTTAGTATTTTGAGTCATTCAAACACTGGTGTAGCAGATTTCACAGATTGTGTTATTAAGGGACGTAAATGAATGTCAAATATAGAGTTTGATCCAGGGGCTACATTTTGTATGAGAGGGGTTCGTTTAACCACAGAGTTAGATCTACCTCATTGATTTTAAGCAAAACTAAAGAAAAGTGACTTTTTCTTAGTAAGAAAATCAACATTTTTAAATGTAAAGGGGGGTTCTTACTTAAATTCATCTGTTGACAAATCCCTTGACCTGCCATGAATTCTCCAAGCGATTCTTCTTGTTTTAATTCTCACATTCAGTGACAACTCTGCATTCAGACCCTTGATTTTGAAAATAAAAAATCAATTGCTTAACCCATTAACACTCAGACCAGCCAAAACAGGCCTAACAAATTTGGAAATATATTACCTACAAAAGCATTTTCTGGAAAAAAATACGAAAGAGAAATGTTTATTAGAAGCCAAACTACAACTCTCCTTCAAATATTTTGTGAACTTTCGCTTTGTTCTCAAGTTATTTTCAAAAATATGAAAAAAGCAGACGTTAGGTTCTGGTGGAGCTCTAAGTGTAAATGGGTTAAGCACAGATGGGGAATTAGTAAACAGGCAGTGCCTGAAAAATGTCCGACCAGTGAGGTTAAGTGGGCTTAATGTAGTGATATCAGCTGCAACCCATCATCCCTGCCTCAAATCTCTTTCAGCCCTACATAAAAATACTATATATTTATTTGTCATTTTTCCAAATGCTGTTAAGTTCGAAATATTAACGTAGAACTATTATTGGCGACTTGAACGAGTGGGTCAGATTCGCTAATATTACGATCCGCTCATATTTGTTCCATTTTTCAACAATGTTTCTATGTAATGTAATGTCCCTGTCGCCTTGTAGTCCAAAATATCCGTATTTTTTTTTTTTAAAGGCCGAAACTGTGCACAGGGTTCCAGGCGCGTTTCTGTTCGCTATTATGATAAAATGGATCAATTCGCTAAATTTAATCTCGCCAATATTTCGAACTTTACGTAAGTCTTTTGCCTGTTATGGTATTGAAGATATTTTAAGCATTGCTTTAATACGATTTCCCTGATCTGCACTAGACTCAAAGTGTGAGACTTTACATATCAGACAGGCCTTATGTAACCTTATTAGTCTGGGTCAGGTTGGCTTCCACTTGAGTCTGAAACTGCTAGCAAATACCAGTTAATGGCTGCTGTAAAATCTGGAAGTTATGTTCCATATGATGTTGGTCCATGTCATGGTGATCGCCCCATCAGGCCAAGGATACCTCTCCTCACACTATAAGCTGATAACTGGCACGGATCCATGGATCGATCTGTGTTTATTGCGGATCGTTGCATGCGAGACAGTCTGCCGCGCCAACTGTAATATTCATGGTGCAATGTTAACAAAGACACTCATCAGCGAGGATCAATCAAGATTTGCTGCGAGATTTTGTTTTCATGCATTAATTGAATCCATATCAGCCTGCACTGATATTAAGCCCTCGTTCGGGAAATTGACCGATGGTCATCACTTGATTGTCAATTTCCATGCTGCCTTTCAGCTTATGTTTTTATACTAAGAAACTGAGACAAGTGACCCTTGAATGGGATTCAAAAAGAGAATAGTTTCAATAATCCCTCTTACATCACAAGCACTTTTTTATGCATTCTATCATATTAGCCTGACATAAATTGATATGAGAATCCAAGCCCTGCCTCACTTCAAAGATGATCAATTGATTTTTTATACTTGTTTTAACCCCTTTATTTAAGCAGCAGCTCAGAAAGGCTTATGGTTTTGGTGATACCATCATGGCAGAATATGTGAAGGAGAAATATCTATCAGAATCTGACCCACGTTCCCTCTAATAATTTGCTTTATGCTTTACTGCAAAGTTATTTTTTAAGTATCATGACATGGAACTTTGTTTGTCGGGATGGTGGAGTAGTGCCAATCAAAAACACCACCTAACACCAAGTCATTGGCATCTTTCTCACTTGCCTTGGTTTGGATTTGAACATGGTAGTGGGGCGCAACAGCAAGAAATCGGTGAAAAGGCTTTAGACCACTTGACTTTCAGGGTAGGCCCCCTCTCCTAAATTTTTTAATTGAATTTCAATCATCATCACTTTTTCTGACATAGTTCGGCTAATTTGTGACTAGCCATTTTTAAGGAGTGGAGGAAACTGGAGTACCCTGCAAATGACACTTAATAAGAATTTTAAGACTGAAAAGAATTTTTAAGGTCAATGTAAAACCACTTATCTTCTACGCTGATTTTTCAGTTAGCTCTTTTAACTATGTAGCATGTTTTCTGCGATTTCTTTAAACCCCCCTTTTATGTCATCACCAATCTTCTACTGTCTAATCAAGTGTGTAGAGACAGCTTTGAACAGAGTGGTATCGTACATGCTTCTTTTCCTCTCCCTCACAACAGACTGGTTTTCTCAGCATGGCTTACTCAGTATTGAATGTCGGGCGCATTCTGTGCTGATATGATATCGGGACTGGGAGGCATTACCCGGCATGAGGTCAGCGCTGACGTCAGTATCGCCTAAGAGCCAGTTAGCAAAGTATCAGGGGCAAATCTTGTGACATGGACAAAAACGTGCAGATGACAGTGGGTGGTGCACTAACCACTAGCGGGCTGCTCCCAAGCAACCCAGCCCTCTATTAATTAAAACTTGAGGTGAACCGTCTCCTGGAAATAATCCCCTCACTTCACAATAACATGCAGAGGTCAATACGAGAACGCTCCACACATTACCATGGTACCCAATTTGTGTTTGGACCTCGCTATTTACGTCATAAAACACATAAGACATGATATTTGAAATTATAAGAATAAATTAATCTTTTTTTCTACTGAATAGTGGTCTTTCAAGAGAATGTTATGAAAATCTATATTTGTCAACTTTTTATGCAACCCAGATTCAAACGATAGGTAGGAGAATAGGCGGACTTTAGTCATAAAAAATAAATTAGGCATGAAAGGGTTATAAGGATGGCTTGGACTCAGTAGAAGTGTTTGTGAAAGGATGGCTGTTATGCTTACACGTAGGGAGATGCTACTCATGAACGGGTCAATGCAGGAAGACATGAGAATTTCTGGCAGGTCTCAAGATGTATCTACAAGTTTAGTTCTAGTCATGAAAGAGTTAATGCAGGAAGAGGAGGGAATGCATAGCAGGTTGAAGGATGTGTCTACAAGTGAAGAGATGCTGGGCAAGAAAGAGCTTATGTCGGAATGTATGGTAGGTTGAAGGATATGATTACAAGTAAAGAGATGCTGGGCAAGAAAGAGTGCAGGAAGATGGAGGTGCTGGGCATGAAAGAGTTAATGCAGGAAGATGGAGGTGCTGGGCATGAAAGAGTTAATGCAGGAAGATGGAGGTGCTGGGCATGAAAGAGTTAATGCAGGAAGATGGAGGTGTTGGGCATGAAAGAGTTAATGCAGGAAGATGGAGGTGCTTGGCATGAAAGAGTTAATGCAGGAAGATGGAGGTGCTGGGCATGAAAGAGTTAATGCAGGAAGATGGAGGTGCTGGGCATGAAAGAGTTAATGCAGGAAGATGGAGGTGCTGGGCAAGAAAGAGTTAATGCAGGAAGATGGAGGTGCTGGGCTTGAATGAGTTAATGCAGGAAGATTGAGGTGCTGGGCATGAAAGAGTTAATGCAGGAAGACAATGTATTTGACAGGTTGAAGGAGGTGTCTTCAAGTAAAGAGGTGCTGGGCATGAAAATGTTCATTGAGAAAAACACGCAAATCTATGACAAGTTGCAGGGTGTAGGTAAAGCAGGAAGACGTGAATGTATGGCAGACTGAAGGATGTATATCTACAGGTATGGAAGATATGTCTACATGCAGATTGTGGGTATGATAGAAATGAAAGAGTTAACATAGGAAGATGCAGGAATTTATTGCAGGTTGAAGGATGTGTCCACAAGTGGGTAGGTGCTGGGCATGAAAGGGTTAATATAGGACGATGCAGGGAATGTATGGCAGGTTGAAGGATGTGTCTACAAGTGGGTAGGTGCTGGGCATGAAAGGGTTAATATAGGACGATGCAGGGAATGTATGGCAGGTTGAAGGATGTGTCTACAAGTGAGAAGGTGCTGGGCATGAAAGGGTTAATATAGGAAGATGTAGGGAATGTATGGCAGGTGGAAGGATGTGTCCACAAGTGAGTAGGTGCTGGGCATGAAAGGGTTAATATAGGAAGATGCAGGGAATGTATGGCAGGTGGAAGGATGTGTCTACATGTGCAGAGATGCTGGGCATGAAAGGGTTAATATAGGAAGATGCAGGGAATGTATGGCAGGTGGAAGGATGTGTCCACAAGTGGGTAGGTGCTGGGCATGAAAGGGTTAATATAGGAAGATGCAGGGAATGTATGGCAGGTGGAAGGATGTGTCCACAAGTGGGTAGGTGCTGGGCATGAAAGGGTTAATATAGGAAGATGTAGGGAATGTATGGCAGGTGGAAGGATGTGTCCACAAGTGGGTAGGTGCTGGGCATGAAAGGGTTAATATAGGAAGATGCGGGGAATGTATGGCAGGTTGAAGGATGTGTCTACAAGTGAGAAGGTGCTGGGCATGAAAGGGTTAATATAGGAAGATGCAGGGAATGTATGGCAGGTTGAAGGATGTGTCCACAAGTGCAGAGATGCTGGGCATGAAAGGGTTAACATAGGAAGATGCAGGAATGTATGGCAGGTTGAAGGATGTGTCTACAAGTGCAGAGGTGCTGGGCATGAAAGGGTTAATATAGGAAGATGCAGGGAATGTATTGCAGGTGGAAGGATGTGTCCACAAGTGAGAAGGTGCTGGGCAAGAAAGGGTTAATATAGGAAGATGTAGGGAATGTATTGCAGGTTGAAGGATGTGTCTACAAGTGCAGAGGTGCTGGGCAAGAAAGGGTTAATATAGGAAGATGCAGGGAATGTATTGCAGGTGGAAGGATGTGTCCACAAGTGAGAAGGTGCTGGGCAAGAAAGGGTTAATATAGGAAGATGCAGGGAATGTATTGCAGGTGGAAGGATGTGTCTACAAGTGGGTATGTGCTGGGCAAGAAAGGGTTAATATAGGAAGATGCAGGGAATGTATTGCAGGTTGAAGGATGTGTCCACAAGTGAGAAGGTGCTGGGCATGAAAGGGTTAATATAGGAAGATGCAGGGAATGTATTGCAGGTGGAAGGATGTGTCCACAAGTGAGAAGGTGCTGGGCATGAAAGGGTTAATATAGGAAGATGCGGGAATGTATGGCAGGTTGAAGGATGTGTCTACAAGTGGGCAGGTGCTGGGCATGAAAGGGTTAATATAGGAAGATGCAGGGAATGTATTGCAGGTGGAAGGATGTGTCCACAAGTGAGAAGGTGCTGG
The DNA here is from genome assembly GCA_963942565.1 of Maea johnstoni. Taxonomy (NCBI): domain Eukaryota; kingdom Metazoa; phylum Annelida; class Polychaeta; order Spionida; family Magelonidae; genus Maea; species Maea johnstoni. Next base: position 56,732,975 of record OZ012684.1, on the reverse strand, counting down.
GCAAGAAAGGGTTAATATAGGAAGATGTAGGGAATGTATGGCAGGTTGAAGGATGTGTCCACAAGTGAGAAGGTGCTGGGCATGAAAGGGTTAATATAGGAAGATGCAGGGAATGTATGGCAGGTTGAAGGATGTGTCCACAAGTGAGAAGGTGCTGGGCATGAAAGGGTTAATATAGGAAGATGCAGGGAATGTATGGCAGGTTGAAGGATGTGTCTACAAGTGAGAAGGTGCTGGGCATGAAAGGGTTAATATAGGAAGATGCGGGAATGTATGGCAGGTTGAAGGATGTGTCTACAAGTGCAGAGGTGCTGGGCATGAAAGGGTTGATATAGGAAGATGCGGGAATGTATGGCAGGTTGAAGGATGTGTCTACAAGTGCAGAGGTGCTGGGCATGAAAGGGTTAATATAGGAAGTTGGGGGAATGTATGGCAGGTTGAAGGATGTGTCTACAAGTGCAGAGGTGCTGGGCAAGAAAAGGTTGATATAGGAAGATGCGGGAATGTATGGCAGGTTGAAGGATGTGTCTACAAGTGAGTAGGTGCTGGGCATGAAAGGGTTAACATAGGAAGATGCAGGGAATGTATGGCAGGTTGAAGGATGTGTCTACAAGTGAGTAGGTGCTGGGCATGAAAGGGTTAATATAGGAAGATGCGGAATGTATGGCAGGTGGAAGGATGCGTCTACAAGTGCAGAGGTGCTGGGCATGAAAGGGTTAATATAGGACGATGCAGGGAATGTATGGCAGGTTGAAGGATGTGTCTACAAGTGAGTAGGTGCTGGGCATGAAAGGGTTAACATAGGAAGATGCAGGGAATGTATGGCAGGTTGAAGGATGTGTCTACAAGTGAGTAGGTGCTGGGCATGAAAGGGTTAATATAGGAAGATGCGGAATGTATGGCAGGTGGAAGGATGCGTCTACAAGTGCAGAGGTGCTGGGCATGAAAGGGTTAATATAGGAAGATGCAGGGAATGTATGGCAGGTTGAAGGATGTGTCTACAAGTGGACAGGTGCTGGGCATGAAAGGGTTAATATAGGAAGATGCGGAATGTATGGCAGGTGGAAGGATGCGTCTACAAGTGCAGAGGTGCTGGGCATGAAAGGGTTGATATAGGAAGATGCAGGGAATGTATGGCAGGTTGAAGGATGTGTCTACAAGTGGGCAGGTGCTGGGCATGAAAGGGTTAATATAGGAAGATGCGGGAATGTATGGCAGGTTGAAGGATGTGTCTACAAGTGGGCAGGTGCTGGGCATGAAAGGGTTAATATAGGAAGATGCAGGAATGTATGGCAGGTTGAAGGATGTGTCTACAAGTGGGTAGGTGCTGGGCATGAAAGGGTTAATATAGGAAGATGCAGGGAATGTATGGCAGGTTGAAGGATGTGTCCACAAGTGAGAAGGTGCTGGGCATGAAAGGGTTAATATAGGAAGATGTAGGGAATGTATGGCAGGTTGAAGGATGTGTCTACAAGTGAGAAGGTGCTGGGCATGAAAGGGTTAATATAGGAAGATGCGGGAATGTATGGCAGGTTGAAGGATGTGTCTACAAGTGTAGCCATTGCTTTCAGCAGCTCAGCTGAGAGGCCTCTTTGGAGAAGTGCCAAGTGCCTGAAGGTTTTCCTGATGAAGGTCAGGCTGATATTAAGGAAGACAATCTATTCCTTCCAGAGCTTTTTCCAGGACCTGCAATAAGAGACTGGGGTGAAATTATGCAATCAGTTGGTGTCTTTTACAGCTTGACTTTGTAATCTTGTCAGTATTCACCTATGGTCTGCTCTCCTAAAATAGCCAGCTTGAGTGATTGTTTTCTGGTTAATACCTATCTTTTTTCAGTGAGACACCCTGTCTGTCTATCTATCTCTCTCTGGGAGCACTTCATGCTGATTTGTATTCAACCCATTTGCCTTAGAATGGAACTGGATATGAAGAGAGTTTTCAGTAAACTCTCCATTGAAATTTACTTTCATGTAATTGTTCACTTAACTCACTGGAGTCCTCGAAAAGCTCTGCCTGGATGCTATGATAATTTGGAATAAACTTTGTAAATGAAATAAGAATTACTTGAAATCAAACCATATAATATTGGATTGGGAATACGTAGATAGGTGCTGATTAACGTTTGTCTTCAAATATTTACTTTTGGCAGATGCATATCTCCAAAATGTCAAGAAAAAATTCTGACTGAGCTTTGATGAATGGATTAAAAAGAAACGCTCTATTTTGAGGTGAATCCTTCATTGTTTATCTTTATCCTTCTTTAAAATAAACATAAACATACAGGGGAAGGTTTGAAATGTACTTAAAATTGATATATTCCTTTGAGGATAGGTTGCCATTGTTACTCTAAATATTTCTTTTTTGAGAAAGTCTTTGGAAATTCTATAAACAAACCCAGCTGCTCTGGACATGAATGGGTTAATTTAATTCCCTTAGTGGCAATGACATCAGACCTGTTTGAATTATCTAAAACGTTTTCTAATCTAAATTGTTAGAATGTCTTCTTTTTAGATGCATAAATCACCTTAGAGATATGAATTATAATGGATTGTTTTTCTCCCACTACAGTTACTATATGTGTAAAATTCACACAAATAGACAGCAGAAATATCCAAATAGCAATATGATAATTCTTGTTTAATCATTTTCTGTCGTTTTTGTTCGTAATTGAAATTACTTTTTTAAAATTCATTCGTACCATTCTCTGTAAATGATCCTTTTTGTGTTATAAGGACAATACACATTGTCAAACTGTGATTGCTGTTTTCAATTTGTTGTTTTCAGGAAATCCCAAGAGTTGTGCCATTGTATAAATATAGTCTAAAGTGTGCAAAAGCTAACATATTGGGGTGATTTTTTGTAGCCAGTGCACATAGTTTGATGATAGGATTTTAGTGCTAGTAGCCAAAGCAGGTTCGGCCTAACCACATATAGTCTTAGTACAAATTGATGGCAGTAACTTATTCAAATCTTATTGTTCTTCCAGGAGAATCTCATGAGCTACACCCAGGGGCGAGTGACCAACCCAGTATTATTGTGCACCTCTGCGAAGACGGCGAGGGTTCGAGTGGTCCAGGCAAGATCGCCCAAACACGATGCCCCGACCGCAGATAATGACGCGCAGTGCTTGTATGTGGACTACACACTCAGGATTTGTACTACTAAGAGCCAAGCACAACACGAAACGATGAGATGAGGATGAAGAGGAGGATGAGGCTGTCCTGGGCTCATGTCACATGACCTCGAGACAGGAGGGAGAAAAATGGTGCTTTGCCTGGCCAGCCAGCACATTCAGCTCATGCGTTGTCATTGGCCGATTGCAAATAATAAGCAGGGTATCGGCCTCTGTGATTGGCTGACGGGGAACTATGGATTTGACACTGCTGAGAAAGTGGGCGTGGCAGCAAACGTAGCAATGAGGAGTTGGGGCAGCAAGGGTTTTACCATCACAACATTAGTGAATAAGAACTACACTTGTAACATGCTGTTGACCACAGACTACCTTCACATGACATGTCTTTTAAAGCCACCAAAGGAAGGAATGCAATGATGTTCCGTGCTTTCTACAAAGATAGTATTTGGAAAGGAGGAAAATGAGAGGAAAATCCTCCAGAACAACGCAAGGTTATTCAGGGAATGATTAAAGGGGAGATCCCCTGTATTGCCATGACACCGACTATTGATTTGTGATACTTCCTATGATTATACACAAATGTGTGTTGCCCTAGATGAGCATGAGATGGCAGCGTTGAGTGGGCCTGGTTGGAGATGGTACAGCTTTATCACACCCAACAGTCAATAACCACAATATGTGACATTGACCACACAGAACTTACCTAGGAGTTCAGAGACTCCAGACAGAGGCCCACGAAGCCCAGCATAAAAGCCTGAATTGATTTTGTGATTGGTTGGGTTCAAAGTTTTTGTTTAACAGCTATTCAGCGGTTAAATAGAATTCTTCAGCTAGAGGCTTGCTTGCCTCAAACTAATGGGAGCTAGGGGCCTGTGGACATTTTTTATGCATGTATATTCATGTTTTGAAACTTTAATTTTCTCGGTTGTTGGACTACCTAATTTTAATGCATGCATTTTTTTCATTGCATCAGATAAAAGAAAAATCCTTACTGAATCCAAATTGAATTAAACGTCCTTGAAAAGGTACCAATCATTCCAAAGCAGTATAAATTTTCCAGGGAGAAACTCAAATGTAGGAGGTTATATTTAGGGTGTTTTGTATTTTATTAGCAAAAGGCTCCAACAGCTTGATTTGTGAAATTGAACTGTGAAGTTTATCTTGACTGCTAGAGTGTACTGGAAGTGCGACTAGTTTATTTCACATCCATCAGGTGCAGAAAGCTTTAGTCCCATGGGAGAAGTGTTTATTGTGGGGTTATTTCAGTGCTCTTTTTAAAGAATGGTATACTTTATGAACTAACATTTGAGAAATTAGCACCATTTTGAGTATAAATTATTATGTGCAAATATGGATTATCGAACGCATCAGACCATCACCCTATCCAGAGGTGTAAGTCAGTAAGGGTTTTTCATTGTTTTTAAGATGGTGAAGTGATTGAAAACTGTAGGTATGCACTATGTGGCATTGAGACAACAGTCATGTCCACAACTTAACCTGGGAACAGGGTAGTAGGTAGATTTCAACTTCCATTGTATCCACAGCATTCAGCTGACCCTGGATGTAACTGTTATTCTCCCAACACAAAGATGTCAAGTCTAGATTTAAGAGATAAGTCTTAGAATATGCACCTCATCACAGGTGCTTAGATTTATAGTTTACTGCATTTTGAATGTTCTGAGTAGAAGTGTGTGTTTTTGGTGATTAAGTTATGGTAGTGAAAAGTATATGGAATCGAGGAAGTGGATTTAGAAACAGATAGTGATGACCATGATGGGCATGATACATTGTAATATTTTTCATCACTAACAATGTGACACAGAAGTGTTGCATGCTGTAGACAAGCACATGCTACGAAAATGAAGACTGAATATTGTAAGATGAATCATTATCAAACTTTAGCTTATTTGTGCAAAAAAGGAAACTAGATGACATGTCCTAAACTACTTCTCATTCAGGGAAGAGATATGTGTATTCCAAAAAACATGCAAATAAAATAAATAACATTGAACAAACAAGTTTCAATTTTCGTAAACGGACCATGGCTGTTCCAAAATAAAGATTTTAAGTGGAACACCTACAGTCAGAGGAAATTGTAAAAAACATGGATGTATTTAATTCACGCAGGTTCACACCTTACTTGGTTCTTGTCTAACTTGTAGCTGCCGTCATTGTAAAAGTGAATATTTGATTTACTTTTATTTGTTTTGTTATGAGAAATGCTTGATTCAAAACCACTTATTTTGAGAGGCTGGTTTCTGTCTTCAAATTCTCTAGTGTTTTGTAGTAGTTCAGTTATTTACCTTACTGTAATACATAAGAGTACTGTTAAACACTGAATATTAACAACAGTTATTGAAGAAAGGCCATAATGGAGAAATTTCTTTTTTTTTTTTACATTTTGGTGCATTCAATAATAATTGTGCACCTGATTATTATTCAACATGAGCATAGAAAGGTTTACAATGTCACCTAATGGAGACATCTGAATGTAATGGATTTCTATTAGTAGCAAAATGAAGACATTTTTTCCAGCTACATTGTAAAATTCAAAGGATTTCTACCAATTTAATTTATATTTTATAATTATTGGGCACTGATCAGTACAACTAATTGTCAATATTGAGTTTTGATAAAACTTGAAAATAGCCAAATAGGCCAGCAATCGATATGTTGATATTAAGTGTTTTATAGTACCTGCAAATGTGTGCTGTTCTTTCCTTTGAATATTGAGAACTTGAGTGCATATTTGATCTTAATCTTGGTTCACATGTTGAAGATGCAGCTTTTTGTAAATATCTTAGCTCTGTGTTAAACACTTAGATTTCCTGTAAATACACTTTATAGCGACCTTGTAAGATTGAATAATGGATAACAAAAATTTAGTAAGTCATCTTTTTCTTCAATTTTGAAAATTTAGAATGGCTTATGCAAAAAATCATTAAATAGTTTAAATTTAAAAAAGTGAAGTTGATGGAGATAATTACAATCTTTATAATAATAGTCAGTTTTCCCTTCCGTAGGAACTTAATTATCAGCAAGACAATTTTGTATCTTTAGCTTCTTTAAAATAATGAAGTTTATAAAACGCCTCTTGTAAAATATAGGGTTCAGTTGATGCCATGAAAGTATGCAGTTGCACATTTGATGAAGTGTAGAAGGTTTGTCCAGGCAAATTTATGTTACCCAAATGTACCAATATTTAATGATTTTACATACCTATCCTCAGCTTGTTTGAAGGAAATTGTCTGGTACAAATCCTTCTGATTTTGAATGCCGCAGAATTTTATAGACTTTATTTGACAGATGTGTTTCTGTATTGATTTCACTTCACTGACTTCCTAATCAAGTCTTTTGAATAGGAGGTGTATTGGTTTCTTTTTTAACTCTTCTTATGCTGAGGCTACTTTCGTATGAAGAACAAGAACACAAAACCTTTTGAAAAACATCTAAACGCTGGCATACTGATATTCATTGGATAGCTCTTGCTGAGCACTCATATGAGTATCCATGTGCCAGGGTTTCAACTGTTTTTCAGGTTTTATGCATCATTTTGTATTGGCCAAATTAGCCATCAGCAGCATAAGGGTTAAAGTACCCAAAAGTATGTAATTCTCTCTTTTGCATTGAAATAAAAAGTACAATTTGATATTTTCATTCCCCTAGTGGAGGTTTTTTATATGCATACTGAGTTGTGTTTTTGGTTTATCACATTATTTGTGAAAAATTTAGTAGCAGGTTCCATGAAAGTATTTGTAGCGATATTTTTAAGAATATCATTTTGTTTAGTGAGTATACGTATCAGCAAAAGGAAAAGTATCACAACAAAAAAGTATTTATTGTATCAGTGAGATTTTAAAGTATTTATAAAATTGACTAAATTGCTACCTGTACATCTTCACATGAAGGCAGTTTGCTATTTATTAGTGAAATTTGCAAAGATGACATTGCAAAATTTAACAAAGTTTGGTCCCTGGGAGGCAGGCAGTATTGTTAAAAATAGTTTGTGTCGAATCAATAAGGAAATGTCGATCTCATATTGTATTGTGACAATTTTAAAGGTGAAAAAGAAAAGCCCTAATCAGTAGAGAATACATTTACCTGCTTTGTTCTAAAGGCTTCATGACCATATTTGAATAGCACTGTAATTATTACTTGGATGATATATACTTGGTCCAGAAAGGAATTTCAGGTGGATTTAGGTCCAAACAGGTGTAAGTGCAACTATCTGCATCAATTCTTAATGGCTAGATACCCTTTATTAATACTACTACACTTGAGGCGTTTTTTCTCTTGTAGATATACTTCTGTGGAAAGTTATTTTACATTCTATCTATATGCTCTGTACATATCAACTTTCTAAGATGTTTCTTTGCTGCATGATATGTGTGTGAAACCAAATTGCCATGTACATTTGTTTGTGCAATAAATCAGGAATTCACCAATTGTTATCCTTTGTTTTCTGTCCCTTACATACTTGATAACCCTGTCAATAAATTGTGTAATTGAATTACCTGCTTGTAGGGATGTCATTGTTTAGAATTTTTTCTCGATTCAATATATTGATAAATTGTTTTCGATTTCGATACGATGAATTGATATATCCATAGAAATGCTGTTTATGCCATGATGGAAAATCATGAAGCATTTATGCTGGTTTTTCACCATTTTATGAGGGTCCTGCCTCATTCTATTGGTTCTTTTTGGAATGCAACAAGAAAAGTGAGGCATGACCATGTAGAGAAATGCTTTCAGAACGTATGTGACTAGCAACACCAGCAATATTCAGCTCTCAATTTCTTCTCTAAGTGTCCATTTTCATGTTTTTGATATTTCGATACATTGCGATACGTATTGACAAGTGAAAGCAGGCTGTATTGTTTAAGGAGAGATATCGATATATATGCCCCATATCAATGACACCCCTACCTGCTTGATAATCATTTTTATTTTTTTCAAGTTTTTAAATTTTCAAATCTTAACACATCTGTATGGCCCATTCCTGATGGACACTCAAGCTCGTCCATCTTAATTCCTATAGTATGCCTCCTTGTAAGATATAGGAGGAGCCCTCCCAGGACTTAGATGGACCCTCTGTGCTGGCCTTTTCATTTTGGGTTTGACAGAGCTACTCCTTTAATAATCCACATAACATATATCGAAAACCAGAAAAAAGTAGTCAAGAACCCGTGAAAATGAAGTTCAGACGTTGATTTTTTTCTATCTTTTACAAAAGGTGCAGCTGCATTCAATGTGGAACACCACGCTACGAGCACTTTTTTCTTATTTCAAATTGATTAGGCTGCCAAGCACATGGTTGTGCTTTATTATCTTTATATCCCCTCAACTAAAATAGGAAGGAGATAATTGAGTTTTACATAACTTTTTCTTCATTTATGTCTTGACTTAAAACCAGTAGTAAGTACTGGAGGACACCGGAGTACCCAGTAAAACTAAGTAACCCAAAGGGGGAATGGCAACTTTCTCACATGCCCTCACTGGGATTTGAACCTGGGTAGTGGCAGGAGACAGCGAGCAGCCAGTGGCGATGCCTGGGACTTATTGGTTATCAGGCCAGACTCAAATTACATAGAGATGTTCACTTCTACCCGCAGCTGGGTTTACTAACAGATGAAGTGTAATGTAATATTCAAGTGGAGACATTTTGGACCAGTCTTAATAGGTAGGTTAGATTTTTATGGGAAATGAATGACAAACAAATCAATAGTTGTGTGCTTTTTTATTCGCACAGTTTATGTATATCCCCACAAGTATATCTCCCGCATTGTCAACAACTCCTACAATATTGAGCTTTATTGGTACCGCACTTGTCAAGAAAGTATTTGTCACACAAAAGTGAAACTTTTCCATTATTATCATATGCATGTATTAGCGAGCTTGATGTTTACACATCTTACTATACTCAAAGGATATTTTGATTACTTTTAATTCCAGATAATTTAATATGTAATTTTAACACATTTCTGACAATAAATCCAGTCATGAGAGATTCATTGCAACCTATATACTTCTAAGAACTAAGTTTACAAGCATTGAGAAATGCAAGGACTATCTTATAATATGATCACTCGATTCAACCCTTTCATGCCTGTAGTGCCCTTGCATGACCTAGTATGATGTAAAACATATATGGAGGAATGTAAATCATAAACCAACTCTTTTCATTCTTTTTTTTCATGATATTCATGCTTTATTCTTATTTTCAAAAGCATCATAAGAACAAGCAACAAGGGAACTCGAGGCATGGATGGGTTAAGGCCCTACCTTGTTAGAAGTGTGCCATTGCCATTATATTATTATATATGAAGAAAATCAACTGGAATTAGTGGTTTGCAGTATTGAAAATATTAAGACAAATGAACTAATTAACGTTTTCATACTACTTTATAGCCATAAAATATTGCAGCAAAATAAACTTATGACATTATGATTTATCCATGTGTAACTAGTAAGACCCATCTTCTTTTTCAACGGATCAAGTTCTAACCTATACTTTTAAAACATATTTTTGCTACTGGACTGTATGTCATCCTCAGTAAAGTGTAAGCCAAAACCTTTTGAATCTCATCTTTTAAAGTTACTATGTATCTTTAGTTTTCAAACCCATATATTTGATACCAAATAAACATTCTTGCGTACAGAAATAAAGATTTAGAGCTCAATGGAGTTCCTTCCTCCTATCTCCCCTCAAACAAAATCAGAATAATGCAACATTTCACAAAATACATGAAACTACATCTGACCTGCAGATTTACCATAATTATTTCACCTAAACACTTAAAACCATATCCTCCTCAGAGTACAGAGCTGATCAGAACAATAGGTAAAGTGTTCCTTTCCTGGAACTGGAATATCAAATATTCGTGATCACTGGTGTGTGTAGAACCTTTACATCTTTGATTTTTTGCAATGGCATCAGTATTTAATAGATCAGGCACGCCCATATTGTGTCCTTAGTGAATTTTATGACTGTTTAGTTTTAGTTAGACACTGTTGGCCACAGTTAAATTTCTGAAACGCATGATTATTTCCTTGACTTAATAATTGTACAGTAATCAGGTATCATCACATCACCTTTAACTGTTATCCAACCAGGTACAATTATAACCACAATTATTAGAAGCCCAAAAGACAAAGGTTTATGAAAAGGGCTTATTCACAAACTGACTCATCAGCTTTTTTCCTAATCAGAAATAGTATATAACACTCGTAACACAAATGGACATTTTCAGTTTTTTGAAATTTAAACAAATCCTCAATAATTGTCAAGCTGCCCTAATAATATAATGGTTGTTACATACCTTTGATTTCATATAGTTACAATATCTACCAAACAGAACAAGTTCCTATTTACATGAAATTAACATCCTGCATCAGAGCTTTATATCCATGGACCACCAACCTGAATTGTTCAAATTGCACCTTACATATTTTGTTCACATCAAAACATAACATAGCTTTAAGAGTGCCTCACTGGTCTTCTCTGAGTGATACTAGTGTACACAATCTCTTCCAATACTAAGGCTACTTTCTTCCAAAGCACAAGGATGCAAAGATTTTTGAAAACCTTCCAAATCCTGTCATGTTGATATTTATTATATAGCTCTCACTGAATCCTCTCAGATGAGTACCCATGTGCCAGGGGTTCAGTCATTTTTCAGCTTTTTTGGGTCATCTTTTATTGGCAAAATCAGCCACCAGCAGCGTAAGGGCTAATATGAAACTGGACAAAAGTCAGTGTTGAAAGTTGGTTGGTTCATCTGCATGACTCAAACATAAACTATAAGCTATTCACTGATTATAAGAAACACTGCTTTTCAATGGAGGTATTGTTTATAGACATGCATGGAAGTGATGACAGAATACTGTAGAATTGGGTGATATCAAAGCAGAGATTATAATTGTGAAGTGTCTAATTCATACACATACATAAGCAATGAAATAGTTATCATCAATAGCTGAATACCTCTTACATATTACAAAGTTTTTTTAACCAACACAGATTTCATGAAATCGAAAAGAAATATGAATGATTCTTAAACTGTCTCCTAATTGTAAATAGTGACGCCTAACTTGAAGTGACTGGTAACATAAGTCTGTGGACAGTTTCAAATCTGGGCATTGAATGATTTGTTCGATTTCACATTCAAAAACTTTCGACTTATCACCTTTGCAAATACTCTTTGAGTAAGCAGATTACTCAAAGTACACCACTATCAAACAAATTCATGAATGGTTAAAGCTATTTTAAAGTATATAAACAAGTTATCATAAACAATAAAATAAATATACATACTTATATTTGTAAATATATGTATATATATATATATATATATATATATATATATATATATATATATATATATATATATATATATATGTATATATATATACACATACATATATATATACACATACATATATATTTACTTATATATCATAAATACATATATATATTATACATACATATATATATTATATATACAGACACAAATTAAATTGATTTCAATGTTCATATTGGTTTAGGCATGCATACATGTATCCATTTATAATGGAGCTTTCAGAATAATAATCATCTAGTAGAATAGTTTTTTGCATAGTAATGAGAAAACTCAAATAGGCTGACTTTCATATTTTCTTTCGTAATATAAGTTTTCCTATAAGAATTTTTATTATTCTTTTTGATGTTGCAGAATTCAATTAACAACATGAAATTAAATACATCTAAATGCTGTTCTATGGAAACCTACAGCTGGATATTTCTTCCTGTGACCCAATAAAAACACTTCTGGTAAAGCATGGGCCTACAGTGTATACAAATTGTACTTTCGTAAGCCTAACGAAAATAGATGATTTTAATTTCTCAAGCATATGGGTACAAATGAGGAACCTTATATCTCTGGTACAACAACATGGGCAAAGACATAGAAAAATCCAGACCCCTCATCTAGACAGCATTTCATTTCAGTAACACCTTACTTCCTTTCATGGCACACTTTCTAACAATCTCAGATCTCACACTCATTTGGCAAAGAATATCAAACAAAAACTTGCTCTCAAATTAATTCTTCAGTTTAGTGCAGTACCCGAAATTAAGTTGATTAGAAGACATTTCCTGCTTCGATGTAGGGTAGTATTTCAATACTGCTATCGTCTGGTGTGGTCACGGCTGTTTCTGAGTTAGCATTGTTATTCAGACCATTGGCCAGTGCCTCTTGAGGAAGACGCAACTCTTTCCGCTCTTTCTCGGGACTCGACCGACAGCTGGTCGCCTCAGAGCCGCTTGTGCTGCTACTTCCGCTCGCCTACAATATAGACACCTGGTGGTCACATCTAAAAGTAAAACAAGGAGACAAAAGCGGTGCATGACAAGCGGAAATCAAAAGAGAAAAGAAGCAAAGATTAAAGTAATGTACAAATAAGCAAATAATAAAAAATGGCAAAATGGAAAGCAGTTCAAGCAATTGGGATAAACTAGTGAGGAGGCAAATTAGACTGAGAAAGGTAATATTGAAAGAAGTCATTCTTTTCAGAGCAAAACACTAAGCAGCTCACATGCTCACTATTCATCATAGCAGGTAGACCTGTCTGTAAAAGTAAGTATGATGTTTGGTTAAAATTATCTTAAATGTTATGAATATTCGCTCTAGGATGGCCAACTCCATTTAGTGTGAATCAAGTTTTTGTGGATCTGAGCCATATTATATGAAAAAGATTTGGTTGAACACAGAAGGTAAATTCCTCAATTCATAAATTTATATCTGATCTAGATCCTACTAAAGGCACAGGAGCAACAAAACACAAGTCAACTGGTGGGGGGGGATGCTTAAAGTGTTCTTTATAGACAGGTACTCTTTATTGACAGGTGCACTTGAATGTATCTTTCATCATAAGGAAATTAAGGACGGACCTTTATAGACAGATGGTCTATCTTAATGGTGATAATTAGTTATTACTGAACATGATTTTCTCAATGTTTAAGGACATGTCATTATTAAGAGACAGATTCTTACATACTTTTGACAAAGTAAAAGTAGTGCATGTTCTCCACTATCATACCCAGCATAGAATATATATAAGCAGAGAAATACATCCCCTTGAACCGCAACGCCATAGGCACAGCATGCTAGCACCTAGGGTATGTGCGCCTCGGGTTACGCGGTGTAGCCTTGGTCACGTGATCTGATCTGTGCAATTAGCATGCAGCATCCTTTCTAGGTCAGATAGTTGCCAAGGAGATGGGAGGCAGCGACATTTGATGATGCATGGACAGTGCCCGATCCCGGTCTACTCATCTCAGATATAAGCAACAACCTTGTCCATGCTATTCAGCCACAGCCAGAAAGAGAAGAAAAGCTCTAAGAGGACAGGGAGAGAATGTGTCTTTTCATACCTCGTCCAACTGCAATCCCAGTATCTCCTGTACATTCTTAGGCACCTTTTTACACGTCACCACCTGCTTGTAGATGCCCTCCGCCTTCCGCAGCGTGTCTTCTAAGTCTATGGTACATGTCATATCATTGATGTGCTGAAAAGGGAGAGAACATCAGATCATTGAGAAGGTAAGTAAAATATAATTGTGCAAAGGCACAACTGGGCCTGTACTAAACCATAAGATGAGTATGTTAACAACTATCAGGGCTGTTTAAGTTTGAAATAAAGGTACAGATTGGTGATTATGGCATCAATGTGAAGGAACATATTAAATAGACCTATTTTTCCAAAACAGAAGTAATGATGTTAATATTTTGAAAGCTGCTCCTTAAATATGTTTTAGGACTTCTGCAGTAAAACACACACACACATGTATATATATATATATATATATATATATATATATATATATATATATATATATATATATATATATATATATATATATATATATATATATATATATATGATGGATTAAGTTATACTTTGTTAACTTATCTTACCTTCAAAATCTCAGTGAAGCCGAAGCGGTTTTCTATAAGTGTGTTTTTCTCTGTATCCAGTATTGCAAGACAGATTAACATGTGGTAGTTCTGGCATGGTTTTCCAGTCCACAAAACCTGACAAATGAAAAATAGAATCATAGAATCAATGCATCTAAGATAAAAAACTTTTTATAACACATACAATAATACAATAAATAGGTAAATGATAGTTATTGGCTGACAATCAAAACTTATTCTTTCTAAATGTAAATGCATGAATTTGGTAAAATGAAAAAATAGAAATTGATTGTGCTCAAGGTTTAGCTACTAATATAAGGAAAGGTTAATGAGGCTGAATTTTTTAAGTTTGTACTTGTTTTCTAGAAAAGTCCTACCACAAATTGACACAGTTCAAGTAGATATTTATTAGTACAGTTTCTCATTGCAATAATTACATTTACTAGAGCCTTATAGAAAAGACCTTTTATTTCAAATTTTAAAATGGTAACAACCTGTACAACATGAAACCTTAAATAATTCTGAACTCGTCAGCACCTACCTCCCACAGCCTCATGATGTCAGAAAAGGTGAACTCTCTCTTGAACATGATCAGAAGCCAGCGGAAACAGAAGTACATGTTACCAGACTCATTCCCATCTGGAAACAAAACTACATGTATGTAATATAACATTAAGACAGAGACAAACGGAAAAGACCAGAAGTATGAAAAGTCAGATGCTATTCAAGGTCAGCCTGCATTCCATTGGATGAGAGCTGACACAGATACTCTTTGGAATACAGGCTACAAGCAGGCTCTTTAACATGACAAGCTGCAATCCATGACACTCATTTCTCTCCGTCTCCGTTATCTGCTTTTCTCACAACATCAGAACTAACATTTTTAAAACAGTTAGGGTAAAATGGATCTGAGCTTTCAAATGCCAATTTCAATGACCACCTGACTTTTTTTAGGTTGCCTTTGTAAGCCTATAATATTTAATATCAGATATACATCAATGCAAAGTGTCTAACATCCTTATCAATTACCATCATATTGAATGGCTGATATAGAGTAATTTACAGTACCTAGGTAATTGCACAGCTCTGGGTCCAGGAATTGCAGAAGTACATGGAGTTGATGTAACTGTGTTTTCATACCCTGTTGATCCATCTCAAAATTATCAGACTGAAAAAAAGGAAAAAATGAATCATGAACTATACAATAAAACAATAATGAGTAACCAGAACTTTGTAGCCTGATTCATAGATCCCAACTTGCCTCAGATGATGAGTCAGATCCACAGGCCTCAATTTTGATTAATAATTTCATCATCAACCATTTTTCCTGCATCCTAATAGGTACGCTTACAGTGCGTTTGGAATATGTTGAACACATACCAATGCTTAAAGCAACACTTCTAGATAAAAAGTATAATTTCTTTAGCCTATAAGTACCATCTCTTGAATTTCATATGTACTGACTCACATCTTAAGTGATCTATTATATATGCATTTCAATCAAATCATTTCAACTAATGTTGTATAATTTCCTATAAGTTATGTTTTCAGAATAACCTTTCATTAAAGAAAATACTGATGGTAGGGGTGATGAATAATAGAAAATTGATTATAATAATACATAATATAATATACATACATAATATGTAATAATACAGTTCCAAGCTAACAACAAGTACAACCAATGGCAGAGAGTACTAAGCTAATGATATGTAATATACCAACACCTTCCATCAGCAACAGTTTAGATTGTACAACATAACTTTCAAAATAACACAAAATATAAGAGTCTGAGTGGCTTTTGGGAATCCACCATCTTTGAAGATAAAACAGAGAACATAGAACACCCACCATAGTTGCACCCTTCTTAAACCATTCACCCATCTAACTGCCCAAAAAGGTGATATTTTCATCTTCTGTAGAAACATTGTTTAGTTACAATTAGTTTTTTTCTTTTAAATATTTTCATTAAAGCATCTATTCAAACAATACAAAGTGTCATCAGCAAAAAACATTTTATTTAACATTTCTCTTTCAAATAATGTCTTGATTTAGATGATATCCCCCAAATGATCAGGCTTTTCTTTGGGCAGTTCTGGGGATGAATGGTTTAATTAACTGGAGAGACTTGACCCATCCATGCCTTGATATCACCAGTACAAGAGTCATATGAATCTATGAAACTGTCCAAAATAATCATGAAACAAAGCATTATTTTACAAATATCTTTGAAGGAAGGTTGTTCGGTAGAACTTTCCACCATCAAAAGTTAAACACTAAATAATTCTTTAAAAGAGATTTTGCAATCATGTCAGGTGGATTTGGGTGCTTTCAGCATGAACGGGTTAAAACAAACAAGAAGTATCAGTTTCCTCAACCTAAAGTCCCTGAAAAACAAGCTGGCAAAATGAAATTCCACAACCATGAACCATACTATCATTCATAAGACCACCATACCATTTCAGCAGACTTGAAAGTCACCATAGGTCTCTGAAAGGGATTAGCGTAATGCAAAGCTACACCATGGTGCTGCAGATAAACATATATTTGCTGCACGTTAGTAACAGACAGTAAGTAGGACGAGAGGAAGTCTCCAAAAAGAACATACACAAGAAATTATAAGTCGTGTTGAGGAGAGCCATAGTCTTAGCCAGCAGGGCGCCATTTGGACACCCAACCAAACCCTCAAAAATCACCCTTCAGGACACCCAAATATTTTGAGTAATTTCTTAGAATGTTATTGTCAAATATATCATTTTTTTTTCAGCCCAATAAAAAAATCCCATGACATTGAAAAATGATATTATGCCTTATTTCAATAAGTTAATACAGGTTTATGATTGCAATCTGAATAATTAATTCTTGAAAAATAGGACACCCATCCATTTTACAAATGCCAATTTTGGGCACCCAGTTTCTATATCCTGGCTAGGACCCTATTGAGGATATTCATTAATTCAACCTCATAGGGTATACCATTTATTGGCAGAGACACATGTGTTAGCTGCAAATCATTAACAGAGTAGGCAAACAGGAGGTCCCAAGAGATAGCAAAAACAGAAATGATAAATGGTGTTCAGGACATTCATTGTACACTATGTATTCATGTCAAATCCTAACCATCAATGAAAAAACAATATAAGTGCTTATATGTTTATGCCTGCAATATTCAAATAGCAGAGAATAGTCACACGCTCCTGTTGGTCACATCTTTTCTTAGAAGTGCCTCAGATGACATAAGTCAAAGATGGCAAAATATGAGGAATAACAATTCTTTCATCTGCGATACTTGAATTAGGACCCTATGACATGCATACAAGACCAACATAAAGTTAAAGAAAAGGAAGAATAGTGTGTCATCCAGTTACTCCCTAAAATATGATGATACACATATAAGACTCACCACTAGTTCCATAAAACCAGCAAAGCACCAAAAGGCATCCACCTCATTCTCCATCACGACCAGTATTGGGGCCAGCAAATCACTCATGCCCTGCACATACCCTGAAAATTACATCAACAAAACTTAGTACCATTTTAGAATGAATTTGGTCAAACAGGGGCTGGTTGCACCAACAGGTTTAACCCTTCCAATGCTGAGGCTACTTTTTCCCTAAGCACAAGGATGCAAAGATTTTTGAAAATCATTTTTTCTTAATTTTTGAACTTTTTTTTGTCTTTATTCCACATTGCATACTAGTATATAGTTTTGACGATACATAAAACTTCAATCTTGGTAGCTTTGTAAACTTATAGTAAATAAGATATATCTGAATAAAGTCTGTGTCCATGGCATTCAAGATGCTATTGATTGATTTTTGAAAATCATCTAAACCCTGTCATGTTGGTATTCAATGGATAGCTCTTGCTAAGTACATAAAAAGGTCTGAGTGAGAAAATATCTAGCAGAAATTGTTTGGAAAGAGTTTTCCCACTTTATACAAGCCTACCGAAATTTTAGTATTATTATGATCATCAATGTTGTATCATCTCTATGCAAGATTCTTAATATCACTGAGAAGTATTATGCTATAAATAAACTTCATCCATAGCATGTACTCTCAGGCAATATGAAAATCTATGGTGAATACATACTTGTATTCTATAACAACACACTGGATCAACTCACCTAGATCAAAATTATACATGACATAGGTCATTAGTATGTCATAAAGCACAGTCAGGTTAGGATTGTTTTCCCCTTCAAAGAAAGCATGTGTCCTATCTGTTCTGGTTACATCTTTATCTGAAATAACAAGCAAGAATGCAGGGATATCCGTGGACAGCTGTATATGAAAATATGACAAACGAATCTTAGACCGTGGAAATTGTTTTTTGTGCTGTTTTAAGCCAATCATGGCTAATTCTTGGTTAGGTAGTAGGGAAGTGTTGGGAACACAAGATCTCAGTAAAAACTACCGACTCTCCCTAAAGTCATTGACAACATTATCATGTAACAAGAGGGCTGTCTGTACTTCTGTATTGGTGAGACCATTCAGGCAGATAGTCCTTGATAGATGATTTATAATTCTGCATACAATATCAAAGATAATGATCATAGGTAACTTCTCGATAAATATAGTGGTTTATCACAAGGAGTAGTGTTTCATCAAGCATATGAAGAAGAACAGAAAAACAATGCCATATCTATAGAAATCAGTATTTGTTTTGTCCTTTTTACAGACTCAATAAACCAAATGTAGTGAAAGAGTTGTGCATCAATGTAGAAAATAACTTTGTTCAACAATTATCATAAATAAACTAGAGATTTTAAAAGGTACTTTATTAACATAAATTAGCATTTAAGTTTGCCAAAAACATGCATACAATATGCATCTGAATGATCAGCTGGATCTGTGATATATATAGCACATGGCAGCCTAGTTACCTATTAAGCTCTCCCTCTCCTTTATCACAGAAAACCGCTTCTTTTGTTCATCACTAACAGACTTCCACTGGAGCTTCATTCTAAAGTAGTCATCTCTATAAAGAGAACAGAAAGTAAGTCAAATAAAGTGACAATACAGTGACAATAAAACAGTTGAAAATCTTCTGATTTCAGGTATGCTTACTTAAACACCAACAACATGATAACTTGAATTTCATTCAAACAGGAGCTTTTGATGACTAGTAAAATACAGAGTTAATAGGGAGTCAACCTTATTATGATGGAACATTGTGACCGGTCGCCATAGGGAGGTGGTGCCTTGATAGTTGAAGTGGTACCTATTCCAATAAAATGTTGTATAACCTACTAGCTCAGAAAATATTTAAGGAAAACATTTGAAGATACACAATTCACATACGTCTTATGTTAAAATCGAAAACTGGGTATCACTAATTGATTTATACTTTGAACTAGATTTTAAAATCATACATGCAAAAGTAAAGAGAGACTTTTCAAAAATTGTAACTCACACTTTCTTTTTTCTCTCCTCTGTCCGCGATTTGTAAGTGGAATCCCATTCATAGTAACCTAATAAAAATTTCCACAACTCAATCCTAATTGATGATTCCACTCCCTGAAATAAGATATATTGATTGAATTATATGAATACAAAACAGTAAGCAGGACTAAAATGTTACAGAGATAAACATTGGTAAATCAATGCAAAAAGGAATCATTTCTTTATTTTAGGTCACTGCTATAAATTTGAGGGCAGCAATCTGAATATCAAATCTTCATGTCTCTGGTCAAAATGGCTAAAACCTCCATACTCTAGATGCTGTTAGTCTAACTGTTATATATAAGGTAGCACGCATTTACTTTCATTAGTGGTTCTACATACTAAATTTTTTTGCATTCCATTAAGGGAACCATATTCCAGATGTTGGTAGTCTTACTGTATTTTTTCTTTCATCACTGTCTCTGATAAAATTATAGAACGCAATCAGATTATAGTTACCCCTCTAAAGACAGCTTCCTTTAGTTCATTGACATCCATGACTCTGCCTTCCTGGTCCATGTGCTTTGACCACTGTTGTGGGGTCAGTGGGTCTATTCTCTTCACCTCGGGCCGGGCTGGAAGCTCTCTCTGCAGTATAACAAATCACAATCTATAAGCAGGTTTTATATGTCATCTGTATCTGAAATACTTTGACAATAACTTGGTAATTGAGAATAATTTAACCTTTCTAATGCTGAGGCTACTTTTGTGCAAAGAACAAGGATGTAAAGACTTTTGAAAACCATCTAAACCCTGTCACTTTGGTATTCATTGGAAAGCTCTCACTGAGTACTTTCAGATGAGTACCCGTGTGCCAGGGTTTCAGTCATTTTAAAGTTTTTTTGCATCATTTTGTATTGGCCAAATAAGCCACCAACACCAGCATAAAGCGTTTTTAAAGAAATCATCATCTGTATCTGAGATACCTTTGAGAATAACCTTGGAATTGAGAATGATTTAATGAAACATTTGAAGGAGAGTTGTTGTCAGTGTTCTGATCAATATTTCTCCTTTAAATTTTTTCCCAAATCTACTTTTTCCAGAGATATTTTACCAAAATGATCAGGCTATTTTTGGCTGCTACAACCATTAATAGGTTACATCATTCTTGTGTAGGAATGTGAATATATTGTACATAAGATGATGAATAAGTTACACAAGAGCCAAATATAATTCTCATCAGTACACCACCATATTCTTTTATACACTATTTGTTTTTTCAATCTACAAACAAAATGGTTCAAAACAGTAAATAAAGTCCCAGCATACACAACATGTCCCTCCTTAATATTGGTGAGAGTTGCAAGAGACACTCGATATGCTGGTTGAGCAAGAATTACGGGACAAACGATTTGTTAGAATGAAGCATGAACAGGATACGATGGAGTACCACTGACCCTGTTATGAGGGTACCCAAGGATACAGCTATTAGTGCACTGCCTCTAGAGGAAAGTATACTTCTTCTTATGAAATATTCAGGGTAGAGGTCATCTGGAGTACACCATAAACTCTGATGTTAGCCCATCCAAGAAAGAGCATTTCAGGAATGAGATGTTTGAAAAAATGATGCAATAACCTAGTTTTGATTAGGAATTTTGATTTTATGTCATATAAGTCATGACTAGCCAGTGGTAAACAGTGGAGGAAACCGGAGTACTCACATGCCATGGAGTTTAGTTTTGAGTAAAAAGGGCATTCAACAGCAGATTTTCTGAATGGATATCTTGAATTCTGAAGTGATGATGATAAAGACTTAATGTTACAAAGAAATTGTACTTATACAGTGGGTATCATGCTTAAAGGTTCTGTCAACTTGATGCTCCAAATATTGTAATAGCCTCTTGGTTGTATCAATATTGAGAAATTTTCATATTTTTCCAAAGTTTCTAAGGTGGTAGCAGTGATAAGGCGACGGTTATTTGATTTATTGGTTCCCGGATTCGCCGATCAAAGTTAAATAGCGCCACCGGGAAATTAAATGTAACCCTTCCACTTTATTTTGTGCTTTGCCGCCGACCCATAAGTAGGTACACCGAACCTATAATAAATTGACCATATTTGGTCATGAAACTACGAACCGGGTGGCAAAGGGTCGGTGAATCGTGCACCCTTTCGTCAATCGTTCTACCTTGGCGCGAACATAGAGACAAGCTGGTAAATGATGTGAGTATATTCTGCTATGCAATAGAATTCTAACCAGACAGAATACATACACTAAAAGTTTAAAAAAGAAACTTATTTCCATAGTGGTCCCAGTCTGCCCAGAGCAGAACATAAGTACTTTAAAAATTAATCCTATTTCTTGCAGAAATATCAATCAATATTTAACCTACCACTCATCAATTTCTTTTTATTAGTACAGAATTTTCATTTTATCTTGATGAGTATCATCATCATGTTTCCAAAGATTATCTAAGCATAAAGCATTAATCTATTCTAAGTCATGGTATTAGCCAGGATTTTGAAAGTGGGTCCTTAAAATGAGGCACCATGAAGATTTTAGACATCCAATATTTCAAAAATCTTGTTTAAGTATGTATTTTAAAACTGCCCAAAAATCACTTTATTTTTTTTACCTCCCTCCCGACTGTTTGCCTACTCAGCATTTCCACGTAATTTTCTTTTTAAAAAAATCAACTTTATTTTTATTTACCTCCCTCCCGACCCTATAAAATTGGTCCGGGAAGAATCCGGGAACCAATATATCAATTAACCGTCGCCTAAGGTCCATGACCTATGAAGGGAGCTTTGCTTATCTGCCAAAAGCAGACATCAGTATCCATAGAAAGTGATCAATAATCTAATAAGTAGTCACACCTGGTGCCAAAAAACCCTCGGTATATTTGCAACTGGAGAGCACAAATGTTCAGACTTGCCAACTTTAAACAAAACTCATCAAATATGGTAAAACATGTGAATAATATTTGAGATTATTCAACTCAAGTTAACAGGACAAATATTTCTTTAAATATTGCTTTGTAATCAAGACATTTTCCAATTTGTCTGGCTATGTGTGCACTCCCAAATTGAAAAGGTTACGTTCTACCTATTAAGTCTACATGCACTACTCACAGTTGTGACGACCTCAAAGCCGGCCTCCTGTTGCTGTTCTATCTCCACACCGGAGAGTTCCTCATTCAAGATCTCTGCCACCTCTTCCTGGGGCCTTGCGTTAGGCGTGTCAGCCAAGATCAGCGCATCACGCAAAAAGTTGGTCACCTTAGAGAATCCCCCCATCGTGGCAGTGTATGGATCATGGATGAATTTCTGTAAATAAATAATTAATATCTGTAATGATACACGTCCAATACTAATACATTCAACCTCTTCAACAATGCTTCAACCCACTGCAATGCCTATTAATCAGGTAAGCAAAATGTACCTATGTAAAATTTCAAGTGGATGCAAATTTCATACTATAAAATACTCAAAAGATCAACTTAGGTACCAAATGTTTAATTCTGCAATTTTACAATGGCAAAATTATGTAAAGTAACTGGACTACCATACAACATCCAAGAGGGGGTAGTGGGCAACTCTAAATTCCTCTACAGACCCTATAGTCTACTAGTCATATTAACTCAATTATGTCTGGAACTCTATTTTACAAGTGTACTCTAAATCTGTGGTACATTTGAAAATAACAAAACATATATTGCATAGGTTCACAAAACATTTTATGTTAGAGATGTTAGGTGAAATATTTCCTGAGAGCTACTTTTGTTGAAGAGATACCACAATGAAAAGCAGGTCCTTTTTGAACATTTCAAGCCTGGATGGGTTTAAGGAGGGTCTTGCTTATCTATACAATATGCATTTCATACCTGCATCATTTGTCTGATAGAATAATTAAAACCGGGCAAAATCATGTTGTTTATGACCACTTTCTAAATATTGCCAGTTTGATAACAAATAGCACTAGGCTGACTAACCCATATTAGAAAGAGTTAAAAAATACCTCGCAGGATCTTAAAACATCTAGTGCTACTATATACCCCTGCAAAAAGGGGAATACTAATGATTATCTGTATTATAGTATTTAAACTTTATTGGATGATTTAGAAATTGTATAAATTTCCCATGATACTCATTATAAAGACCAGTAATAAGTAGTGTTAAATCATTTATCTTTTGAGATTTGAGGTATGGCTAGTAAAAGGAAGGTGAGTAGATTTCAGGTGCTAAAAGACCCAACAAGCTAGAAGTGCTATTCAGGTTATAGATGTAGAACTGTTAATTCATAGATAAAGAACAATAAATGATTTTCAATTTTTGTTTGATACTAGAATATAATATCTCTGAAGCTTCAGATTGTTATTTCCTTATATTTTTCAACAGCGCAGTATCTATAAATGTATGTATTTTAAAAATATAAACAAATATGAAAATTCCTTTGGTGGATGTCTCCAATCTAATCTCCTTATGTGAACCTTAACTGCAGAGAAACAAGTATGGTCCTATAATAGACCATAGTCCAGAAATAAAGTGAATCTCTTTCCAAGGCAGGAATAGGATAGCTCAATTTCCACAAAATAGCAATTATAAATGATTCTGGATCCTTTCAATCAAGTTACAAGAAATAAATCTAATATAGTAGAATAACTAGAAACAAAACCTTTTAGGCTGAAAACGCTAAGGAAAAGATACATCTAGGTCTTCAATTTAACCATATTAACTTAACCATATTATCTATATTATAAAATGATTAATCATAATGGAGCTCTTAAATATTGCAAATCAATCAAAAATTACTTGGAAAAATATATCTCATGCATAAAATTCTGCTGCATTCACTGTCCATTAGAAGGTTGGTTATTCGGTTAATTTTCTGACAGGGGCGGATATCTGACTTAGAGGAAATATTTGATATGGTACTATAGTTTTACTGGAAAGGGAAGAAAATGCTAAGCCTAAAGATCTTAGTGAGAATTTTGAAAATGGGCCTCCAAAAAAGGCATTGAATTAAATCAAATTAAGGGTGTCAAAGACAGCAAGGCATTCAGTTAACAATCATTGATAAGTATCTACCAAATAAATCTATTTCAAAAAATCATGGTATCTTTGACGAATATCCAAGCTTATCCATATTGGTTAGAAATCAATTATGAATTATTTGAATGAATATGACACATCTGGAAATTCCTGACCATAATGTTTGACAATTATTCATAAACATACATTTACTTATTATGGAAGGCCATAGAATCTAGAACCTATGCCCTGATATTTAATTAAAACTTGAAGAGAAGATTCTGAATTTTAGTCTTGAAAAAGACAAATAAAGAAATTCCCGACCACTGAAGTGAGTGACTTGGTTCATGTTTTACAAAGATTCAGGTGTCCAACATGTGAAATTACCCTGATACACTGATGGCCAAAGCCCTTATTATGTGAGAGCAAGCTTTGGATGACTGCAAAGAAGTTTCGATCACGAGAAATGTTAGCCTTTCCCATTAGTATTAAGACAGAGCAGAGGCAAATTCTATACAAGCACACACTTATCATTCCTGACAACTGATTACCTCATATCTTTGCTTTGTCCCCCTTTGAGCCTTTACTTTCATTCTTCCAATGTACTGCAACTTACTCTAAATAACAATGGAGTATGAATGTTTCAAACAGACAAACAGACTACCAAAGCCTAAAAAAATTCATCTCCTTAAAGACTTAGGGGCAAAAATAGTACAAGAACAAGAAGTATGTTTCAGAGACAGATACAGCAAATTAAGTATGAACTTTATCCTAAATCATGTCCATGCATTTCATTTGAAAAAAGTATTATTGGGATAAATATATTCCACAGTTTAATGAAAATGTATGGTTTGAATAGATGATATAACATACAGTTGATAATTCACACATATGCCAGTTATCTCTTTCTGAATTCTGGATAAGGGCATAAACATTATTGTCAACTTCTTTGTTAATATGATATCTCCTATCCGCTTCCACATTTTCCACTTAAAAGAAAATGAATTACAGTTACCTTTAAATTCTATATTTTAATATTTTCATTATCAACGATCCTTCCAAAAGATGTGAGTATGATTGGATGATGATATGAACTTCTTTGTGTGAACTTGCATGTCTATCGGTAGTACACTTGTTTTCCACCAGAGGCATCTAAGGCCTTTAAGTATTACAATATGTTAAGGTTACTATCCTAGTTCACTGACTAGATTCAATTGAGGCTGTTAAGTCCAGTTAGAGGATGTCCAGTAAGTCAAGAAGTTTATGGCAGAAAATGGGGTTATTGAGATGGGTCCAGAGCTTAGCACATTAGCACTGACTGTAATGAAGTTCAATTATTAGTGGTTGACAAAAGAGTAAGAATGCTATTGTCAATGGAGAGGGGAAATATTATTTACTGTGTTACTTTTGCTATGAATCAATTAGTAAGAAAAACTAACTTCACATTCCCACTTTTGAAATGAGTGAATGAATGCCAAGTTTATGATGCTAACATGAACATTTTTGTTCCCCCAAGGTATTCTTTTCCACTCATTTTTGAAGCAACCAAGAAAAGTATGTGTCCTTTCACAGATTCGAAGGTCACATGCGACCATATGAGAAGAAATGTTGATGTTGACCAAATATAACACCTAACTCAGTTCCTTTTCAGTTCCTCAACACATTTCATATCATAAAAGTCAAAGTTTTCCTGATATATCAACTTGCATTTAGAGGCGCTGTTAAACTAATAAGATATGTATTAGTAGGGGCAATGCCATGCAACTCATGTCACTTCACCTTAACCCATTAGTACTTCCAGAGTTCTTCCAGAAATTTTCGTCTGGATCTATGATACATTTCACAACAACTTTGAAATTGAGAATGACTTTACAAAATATTTGAAGGAGAGTTGTGGGTAATGTTCTGATTGACATTTCCTCATCAAATAATTTCCTGACTTTGCTTTTGCCTGCAAAATATCATCAAAATTGCGAGGCTGCTTTTGGGCGCTGTGAGTATTAATGGGTTAAAGAAGAACATGGGATGGTGCTACATAGAACAGATACCATTTTAAGTCTTTTTGTCTAGATTACTTGATGCTCTCAGAGGAAAGAATAAGATAAACTATGTTTATGTTACCCAGTAGATCCAGCCATGCACCACACTTTTACATGCCACCACGGGGTAAGGGAGGAGTGAGGAAGGGGGACTGACTAGTGACTACCATCTACTTAGACCAATGAATATCTACGTACGGATACTAGGTCTGCTGAGGTCTCTCCAAACAGCTGTAGTTCATCAAACGACTTGGACAGGGCTTCAGGGTCATGCTCTCGCACTAGGTAGAGTCTGTGATCTGTGGTCGACCTAAAACAATCAAGTGAAAATCAACTCTTTAGAGATGTTAATAGAGAAATCTAGATTCTAATTTTTGTATGATGGGTCTTTTTTATCATCATATTGAATCTTCTTTATTCAAATATAAACTTTTAAAGATCGGCTAAACTTTTACCAAAATAGAGTTATGCAATACACAGAAAAACCAAATGTTTTTAGCAAAAGAAATTAATTAGAATTTCCCAATTTTGCAGAATAATTATAATAAGAGTATGCTTAGGCCTAAAAGAAAGTTGTTTGTTTCCTTGTAACCCTACCCTAACAAGTTTTTATTCAAAAAAATCCCTACCCCAAAGTTTTTTCCGCCCTCAAAACTCCCAATCAACATAAAACATGCATAAAACACACATTATTGACCAAAAAAATCAAAAATCAAAAAATATATATTTCACCGACCTACCTACCCTATTTTTTTTCAGACCGTTACAGGAAACAAACAATTTCTTTTTTTAGGCCTAAAAGTCAACAAGTGAAATGTAATCAAACTGAGTATAACAAATTAAGTATAACTAAATGTTTGTGGCAAAACAAATTCATTAGGATTTCTAAACCTGGCAGATGATACTCAGGGTTTGACTTTCCCAGGGGCATCTGCCCCTAGATTTTGCTATGGGCCCCTAGATTTCTGGGGCTAGGGACCCAAAATAGTATGTAAAATAACCAGAAATCCTGTTTTTGACCACTTATTTTTTTTATTAAAAGACCTTTTCAGGCCCCTAGCCTGAAAACTAAGTGTCATACCCTGAATAACTCTTAACCAAAGTATGATGAGAACAGTAGGCCATAAATTATAAAACTGGATCACATCGATCCAACTAAGTAGAGCCAGGAAGTTAAGACTAAATTATAAAGTTCCTGGTAAGCATACTTTTTGATATATAGATATCTCTCCATTTCCTTCATGAGAGCCTTGCTGCCGCCTTGGTGGAAGTGTAGTGCTGGGTATGTCGTCCCATCCTTCATTATGAAGATCAGGTAGGACCAGCCCAGGCTTGGACTCGACCGCTTAAAGCTTTTTAAATCTGTCAGCTCAAAGTTCACCACATATTTTGTCTTCTTTGCTGTCTTTACTGATACGCTGCCATCTGGAAATAAAGCAAAAAGGAAAGAACTTGAAATAGAACTCTCCAGATATGGGTACCTGCATATCGTATTTACTATCACTGATAAGGAATTGCTATTTCTGTATTTTGTAGGCTATATTAATGACCTAGCTGCTGACCTGGCATTGACCCAAGTCTAAATTATCCGTACTTGAGATATTAAGGACTTCTTTATTGGCTTATCTCAACACAAAGTCATCAATAAGTAGTAAAGGTGAACAGTAAGGTTCCATCCTCCCATTCTAGGGTAATATGATATTCAGATATATGTGTGTACTAACAGTTCTAAGGCAATGAGTGTCCGGGAATAAAAATAAAGTATGGCTAGCATGATGGGAAATGCATCCTATTACGCTAGATGATAACCTAGTTCTATTTTTACATGATGTCAGATACAGAAATTTATAGTCATTTTCCAGCCCCAGCAAGGCTACAGGCTAGCCCCTACATGTAATGTGTGTTGTGGAATGACATCATGAGCAGCTAAGGGGAAAGGCAGTCAGCTTGAACAACAAATATTAAACTGATTATGAAATCCAAACCAATCACATTCCTTAGTATTAGCAAGAATCATCTAGACTGAAAAAGATGTGTCACTTACTAAATAATGTCTAGCAAAAAGAAAGGCCAGTAACTTACCAGAATCTGTGCCCCCTTTGTCTGGTTTATATCCAACTGAGTCCACCACGGCCCAGTCCTGATCATTGCTGGTCCCTTCACCTTGTTCCAAGTCATACACCTTTTCTTCAACCGGCCTCCATTCTATAAACACTCCTTCAGGCTAGGAAAAAAACAAAAGAAATATTAATCTAGCCATGTCAAAGTGTGAAAACATTCAAAATCCTATTAAACACTTTATTTTGTTGTTTAGCAGGGGGAGGTGTTTCTAGATATCATTCCATTATTGGCCTGATTCAGGAAACATTTGATTACCAACTTTTCAAGTATTTAATCAAATGTCAGGCAGCTCAATTATATCCTTCTAACCCTTACTTCTAAAATCCTGATGCATATTAATTGTGTTTGCTTTATGTAAGGTGACTGTTTTCATATCAAAACCCCACCAACTCATAGACTGGCCTTAAATCGGTACATTTAGCTATATGGTTATACCAGGTAATAAAGGGAAGTTAGGGTATTAGACAAGCAAACATACTGCTACGAAGGACAGGGATTATGCTTCGAGTTAACTCTAAGAGTTACCTCCTGATATTGACCATACAGCTAAAATAGTAAATATCAACTGATCACTTTGAAGCGTAAACGTTTCCTTCATTAGTGGTTAGGATCTGGGAGGAATTTAAAAAATCTGTTCAAAGAACACACTTGCTTGTAAAATTTAAATGCACTTATAAAAGACTCTTTTTACAATTTGAAAATCTACATACCTTTTCAAGGAGTAGGATTTTTCCAGGAACCAACGCATCATCATTGGTGTTGGTCACAGCTGAGTGTATGAAAACTCCTTCTTTTTGAAATATTACCTGAAATGTGAGAAGGAAAATGTGTTACAAGACACAGGAGTAATAATACATATTAATCATACATCCATTATCCAGATAAGAACCTTTGATATTCTTGCTTCCTGATGCAGCTCATATCAATCTTGTATGTTGTCTTGAAGGCCTTTGAAAAGTAGGTTTTCCATATAATAAATACCTGGAAAGGACTTACAAGTAGATATGTACTTAAATAACTTATTTACTTCATTTTAGGAAAATTACTACTAGAGATGTGTGACAAGTAATTGATGCCAAACTAAACTGTTATTTCCTAGTGTAATTTTTACCCAATACTTCTGAGTCTTTAAGGCGTGTAAATAATGACATTGAAATTTGATATTTCCACTACTAAAAAAAGTGAAATGTTTTAAAACGGTTGCCATGGCAACAAGAATTTGACAAAAACGGTTGCCATGGTAACAAGCATATGTGCTCCAATTCTTTAATTTGATGATTTTTTATGATTAGTGGGTTCAACAGATACTATTCTCAAAATTCCATACATATTGACAAAGGAATGGATTAGATAGAGACAGAAGACCGAATAGGGTTGAAGTTTCTACTTTACGTTCAATTCAAGTGAAATGCAGAATGCAGAATGAATGAAGAAGTTGCAATGCTTACAGTTTTCTATATCTAAATGCAACATTAATGAATTTCTTTTGAATGACTTTTCCAATGTTTATGAAACTTTGAGCATTGTAAAAGATGATAATGAAGTTTAACATGTTATCAAGAAATAGCATAAAGCGTTCTGAAACGGTTGCCATGGCAACAACAAAAACTTCAAAAGCGGTTGCCATGGCAACATGCATATGTGCTTCAATTCCTGAATTAATGGGCGGTTTCACATCAGTTGTATCACTATGTCCTTTTAAAATTCATACATATTGACAAAGGAATGGATAAGTTAGAGACTGGAGACGGAATAGGATTCAACTATAAAATGTTTAATAAACTATAATATGTTTATTAAAAGTGAAATATGCAGAATGACTCAATGTTCACAGCAGCTCTCATGCTAGGTTGACATTCACAGCATTGCATCAAGGATTTTTCTTTGGGCTTTAAGAGCAGTGTGAATTATCACTTACGCTCTAGGGACCCATGTCAAGGGTCTAAATGCTTTATAAACTTAAATATGGCAGCAGAAAAGGCCATATCTTTTTTCGAATGTATCAATGAATACCATCCTCCATTCACCAGGATCACATTCTTGAGAGCATTGTGTATTATCAATTACGCTCTAGGGGTCCATATCAAGGGTCTAAATGCAGTATAAACTTCCCAAGGCAGCAGAAAAGGCCATATGTTTATTGAAATCTATTAATTAATACCATCCTCCATTCACCAGGATCACATTCTTGAGAGCAATGTGTATTATCAAGTACGCTCTAGGGGCCACTTTTCAAGGGTCTTAATGCAGTATAAACTTATACAGGGTAGCGGAAATGGCCATATGTTTATTGAAATGCATTAATGAATACCATCCTCCATTCACCCAGATCACATTCTTGAGAGCAATGTATATTATCACATACCCATGTCTAGGGTCTAATCACAGTAAAATATATCATTATATATATTATAGTTTACTTTGACTAAATCTAAAACATATGTAGCTAAGAGTGCTTTGAAAATGATTTATTGACTGATTCAAATCAAGGCGATCATTTCATACAATCTTCGTTATCAAATCTAGTCTACTATGCGACTTTGGTGGGTATTTTTCTTTTTTTTGATAACGAGCGTATGCGCCCCCCTAAATACCCAAGTGCCCCCCCCCCCCCCGGGCTTTTCAAGTAATCATTCAGTAAACATTCAGACACATCTGACCCAATCCTTTACTTTCTATCTAGGCCTACCTATCCTCCCCATCATTATTTTGATATCAGTTGCACCCTCTTTTTATTTTTGCATTTTGACAGCATTTCAATTTTAATTTATGAATTTATAAATTCTGCCTGCCACGATATTTAGAATCAGAAAAGAGACCACCATTTATGCAACAGTCAATTGAATCTCCAGGAGGGGTGGGGGGGTTGGGATGGGACGGGGATAGTGCACCGACCTTCTGCACTATTTTGCATAGTCCCCATCCCCCGCGGCACATTTTTTTGTCACTAATCCCCACCCCCGGGGCACATTTTTTAAAAAGGCTCGCATACATATCAGCTTATATGAAAGTAATACACTTGGAGAACATGATGCTGCCCTTCTTTTTCTCTCGGTGATCCCATGAGGGGAGACTTTTGCATATTGCCATCATCCTGCCCAGCCCCTGGCAGCCACTGGCTGCGGCCATGTTTTTCAATTGGGTGGCAGAGATCACTTCCTGCCCCTAGCTCTGTGCTTATCTCATGCACCACTTTGCTACCCAATAACACTGATCACAGTAGGGTGTGATGACCCAGATTCACAATGGCGGGCGGCCTTGGCTCAGAGGAGGTGCTATTCACTAATTCCAATTTTAGATTTCTCTTTGTGTGGAGCTCTAGGGCTTCCCTGTTTATGACAAATGTTGAGCTATGTTCATGAACTTTCATATAAACCTATGATTTGTTCTTCCCCAAGTTCCCCTTTAAACCATATTTTCTATCCATGTGGGCATCAAAATTATGATGAATGAATTTGAAAATAAACTTTTATTGTGTTGATTTGTACAAATGCAGGAACATCCTAGAAAAACTATCATATTGAGGGCCTTCATGCACCTTATGAAGATTGTCTTTGTTGAAGAGTCCATAGCAGTTTGGTCTGTAGTACCGTGAGAAATTCCAGCCACTGTACATTCTCATGCAAACTATCAATTATTATCTGGTCAGACTACCAGTATACCACGATTGGATTTTAAAATGGCTATTTCATTTTTAGATATTTTTGGCATATATTAGCTTGTGCAGCCCTTCTGCAAAGAAGTGTTTATGATTGGCATAAGCATATGTACTGATACCTTGAAAAAAGTTGCACTGGATTGGTCAGCAAGCTGCCCCTAAAGTTTACTTGCCCACGCTGGCACTTCCACTTGTCCCACAACCCTGTTTAACTATGGTCAATTACATTGCGAGGACTCTGTCAAAAGACATTTCTTGCCGAGCGGGGCAAGTAAGGGTCTTGTTCTGCTTGCCAGATTACCGTTTTTTGCCGAATTCACTTGCAACGGGACAAGTGGTTATGTTGCACACTGGACAGGTTGAAATCGTAGCAATTGTTATGCCATTAATTTTTGGTCATTCACTACTCATACTGTGTGGTTATTTCACAAATATTTTCGAGATTCGCGAGCATTTTTTGCTTTGTAGTCTTATTATAATTAAAGTGTTATCCTCCAAATTTTACGAGATTCAGTAATCATCAATGTGTTTGTTTTTGTTAAAATTCTTGTTTTTTCCTCGTATTTATATAAAAAAGATAATTTCATACTAGCCACATTCAGTGCCGGTCGTATCATTATGACAATATCTCATACCATTTGTCTATCCACTGCTAGGCGGCAGATTGGGCTAATCTAAAGTACATTGTAAATAGGATTTTGGCATAAGTAGGATTGGGTGGTATTCACTATCTCTGCCCAGTGCCCCGGCCTATATCGTCGCTCTACTAATAAGTTATGTCCCCACCCTGCAAGGTAGCATTTTGGTGTACTAAACAGGATAAGCCGGACATCGCCCGGCCATTTCCCGCCCCCCCCCCCCCTCCCGGGGATTCAATTGACTGGTGCACTCAGGTACAGAGGGGGGCCGCACCCGCGTTACGTATTTCGCGGAAGAAGGGGTCTTTTTTTTAAGACCTGCTCATGTCCGCGATTTTGTAAAAGAGGGGTACTTTTTTGTACCCAGGTACGAAGTATGGTGTTCAAAATCCCCTTACAATCCACGAAATATACGCGGCTCTGACGCCGAGTGACTCCCGAAGTGACTGGGCTTCCTAGTTTGCTGCTGCCACTTGCTGCCGCTAAACACGCAGAGAATTATAAAATCTCAAGTTAAAATATGTGTTCCCGTTCATCCAATGTCAGTGTTTTGATAAAGGAAGGGGTGTTTTTTTTTAGTGGAAAAAGTATTTTATTAAAATAAGGGTGTTTTTTGGCCAGAAATCAGTGCTTTAGGGGTATTTTTAAATTTTGATAACTAGCGTATGCGCCACCCTAAATACGCAAGTGCTCTTGTCAATACACCAAGCACAACAATCAACAAAGCTCTGAACGACTGTTATCACGTGATTTCATACAGTGCGCCGATTGGCTCATTTGAAATACGCACATTCCCGTGTTACAAATAGTTGCGTAATTCTGAAATTAAACCTACTCAAGGGCAATTTCCTTTAAATAAAAGATATTAATCAAAAATGTGTTCGGTGAATATTTCAATTGAGATTGTTAGCTTCTACATGTTTTAATTCCAGAGAAATTCGACAGAAGGTTAAAAAAATTCTTAAGCGGTCAAAAAAGGGTACAATTTCCCCAAATTTGACCATTTCCTTGGAATAAAATTATCCACAAATTATTTTTCAAAAATGTCTCTTAACAGTTTTTTGAGCCCCTGACTGATCTTCAATTGTGCCAAATTTGAAAAAAAATGGATCAGCCGTTTTCAAAATTCACCGAAGGTGAAATTTATGGCTAGAGGTTGCACTACGGCAAAAGACGCTGGCCGTTACAATGTTGCAATATCGCGCGCGTGACGGGGATTCCCCAATAAACTCACTGGGAAGTTCCCAGGTAGCGTACTCAACGCTTTGATAGTAAAATCTATAATTAGGTGTTGGCATCAATTACTCGTCACACATCTCTAGTATCAGGACTAGTTATATGCTCAAACCAGTAGCCTATTGACAGCTCAATGTTATCAGTCAACCATTCAGGAAATGTCATGGCCTCTGGCAATTTCCCCAATTTTTACAGTAAATTACTAGTGGTGGGACGAGTACTCGGAAGCTCAAGCTTTCAGTTGCTGGGGCCTCCGATCCGAGCGCTTGAGTCGAAAAATTGATCGCTCAGAAATTACGAGCTGATGATATTTTAATAGCAACACATGTTTCCGACGCATGTGTGGCCTAGCGATGGCCAAAACTCCCCAATTTGCCCCAGATTTCCTGAAATAAAATGTATTTTCTGAAGTCTCCCTGTCAGATGCATGTTACACCATTTTCTGGTGCGCCGATTCTCAATGCTGCGTTACACTGTTTGTGTGCCTGGCATGTGCCGCATATGCCGAGGCAATATGTTGTTTTAAATCAATCGCCCTTAGATCTTGTCATTATGGCCCTAAAACTCAATAGGGGGGATTGAAAATGAAGAGAGGGAACACAAGTGGCCAGCAATTGGCTCATTTAATTTCTAATTCAGTCACTCTCAAAGGTTATTTTCATACACATATCTTTAAAAGCCAATCACCATGAACTGAGTTGCTTGTCCCTAGTATTTGTTCTTCATTTTCGAAGTAAATCTTATCAATGGAAATCTTTCAAAACCCTTGCGTTTGGACATGTTTCGAAATAAAAATGTGAACCTAATTACTTATACATCAATCAAATACTCTGCTAAAGACCATACGATAACTTAACATTAAATAAACCATCATGGCACCATTTTTTTAATTGCAATGAGTTTAGTTATCAGGGTAGGGACATTACTGTTGGTTACAACCTTTAATGCATTTGTCTCTTATGAAGGTTTATAGCCAGTAACATCAACTAGTAACCAGCTAAATCATATATCAGTAACGAGGGTTAGAGTTGCTCTAAGTCTAACTACCCTAACTCCCCCTGACACTTTCCCCAACCACTTACATTTCACACCCCACCCCCACACTCTCATTATCTGACTCTGAGTTTTTTCATTAACAGTTCCACAAACAATTGAGAAAATGAATATAACTCACAATTTCAAAGGAAGAAACAGCATACGTGTAGCACTGGCTTTATCATGACTCACTGTCACGGCGGTCTACACGAGATCACTTACAATAACAGTATACTGTATATTCTGTATAGTCACTACAGTTATAGTAGACAGTCAGTGTTGTTATTTTGCAATATTTGTTGATGTCAACTGTAGATTCAACTTCGTAATTTGGTCGGAAAGCAAGATTGTTCCGTGTTTGATCAGAATAAAATAGAATCCATGTTCGTTCTAACACATAATTATGTGCGAATGAGCTGATGATACCGACCTTACTAACATAAAACTGTCTATTTTCTTAGGTTTCACAGTACTCACCTCATCACGGCCTGCCATTTTGTACTTACATGACGTCATCGAACACCATCATATGAACCGCTTATAGCATCGAAAACGAATCAGTTGGATAATGGAGAACATACGTATGATAAGATTATTCAACAGAATTGCTGATATATACATGATGGATTGTAAATCATAAAAACAAATTACGATGACTTTAAGAATTTAAATGCATCGATTATTAATGATGTAAGGGACTTTTTGAAAGAGCATGAGTACAAACTGGTGGCGGCCTCTACATTACAAAACTATAACTACTGCAGGCCTTGCTTACACATGAACATTGTGTTATTTGTGATTACAGGATATTTTGAACTTTTTTAGAGGGGTGTTACATCCTTTCGTTCCTTTCTTCATAATCTGACTAAATATGATTATCTGGGCTACGGTGGTACAGGTGTGAATGACAGAAAAAATCCCCTGTTTTTCTGAAAAACGACAGAAAAAAATCCGTTTTTCCAAAAACAGCAGAACAAAATATTTTTTTTACAACTTTTTTCCAAACACAGCAGAAAAAAAATCTGCTGTCTTTGCAAAACGATGGAATTTCTTTCTGCCGTTCAAATCTGAACCATCACACCCCCAAAAAACGACCGTGAAAATAAAGTTTTTTTATGTTTCCACCCAAAACGGTCGTGAAAATAAAACGGGTTTTATTTGCTCTTTCATACTTGGTACATCGTATTCCCTCGATGAAGGTCATAGAGTAACATCAGTAAAATGAAAGGTTGCCCTGGATAGAGACTAATGGAGACATGATCGCTGAAATTTATTGAATGAAAGGCTATAGTTATCGGGCAAAAGGTTTTATCAACTTACAATACTTTTCTAGGGCTTAGATAATCACAAAAGTCGTGCTAAAATTCACGCACAGACATGCGAAAAGAAAGAGGTATGCTTTTCTGCACGAGCGGTAACGTTTCTGTGTTTGTGAAACAAAAAGGCAGAAAGAATATAGGTAAAGACAAGTTATTACAACGCATTATGACTTTATTAGGAAATAAACTTATTAGGAAATGAACTCAGCTGTATTGGCGTTTATTGACAATGTTGGTAAATACAAATGACATGATAACAATCAACATCATTGTAAAATTATTTTATGTTATATTCTATTGATACGGTTATTTTAGGTGTTTAGGTAATTAGACCCTGTGTCAGTGTACTTTGCAGTCAGCCTGTCTGTGTAACGTGTAACAAGTAGCGGCCTCCCCGGGGGCGCACTTGGGTATTTAGGGGGCGCATACGTTCGTTATCAGAATTAAAAAATACCCCTAAAGCACTGATTTCTGGCCAAAAAAGCACCCTTATTTTAATAAAAACGCTGACTTTTTACACTAAATAAACACCCCTTCTTTTATCAAAACACTGACATTGGATGAACGGGAACACGTATTTTAACTTTAGATTTGATAATTCTCTGCGTGTTTAGCGGCAGCAAGTGGCGGCAGCAAACTCGGAAGCCCAGATACTTCGGGAGTCACTCGTCGTCAGAGCCACGTATGTTTCGTGGGTTGTAAGGGGATTTTGACCCCCATACTTCGTACCTGGGTACAAAAAAGTGCCCTTCTTTTGCAATATCGCGGACATGCGGAGGTCTTAATAATGACAGGTACAGGTACAGGTACAGGCAGACGCTACTTTCCGACTCGCGATGACGTCGATTGTATGACCTAACTGAACTCATAAATATTCATTTATCCTCAGGTTGGTTCCCTTTCGTTCAAAGGAGCAACCACAAGATATTTTGGTCCAAGGTTGTATCCATTTTTCCATGTTGCCTCCATTTTTTCATGTTGCCACTAAAACTCAGAAAACTAGCCCCTCATTCCAACATCTTGCCTATCAATCTCTCAACCTTGTATACCTTTCTTACATGTTGAATAAATGTGCAAAAGGCATGCCATATACAACACACGCATAGTACCATTGTTGAATTAGTACATAGGCTTTACGGTAAAACGCGTATATTTAATTTCTCGTTTTCTCCGCTACCGTGGGTTGTTAAAACATATCCATAATTTGTGTTTTCTAGGACAGGGAACTGGGCCTGGGAATAAGCATAACAAAGCTCAGTATTTACCCATTTCACGCGGCTCTGACGTCACTTCCTTTTTAACAGCAGGAGCCGGACGTACCATAAATTGGTTGATAAAAATTGAAGGCCATCGTCCTCCTGACAACAATGAGGTATCTCGCGCATAACCATTTTACGCGCTAGGCTCGCTAGCTGCTTCGCAGCTTGCGAGCTTCGCTTGTTGTAAAGCTCTATAGAACGTTTTTAAAAAGTATCCTCCTATTCTGATGTGGCATTTCCATAACTATTGCGATGCACACGTATGTAGCATATGGATTCGTTTACAACGACACTAAGTATACTTTTCTTACAAACTGTTTTAACAACACCGCAAAAATGTATCACTTTGTCTGGATAATCCTCTGACAGAAATGTCGCATTGCACGGCTTGTCAAATCACCAAAGTGGAATAACCAGTTTTTGTATATTGGTATAGAACGTGACTAAGCAGTTGTAAATAGTGGAGGATGGGGAGTACCCGAGAGGAACTACCGACTAACCTTAATTAGGAACAGTATATATATATTCTCGCTCTAGTGTTAGTGCCACTAACCGCTGCTACGGCCCCTATAGCAACAGGTACGCCACCTACGAACCAAATATCCGCCCTGAACAACTAGGCTACCAAAACACTCAAAACGACCATAACACTTCCCAAGTGTACCCTTACAACAACCTTAACCAAGGGCAAGCTGAGCCAGAACGACCCCCCAACAGGCGGCACTCGCACCGCCAGCGACGACCACTCGCTGAGATAACAAACAACGGCGCGAACTACCCACGAGCCAGACGCTCACTCCAACACCCAGAAGAGTCCCAGGGTCGACCAGCTCAATCAATAGAGCGACGCCACCACTACGCTAGACATCGCACCTCCCACCGTGAATCAACCCCGAACACTACTCATATAAACTCTCGTCTCCTCTCTCCTGAGCGGGTATTCGAAAACAAACTCAACGAGGTTAGCAACCAGGTTGAATCGCTACGCAGAGACTTCCGGGAACTTCGGAATCGATCGCCCAGGAGGAGAACTAGGACCCATCCGCGGAGTCATTCAGAATGGTAAGTAGCCCTTTCGTTATTCGGGACTAGCGAGGAGTTTTCTTTCGCTATATACACATAAACTTCATATCAATAAATCATAAGATCGACCTATTTGTACTAAATTAGCCCACTAGACGGCGCGAAATATTCTGATCAAACATTAAACTATCTGACAACCTACACGCTTTCCTTTAGAGATTTTGGAACAAACAAGACAGCGCTGGGCTCATAGTAAATAACCCCTCGCTAGCACCGGTATAGGGGGGCTACTCATCATTGACTCTCACCTCATATAGTACATAGACGAATATTGTTGGCACTTAGCGTATTGCATTCCAAGGTGTTGTTCGTACTTTAATACCTACTTGTAACTTGTTTCCATTTGTTTGTACTTATATGCAACTATTTATTATCAAGAGGCTTCCATTAATACGACCGCATATAAAAACCACCCACCCCGTTTTCGCCCCCATTTCCTAAACAAAACTGTGTCAGCGTCTAAAACTTTACTTGACAACGACATTTCTCATTACATAGAGTCGCCGATACTATAATGAGACTAGATACTTAGGTGCTGCGGTAACATAGAAAAAACCATCACATTTTCAACCGATACGCATCTATATACTTTTTGTGTATCCTCCTTTCTATTTAATCACAGATAAAACATATCCCAATAAAGTAAAGAGTAAAACGCAATAACGGTCTATACATCCGGATATACAGCACCCTCCTCACCATTTGTATCAGAGGAAGCCTCTTCGCTGTATATACTTCTGTTGACACTTATCACAATATTCTGTTGGAGTAAGAAAAAATGTTATTACTTCTGTTATGTTGATATTGTTTGCCATTTATGATAACAGCCAGTTTGTATATTCTCTCTATCCACCGTTGTAAGTGTGTTTCACCGAAGTCAAGGTACTCATATTGTATTGAAATTATATTATATCGATATCCACAGTTACCATACTTTAAATACCAGACTATCGCTAAAATATCAAACTTCTCCTACGGACTATGATCCATTAAAATCAATATATTACTTTTGAGATTTGATACAGAATACACTAAATTTGTCACCAGGTTAGCAACTTGTTAATACACTTTGACAAAAAACAAGAAAAAGGGAAAAAAAAAACTTTTAATACTTACCCGCTTTACCTACCTGTGTATAATACTAGCCGACATACTCGTACGAGTCTCGAGCCTATCTTTTATCTGTTCTCAAATATACTCTTGTACTATACTAAACGTTTATTAAAGTTTCAATCTAACACAATATACCCACCTTTATCGTCTTACTCTATCCTCCTATACTTTTGATTACTCCCACCTATCACTATGAGTAAAAAGAAATCAAGCAAAGAAAATACCCAATCCCCCTATCCCATTAGATCCAGAGCCTCAGACAGAAACTCTCAATATCCCCCAGAAATGTCTGAAGAACAAGTATCAAATAGCTCCTCAGATGAGGAAGACGTCTTAAACGGTTTAGAAAATAGCAGTCCATTAACAATCGGCCTGATGAAACATTTTATAAAAGAGATGGAAAAAAACATAACAAAAAACATTAACGCCCAAATAGACAAAAAAGTTGACAGTATCAAGGAAGACATAGGGGGTATCAAATCACAACTAGATAGATCAAATGGTATATTTGAGGAAATGCAAACTAGGATTAGTAATGTAGAAGACAAGGTGCAGGACCTGAACAAAATCGAACTAGAAATAGTAAAGATAAGAAAGGAATGGGAAGAGGCCCTAACACAAATAAACAAAGAGGCCTGCAGAGCTCGAAAAGATAACATCATAATTCAGGGTATCACCAACTGGTCAAAAAACCCAGACATAGCAATGCAAAATTTCGAGAAACTCTGCAAGGAAAACCTGAAAATGTCTCCCGAATGGATGGACAAGCTAGACGTTGATGAAGCGTATCACTTTCCCCCCAAGGGGGGCAAAGGAGAATGGCCTCTGTTTGTAGCGCTTGGAAAATCAAAACAAAGAAGTGATATATACAAAGCAGCTCCAAACCTCAAAGGAACCCCATTCATTCTAAAAAATGATCTTGCTCCCTGCCTCCTGAAGGTGAAGAAAAACCTAGGAGATATGGCTGACAAACTCAAGGCCGCGCCATATAATTACCAGACCAAATTTAGAGATAGCCCATTCGAAGTGTGGTTAGAGATAAAAAAAACAAATGATAAAGAATGGAAGAAATGGAATGGAGAATTAGGACCGGTGAATACATAATATACACCAGGAGCAGAAATGACAATTTGCTAAAAGAGTGAAAGAGCTTTTTAATACAGCGAGACATGTGCTCGTTTTTCTTACTAACAGAATGTTAAATACTTTTGAGATGTTCCCTAACAAAATTTTAGTTTTTATTTATACGTCATCCACACAAGTTGTTCCCCTAGTATACTTTACCTTCAT
The DNA here is from genome assembly GCA_963942565.1 of Maea johnstoni. Classification (NCBI taxonomy): domain Eukaryota; kingdom Metazoa; phylum Annelida; class Polychaeta; order Spionida; family Magelonidae; genus Maea; species Maea johnstoni. The sequence goes on along the minus strand of OZ012684.1, from coordinate 56,691,675 downwards.
CGTTAAAATACCACACACACTAGTACAGGCACTGACATAAAAATTGTCTCCCTAAACTGCAGAGGGCTAGCTAATAGAGAAAAACGCCAGGACATTTTCAGTAAATTTAAAGACGAAAATTTTGATATCTTATTATTACAAGATGTACACTGGGACCACAGGACCCTGATCAATGCGAAAGAAGAGTGGGGCTACAAAATCATCTGTGACCCCCTAAATACACTATCCCGAGGCACAGCAATCCTCTTGAACAATACTTTTGAATTCACTCTGGGAGAATCCAAGATTAGCCACTTAGGAAACTTCTGTCTGGTAGAAATACACCTACACAATGGCCTTTCCCTAATAATAGGATCTATCTATTGCCCAAACCAGGACAACCCAGACTTTATAAAACTTTTTTCAGAATCTATACAACACTTTGAAAACCCTAATATTATAATTGCTGGAGACTGGAACAGTACTAGGAACTTTAAGCTCGACAATAAAAACTATGTATCTCAAAATAATGTTAGAATGACCAAAGAAATAAGCAATATGATGAAAACATTATCTCTAATAGACGCATGGAGGGTAGAGAATCCTTCAACCCTCCGCTACACCTGGGCACAAGGGATATCAAACAAACACTCACGTCTAGATTATTTTCTATGTAATGAACAATTACTCTCAATATCACACAAATACAAAATACACCCTAAATACAGGTCTGATCATGCCCCTATTAGTTGCTGCTTAACCATTTCATCTGAAAAGAGAGGACCAGGGGTTTGGAGATTAAATAATAGCCTACTCTCAGAGCCCGCCTTTGAAAAACTAATTAAAAAGGAAATAAACAACTTTAAGTCAGTATATGCAGCAACCCCTTACAACCCTAACTACATAGCTCCCCTTTCCCATGGCTTCGATCTAATGATTAAACCCACTCTGTTCTGGGAAACTCTACTGGTTACGCTTAGAGGAGTAATAATACGTTATGGAAAAAGAAAAAAGGCAGCCACTAAACGCATAACAAAGACACTAGAAACCAACATCTCAACACTAGACAAGAAAGTTAGTGAGGGTAGAGCCTCAATAGAAGAAATGACCCAACTTGTAAATCTCAACTCGGAATTAATCGAACTAAGAAAGGAGGACCTTAAAGGAGCATATGTAAGATCACGGGCTGATTGGCTAGAATTTGGGGAAAAGCCTAGTAGGTATTTTTTAAATCTTGAAAATAGGAACAGAGTTAACAAAAGTATTACAGAAGTTTTAAAAGATGACCAAACAGTAATAAGAGACCAGCAACAAATCATCAAAAATGTTAAAGAATTTTATGAGGACCTCTATAAGGAAGAAAATGTAACAGTCGATATAGATGACCCAATCCTACTACCCACCCAACTAACACAAGAGGAAAAGGACTACCTGGACCTACCACTAACAAAAGAGGAAATTGATAAAGCCTTATCTCAACAAAAGAGTAACAAATCTCCAGGCTTAGATGGGTACAGTGCCGAATTTTTTAAGAAATTTTGGCCTCAACTCGGTCACTATTTTATGGAATGTTTAAACGAATGTTTCTTAACAGGAAACTTAACATGCTCCCAATCACAAGGTTTGATCACTTGCCTTCCCAAAACAGGCAAGGCACGTAATCTACTTAAAAATTGGAGGCCGATATCGCTTCTCAATACAACCTATAAAATCATCTCATTATGCATAACCAATAGATTAAGACCCATACTAAACCGTATCATTAGCCAAGAACAGAAGGGTTTCCTCCAAGGCAGAACAATAGCCGACTGCACTAGGCTAATGTACGACATAATATGGGAATGTGAACATAAAAATAAGGATGGGTTAATCTTATTGGTCGATTTCCAAAAGGCTTTCGACAGTTTATCTTGGAAATTTATTAACGGAACACTAAAAAAATTCAACTTTGGTAATGACTTTATAAAATGGGTTAACATGTTTCAAAAAAATTCAAACTCTCGTATTATTCTAAATGGCTACTTATCTGAACCTTTTAACCTCTATAGAGGCTGCCGACAGGGGGACCCCCTCTCCCCCTATCTCTTCATCCTATGCACTGAATTTCTAACCCTTGCTTTCCGCACTAACAAAGACATTAAAGGTATCTCTGTACACAATAAAGAGCACAAAACGAGTCAGTATGCAGACGATACGTCTGTTTTTCTAAAAGCAACAGAAGAAAATCTGAAAAGAAGCCTACAAACTTTAACATGGTTCTACCAGAGATCAGGACTTAAAATCAATTTTACTAAAACAAAAGTCATTCGTATAGGCCCAATCAGAGAAACCGATAGGAGATTCTGCAAAGAAAACAACCTTGACTGGGTCTCCTCCTTCATGGCATTAGGCATTCAATATGATACTAAAAATATCAAAAACATAACACTACAAAACATTGAGAGTAAAATAGACTCTATGCGAAGCATAATACAACTATGGATGTACAGAAACATAACCCCAATGGGCCGTATATGTGTAGCAAAAAGTCTAATTCTATCTAAGGTCACCCATGTTTTACAAGCCTTACCATCACCCCCTATTCACTATCTAAAACAACTTGAGACAATGATCATAGAATTTATTTGGCGAAAAAAGCGCCATGAAATCAAAAAAGAAACCCTATACCTCAACTATGAAAATGGCGGCTTAAATATGGTGGACCTCATCAAATTTGATATGGCTTTAAAAACAACATGGGTTAAAAAACTCCATACTGAGTCAAATGAATGGACTGCATTTGCAAAAGAATACAAAATAGATAGACTCATTTGGACAGGGGAAAATTACCATCAAGAAATATTCCTATCTTGTCATAATCCATTCTGGAAAAGTGTAGCTTATGCCTACAAAACATGGTATAAAACCTTAAGACAAAATACTGAAGTTGAACCGAGAAACGAACCACTGTGGGGGAACACCAGAATCAAAATTCCATTTAATAAGGATCTTTTCAAAGCAAATGTCATCTATGTTAAGGATCTATTTAACCACACTGGCACCCCTTTGAATAAAAATGACCTAGAAATGTTAACTGGAAAAAATATCATGCTAACAACCTATTTTGCACTTTGGAAATCACTGCCGCAAGATTGGAGACAATATACAATCCACAAAGCGCAAATTATAGGAGCAATAAGACCTTTTCCTATCAAATGGCTAACAAAAGACAAAAAGGGTACCAGAAATATCAGAAATGTGTGGAAATTAAACGAACAGCCAATTCTTCCAGGGAAAAATAAATGGATAGAGGAACTTAACCTAGATGACACTGAAAATTGGGAATTCTTACTCATGTTGCCTATTAAATGTAAACTCAATGCGAGAAGCACCTACTTCCAAATACAAGTCCTTCATCGCACATTAGTCACTAACAGAAAATTAATGCAGTTCAACATAAGAGATAACGAACAATGCGACAATTGCAATGACATAGAAACAATATCTCATCTTCTATATGAATGCCAAAATGCCAGAAGGATATGGGATAATGTGGAAGAATGGCTTAGAGGTATATCTCCAAATGACATGTACTTTGATAAGAAATCAATACTTCTTGGAAACAAGAAAAACGAGATCATTATAAACTACATAATTATAGTCATCAAACATGAACTCTATAAAAGCAAATGGACAAAAACACGACTTAATCTACTTAAGATCAAAAAGATTATCAAATCACATATGGAGTTGGAGATATACTCAGGTACAATAAAAAACTCACTACCGAAAGTGCTTGGCAAATGGGCCACAATATATAACAATTTAAGATAATGAAAAACCTGTCTTTCTGCAGAACAAAACTGCCTACTATTATATTCTGTACTGTCTGTATATATACCAATTGATGATTATAATGTATGAATGCTATGAGGAACAATAAATTATAAAAAAAAAACAGTATATGATAGGGAACAGATACAGCCATTTAAGGATGCCCGCACCAGTTTTATTTTTGTCGTCAGAATTTTCTAATTTTTGGATATGTTATACCTTGTGGGATAAAACTAAAGGAAATGTAAAAAGAAAATGGCTATTTGGCCGATATTTTTCGCTAGAGACAAATTTGTGATTTTTGAAAAGTGGCCTTTTTAGAGAAAAGAGGCCACCACGTCGCACATTTTTTTTTATCTCATTCTGGGTTGTTCGCCCGCAGAAAAAAGGAATTGTAAATTTTCATGAGTGTAAATTTGCATGCAAGTAATGGAGCGCAAACTGCGTTTCAATACCAGCTATATTTTTGCAAAGCCTATGATTTAATTGGAGGGGTAGAGTCAAAAATGATGACTTTTTTTCAAAAATGGACGCAAATATAGGGCAATTTATCGCACATAATGAATTGTAAAAAAGAAATAGTCCGAAGAATTTTTTTATTTTTTGATATGTTCCTGCCCTGTAAATTTGCATTCTTCATGTGAAAAAAAAGATAGGGGTGTTTCGAGTTACTTTTTTGCTATCAGTGGAAGGGTACATTTATTGCTTTTTTATGAAAATGAAAAGACAATGACGCGGCCTTTGTTTCTCAACTGTTGTGGCAACAATAGAGGGGAAATCCCTTTGTTGGAGTCATGTTGCGCTCGCTAAGACGCAAGTATAGGGCAATTTATCGCACATAATGAATCGTAAAAAAATCTAGTCCGAATGATGTTTTTATTTTTTGATATGTTCTTGTTCTGTAAATTTGCATTCAATATATCAAAAGAAAATTGGGGTGTTCCGAGTTACTTTTCTTGCTTACAGAGCTACAAGTGATAGGGTACGTTTTATGCTTTTTGGCAAATGAAATTCGCAATGCCCCGTGCCAACAATAGGGAAATTCCTTTTGTTGAAGTCGCCAGAGGGGTTAATTATGACAAGTCTCTATCCATGTCAGCTAATTGCCTGTAATTATGTGTCAACTAAAAATGTTTATATTATCAGGGGTGTCCAACTGTCTCATTGTCGCACTAGCGTGCAACAGGGGCTTCACAGCACGTGTAAAGCCAAAAAATCTCTCTTTAACCCGGAAAATATTCGCAAAAACATTACAATAGAGCCTGTTATATATTACACTTGAATTATTTTTGAAACAAATTATATTAAAAAATCCAGTGAACTGATTTTAGTAATAATATCAATTGATTGATCTTGGTCTTAACTATTGCAATAATCTGCCCCAAAAACCTATTTCAGAAACGTTGACACTCTGTGGTGCGAAAACTAACCCAATGACCTGTCATATCCTTTGCATCTTCTTGTTAAGAGCACCGTATAGACAGTTTAGACTAATATAAGTGAAAATTAAAATTAAATTCGGCAATTCTGACTTAAACACATTTTGGGTTAAACTTTTTTGAATGGCGAACAACTCTGCATAAAAAACGTACTTGTAATTCATCTACCTCTTTCACGCACACATATGGTATTATGTCCATGTTTTATTATGGAAAATTTAGATTTGGTCTAATATAAGCTAAATGGCTGGCCAGAATTCTATCGGTATATCGTACCTTCCGTTATTTTGTTTTAAAATTCCCTAGTGAAGAGAATCAGTCCTAAGGGCTAATATATTACTTCAAGAAAATTACCCGAAATCACACAGAAAAGCCAAAAAGACGATAGTCATTATTAAACACTTCATTATATATTTTTTCATTCCGTAGTAGTGCAGGGCAGTTACTTAACTAAAGAACAGGTTAAAGATAAGGTCCTCACAAGAGAATACTTGAATATGCACCAATGTCAATGGAATATGACCAACGCTGAGGCATGTTTCTGAGAAAACACGAGAATGGAAGTACGACGGCTGGTATTATTTTTTTGACCTTTTGAATATGTTGTTGGTACTAACATCTTTTTCGCCCGTAAGGCCACTCCAATTTAATTACTTGTCTTACGAGCTTTTTTTGGGAAAAAAATCCTGTCAGACTCCAAAAAAAAAGAAAAAAAAAGTCATCTTTGGTGTCTTACGGACGAAAGTGGTTTTGAAATTTTCTGTCAGACTCCAAAAAAAAAAAAAAAAAGTGCAAGTTTTAAGAATATTCTTTGTAAGTGTGATTCAATCAACTACAGGAAGCTATCATTGCTGTAGTAGAGCCTCAGACTTGAGGAGGTATACCTCCAACCCTTCAGGTTACAGGGATTAATAAATAGATTGATTTTATTTAGTTGAGAATAGGCTGGTAGAAACATATCCCTACCAGTCCTAGTCGTCAGACTCTAAAAAAAATTAAAAAAATAAAAAAAGTCACATTTTTCAACTTTTTTTTTTATTCCAAAATGGCTCATTTCCTACCTCCTGAGCACGTAAGACAAGTAAATAAATTGGAGTGGCCTAAATGAGGAACACCATAGTAGTAGTATCACTAGTCTGTATCACTTTACTACGCCAAACTGTATGTCCTGCCTGTATAAATTCATGTATATACATGTAGGTCTCTTATATGTGTAAGTTGCATGTCTCTTGCCTAACACGCGGCTACCTTAGTTTCTCCAATCGCCACCTGGGTATATCAAAAATGCCTGTATGTTCTTAAGGTGATGAATACCATTGCAAGCTAGATAAAAGACCCGTCCAAAAACACACCTCATAGTAGCATTATCATAGATCAAGGTGTACCTCCAGGTTCCTGAGTGTTATCAGGTAGATAATATCATAGCCAACAGTCCTTATTCAACCCATGTTCTATTTCATTTCAATATTTCCATTTTTTCTCTCAAATGACATAATCTCATTACTTAAGCAAGTGATGGTCACTACGAGTTCACAGATGCCTTAGGGATGTCATTGACTATGCCCAATAAAAAGTATTTTTGGTTTCCTTACTGCAAACGATTTTTACGGGCCAAAACATTTGAAAATTTTAGTGAGATAACTTGTGTGCGGAGCCTATAACCCAGTGGTGGTTGAGCAAGGACAGGCCTCGTTGATCCCATGTGGGCTTGGAACAAAAGACAGTCGTGCAAGGACACACCCCAATGGTCGCGCGTCACAGTCAAGACAATGCCGGGTGTCCGGCATGCTATAAATAGTTGAAAAGCTTTCTACTCGTACGACCCTAACGTACTTGGAGTTAAGATTTCTCACAAAAATGTTCAATGTTATGGCCTGTAAAAGTCTTCAGCAGTAAAAAATCAAAAAATACTTCTAATTGAGCATAATCAATGATATCCCTAAAGTAACTCTGAACCTGCAGTAACCATCACTTGCGTAAGTAATGAGATTATGTCATTTGAAAGAAAAGTTGAAAATTTTGAAATAAAACAGAATATGGATTGAATAATGACATTTGGCGATAATATTCTCTACCTGATAACACCCAGGAACCTGGAGATACACTTTTTAAAATGATTATGCTGCTGTGAGGTGTGTTTTGGGATGAGGCTTTTAACTAGCTTGCAATGGTACTCATCACCTTAACACACACACACACACACGCGCGCGCGCGCGCATTATTTCAATGGCGAAACTAAGCAAATGAAGCCGTTTAGTAGGTATTTTACCTACGTTTGCGATCGAAATCTATCATGCTGACTCTATATCGAATTTGTAATCTTGATAGTTAAAGCATGTGGCATTTATGAATGTATACAGAATTAATGAATTATGTGGTAAACGAAAGTGACACTTTGGCGCAAGATGTAAGGGTAAGGGGCAATACATGCATGTGGAGGAATTAAAGGAATGGTACGGCATTCGACAAGATGGCAGTAGCATCTAAAACTTAAAATCCATTTAAATAATTAAAGATGTACCCCACATTCAGAAATCCATTAAACTTTGCATAAGCTTTCATTGTTAGTTCCCCTTTGAAAATTTAAAATAAAAAGGGGGTCAACATTCATCCCGTCCATATAGGTAGCGCCAAAGTGGCACTATATTTGCAATTTCCGCGTCTAAAATTGAAAGTCCATTAAAGAAATACCCCGCTTTCAGAATGTCCTCAAACCTTGCATAGCCTTTCATTGTCAAGTCCCCTTTGAATACCTATAGTAAAAGGTGGCTCACCAGTTATGCCGTCCGTATAGGTGGCGCCAAAGTGGCAAACAATGTAATTCGCAAACGAAAGTGACACTTTGGCGCCACCTATATTCTTAATGAACCAGTCGGGAATCTAAGGGCTGTTTTTGATCCAAACATGAATATGTCTGCACATATACCAAATGTCTGCAGATTAACGTCTTAGAATCGTTGGAAAAATAAAGAAACTATTGTTTCAGTGGTGACATCACGCTGTGACTATTGTAATGAAATTACTGATGAGCCACTATATTGGTTCGAGAAAGTCCAAAACAATGCCGCCGAGTGGTTAGTGGCTCCAAAAAGTATGATCACATAATGCCAATTCTGAAAGATTTTCACTGGCAGCTGTCCATTTAAAAAGGATTGAGTTCAATATTCTGCTTTCAAAAGCATGCAAGAACGTGCCCCTCTCTGCTTGGTGAATTGCTAGTCAAACAAGCCAATACATGGACTATAAAATCAAACACTAAGAACCTTATTACAGATACCACTCACTTAAATCTGAAAAGGTTTGGTGGCAGAGCCTTCTGTGCCTGTGCACCACGCCTTTGGAATGAGCTTCCCGACAAAATCAAGGTTGCTGATAGTAAGTTCAATAATATTGAACCTTACTCTATGCAACGATATCTTACTGTGGATGTTTAGTGTTGCACATGCATACCGTCCATATGATATCAGAAATGGGAAAATAGGTAGGGTTTGTGTCTGAGCTAGCTGATAGTGTGCAAAACTTCAAGACAGCTGTAAACATTGCTATTCTAAAGGAGTTTATTTGACTATATGGACCATTTAAACATCTGTCCACTGCCTGTTCTTTACCAAGCACTCGTGAACACATTATAGGTGTTTACAAAGGGCGCTTTATCAAATATCATTATTATTAAAAGGGTATCGCATTATTCTACGTATGACCTTAGATGATTCTTCATCCAAGGTTTGACCAATTTAAATTGAATAGCCATTATTATTAAAAGGGTATCGCATTATTCTACGTATGACCTTAGATGATTCTTCATCCAAGGTTGGACCAAATTAAATTGAATAGCCATTTCTTTCAGATATTTGGTTGAAAAAACAACACTTGATGCCTATCATTGCAACTTAAGGCCACTCCAATCTAATTACTTGTCTTACGAGCTTTTTTTTGGAAAAAAATCCTGTCAGACTCCATAAAAAAGAAAAAAAAGTCAACTTTGGTGTCTTACGGACGAAAGTGGTTTTAAAAGTTTCTGACAGACTCCAAAAAAAAAGTGCAAGTTTTAAGAATATTCATTGTAAGGGTGATTCAATCAACTACAGGAAGTTATCAATGCTGTAGCAGAGCCTCAGAAGTCAGATTTGAGGATGTATATCTCCCACCCTTCAGGTTACAGGGATTGATTGATCGATTGATTTTATGTAGTTGAGAATAGGCTGGTAGAAACATATCGCTACCAGTCCTAGTCGACAGACTCTAAAATAAATTTAAAAAGCCACATTTTTCAACCTTTTTTTTATTCCAAAATGGCTCATTTCCTGCCTCCGGAGCTCGTAAGACAAGTAAATAAATTGGAGTGGCCAAATAGTCAAGATGTAAAATGTGTTATACCTTTCCCCCGACACTGCCCTAAATCACACAAACCTCAATCACCAAATTCCACCCCCCAATAGCTTTTGTGTGAAGGAATGTGTGTCAATGTTGTTTATGAACATTTGTGCAATTCACAATAGCGGACATAATAACAGACGTTGACGAGTGTGGTTTAAATGGGTCACAGAGAGTTCGCCTGTACCTCCGTCAGTATGCAGGTGATGCACAACCACTGAGGGTGTGGCATGTGTAAAGCGCACTGATTGGTCAATAATGGGGGCTCGTCTCTGACGTCACGAAACGTTGGTAATAAACGTGTGCGATACTCCAGTGTTCCAGCAGCCGGCTTCTGGTCAACAGCGGTCAACTCTCAGCGGCGTGTCACGAGTTACAGCGATCAGGTACATTTTATTCAAATATTTGAATGAGATTTAAGACAGAGTGATGTTTGCATTGTAGCAATCCCCAAGTGGACGTGTACTTAGTGTTGTTGGCGAGTTTATATAAATATATTGTGTCTCAATATCAATGTTTTAAGTTAAACGTACCGGTAACATCATGTCACATCTGTCCACATGACGGCTTGTGATCTGTCACCGTGACTGCTGGTTTGCCCCGTATTCAAATCTCAAAAAAAATCCTGGATTATCCTGAAATTATAAAGACAACACGATACTAAGATCATCCGCCATCCCTCAAAGCGGAAAGTGATGGCGAAAAATAACTAATTCCACACAATAGTGACTATGTATTAAATTTAATAGTTTACTAAGATTAAGAAAAGAAAAGCCACTAGATTTCGCATGTTGAATTATGTTTGTTCTAACTTTTAATTTTTTGTTGTTATGGGGTATGTGTGACCCGTATACAAATGTGCTCTATGTTCGATTTCTTAGAATTCGAGTGTGTGTGGATGTTCACATTTCTTCTTCACATTTCCTGCCTTTGTGTGTCACTGCAAACAATGACAGCAGTCCGCACATGCAATAGTTACTGGTCATCTACTGGCTCAGGTTAAACTAGAATCGGCATCAATGTGATATATGTATACATGTGTATATATATATATATATAAATATATATATATATATATATATATATATATATATATATATATATAATATATATATGTGTGTGTGTGTGTCTATGTAATTCCAATTTTCACACTTTCAAATTAAAAAACATTGCATTGTTAACTCAGGAATGTACATCTAATATGTGCCATAATTTGAAACAAATTTGAAACATTCCTATGTGAACCCTGTAAGGTAAAAACACTTATCATGAGTTCCTCATATTTAAAATACCCCATTAAACTTCCCTCCCCCCCCCCCCCCCCCCCATATATATTATTAAACCCTTTCAAATTAAAACAAGAAAATGAACCATATGAGATATGAATACTTTTTGTAAGCCCTTTCAAATTTTAATCATAGCAATGGGAACCACCTGAGATATGGGTGCTATTGAAAGCCTCAGGGACTCAAAATTAATTTTTTTTCCCTAGAGAGCCCAATTGCATCCTCAAAAGCTACTTACAAGTGTTGTGTATAGAAACCATGTATGGGCTCCTTGCAGACATTTTAGGGAACTGAAGGAGATTTCAAGGAAGACCTGGCCTCATGGCTCCAGCTAATTTGAGCCCATGAATTGATTCAGGTGCAGTTCTCAGGACTGAAGCTGGACTTTCACTAGCCCAGTTGGACAAGAGGGATTAAGCCTTCAACACATGGCAAAGGAATGTCGCAGCTGTTGTTCAAATACATAACATCAGGTATATTGAGCGAACGCGATGAACAGGAGTTGGATAACATATATCCATACTGTAAAATCCAGTAGTGCAGACCATATTGATTATTGATTATTGCAAGATGCCTGCATTGGCTACAGATATCAAAATATTTTTCCTGTCCCCATCCCATCCCCAGAAGGGCAAAGAAAATGAATCAATGAAGTGGATAAATGAAACAGCTGATATCTTTGAATATGTTTTTCTGTTTGCTTACAGTATTCTGCTGTGCTAAATTGTCTTGGTAAGACACGCTGTAGATTGATCATCACAAAACTAAGAAACATCACAATGCTAAGGACTTTGCAAAAGACAGTGGTGCGGGCGCTACTGTCCTCCAATTCCTCTGCTTGTTCTGCTTGCCACACAAGGAACATAAATGGACTCAGCGGTACCTATGAGAACGAGGTGGATAACCCACGAGTGTTGATCACAGGTAAGGTGCTCAGGATATATATATATATATATATATATATATATATATATATATATATATATATATATATATATATATAAATATATATATATATATATAAATATATATATATATATATATATGTATATATATATATATATATATATATATATATATATATATATATATATATATGTATGTGTGTGTGCGTCTGTTGACAATGTATTCATGCCCAAGGAAGAACTCCAGTGTACTGAGCAGTGTCTATGGAGATGGTGCAAATAACCTAGTAGTACAGGAAGGTTCTGGCCCATTGATTTCTAGTTCAGTCAATGGTGAGTTTCCTGAAGGTAATTGAGCATTTCTGTGTACAGGGTTTGCTGTGTATGACGGGGCTTATAAGAACAGAGAGGAAGGTCTAACTTATTCTTTTTTAAAGGCAATGAATGAAACGCGACATTTCATAGCAAGAAAATTAACATTTAGTTTTGTAAAGGAGGGGTTTGTTGAATGCTTTGAACCCCATCTGTATCTGCAGCTCTTCTTTGACCTAACATTTCCCTTAGCAACAACTACCAGTTGGAGATCGTTATTGCCACAACAAGTCCATTAAGCTTGTTTGATCAAAAACGGCCCCCGAAGTAGTGGCAACAGGACGTCCAAGTGACAGGGTTTGCTTAGATCTCCTTTGCCTGACTTGCCAATTCGGAACCCAAGGCCTACCCTTAGCTATGAGGAAAAAGCCTAGTAGGGCTTGATGTTTAAGGTAGCCCCTTATCCCATAGCTACTAAATCATTTAAAGTTATGTTTAGGTCTACTAAAACTTAGGAGTGATAGCCTAATTGGGCCACTGATTTTTAAGGGAATTCTAAGCCAAATCATGTGTTAAGCCCTTTATTTGTGGCCTCCTAATTTGTATAGGAACAGTGTTGGGACTACGGTATGTTGGGGGCTAGTTGTTCCATATTGGCTACTGGAATTCTCTGGAGCTCTTGAGCCCTGCCTTTAGCTGACTGCATGTCTGTTATTGTAGCACTGATATTAGCCCTCTAAAGGCCACTACCTGACCGCCCCCTGCAGGGTAGCGATTTTTCAAACTTAGATTGCCTTATCAATGGTATTGTAAGTTTATGTCATACAGTTGAGAGATAGGCCTTTCCACCTCAGGCATTCTGTAAGCACTAAGTTTTCTACACACTTGAAGTAGTGACTGAAGCAGAATATGGATTACAATACGCTTTTGTCATAGTATACATGTATATGTTATTTTGTAACATGAAATGTACAATATGTTACTATTTTTATAATATGTAGCCACTCATTTTATAGAAGTCATATGCATTCAGGTCTAGAAAATTCTGCATACTGAGACCCAAATGGGTGTTATTTATGTGGTCATTAAGGGGGGTAAAGGGCTAGATTTCTTTACCCAGCTTGCGCCAGCTATGCCACTAACATCATGGGCAGCTCGAAGAACTGTCTTGAAATGGAAATTACTGGGTTCTTAATTGGTATTTTATGCGTACCTCTGGACGCAGACATTTTACACCTGCATCCATACCATGTGACTCTGCGTCAAAAGGATATGTGAACAACCCTGAAAACTAAAAAACACTTGAAAGAGGGTTTTTGATTGGATATTAGTTCATTTAGTTAGAAAGATTGCAATAATAGTCAGGTGATTGTGGCTGCCATAGGCAGGAATAGGTTAACCCATATAAGCTTTAGAGTTCCTCCAGAATGTGTCATCTGGATCTAAGGCCCCAAAAAGTTGTTTGTTTCCTGTAACCCTACCCTAACAAGTTTTTACTCAAAAAAATCCCTACTCTAAAGTGTTGTTTTTTTTTGCCATACCAACTCGCAATCAACATAAAACATGCATAAATCACACATTTTTGAACAAAAATATAATCCCAAAAAATTATTTTACAGAACCTTTTTTTCTGACCGTTACAGGAAACAAAAAATCTTTTTCTAGGCCTACTAAGCTACTTTAAAACTGAGAATGATTTTAGAAAATATCTGAAGGAGAGTTGTTGCTTTTGCCCTGATTAACATTTCGCCATCAAAGATTTTCCTAATTATGCTTTTACCTGTAAGTTTTCATCAAAAATGTCAGTCTGCTTTAGGCTGCTGTGAGTGTTAATGGGTTAAGGAAAAAATGCAGTATGACCTTGTCTGTGCCGAGAATGCACTTGAGAAGCCAGTCAATCCTACAGGCTTGGGGTAGTAGTATCTATTTATAGCTCTCTGGCAAAGAAGAGCATATAAAGATGTTGATGAGTGGGTAGTCATGGTGAATAGGCATTGTTGGCATGGCGTGGAACTAGACGCTCAGCGATTGGTCGATTATAGGGCATAGCCTTGGATACCATCCCTCACGCACCCTGAATGGGGTGTCTGGGTATTAACTCATTCCCTTCACTACACATGATTTGACACATATGGAGGTATCGTCATAACACATTTTGAGAGATGATTGACTGAAAGTTTTTCCTTTAGGGTTTAACAATCCCTCTCCAAATACTTTTCACATATTCCAAAGTGTGATGAGTTATATTTTCAGACGTATGTGCTCTCCAAGTGTGAATGTGTTAGATGTGTAGACATAGGCACTAAAATATGTACTAGCAGTAGGTTGAGATAACCATCTCAGCTTCCTTCCGTGCCCCTTTTTCTTCCACTATCTTTTTGTACATAGGCAGCAGCTGAGGTTCTTAAAGCACAACAGGTCCACTTTCCATCTGTCTACCTTAGATAAAATAAAAACATGCATTGGTTGTGAACTAGGAACTCATGTAGTCTTCCTGCCATATTTTTAATGCATTAGCTTAAAACTTATCTGTTATGAGAGAATTAAAGACTGATAACTAAAACAAAAATGTCTAATAAATCTCTCATATGTGATAGAAAATGCAAGAGAGACAGACAAATTATTCAATGTCTACCTCTACTCCGCCTTTCGGAAACCCGAACATTCATGTAAGCAAGCAGAAGAAATTCAATCAATAAAAAAGTGAGTATGACATACATGATAAACAGCTTCTCTTTTTTCATCATCAACAACATATTACTTCTTTGCCATTGGCTGAAAGTAGACCAATTTTCTAGTGGTATGATGGCTCGATGTTCCCAGGGTCGTTCTCCTAATATGGTTCATGACCCGTTTCCATGCCGGTCGGAAGAGTGAGCATTAAACTGAAGTTATTCAACCTTTTTAGGCATAAAGATGCAACACAAATTTGCCTTTAGATATACTTTTAGATAAAGCAACACCTTGGCAGAACATTTTTGTATAACGTGCGAGATTTCTCCTTTAAAAGAAATATACAAAATGATGAGTTATTAAGGAAGATTTCATAAAAATGTGTGGGCTTTTTTTGGCCAGCTTCAAGGATGAATGCATTGACATTAGTTATACTAAGGACACATGCACTTTGCTGTATGCTTTGCATATTTTGACTTTTTAATGGTAAAAGGGAATGTATGGCTGGTTTCTTCAGCTAAACCTGAGTCAGGTGATTTTAACAGACACCAACCATAGGAAGCGCTAGTCTACGGGGCGTGAAGAGAGAGACAGTACGTTTATGAATGGATTGATATGTTAAAATTACAGATTCATACAAGTGTCACATGATGTGGCTTGCATGCATTTTAGCTTGAGAGGTCATTGCCTGGACCTGACTACAAATTATCATTATTAACTATATAGGCCTTTATGCATACTGTAAAGTTCGAAATATTAACGTGGAACTATTATTGGCTACTTTAGCAAGTGGGTCAGATTCGCTAATATTACGATCCGTTCATATTTGTTCATATTTTTCAACGATTTTTCTATGTACTGTTATGTCCCCATCGCCTTGTAGTCCAAAACATCCGTTTTTTGTTTTAAAGAAACTGTGCACAAGCCTATATTATATATATATATATATATATATATATGTTTATATATATATATATATATATATATATATATATATATATATATGTATATATATATATATATATATATATATATATATATATATATATATATATATATATATATATATATATATATATATATACTGTAGATCTGGAAATTTTGCTGTGTCGGAAATTAGGTTCTGGTTCTGTTCTTCAACAATGGCAAAGGACCACTTTATGAAAAAAATATTTTTATGTCACTGTGACTGAATAGCCTAATGTGCCGATGTGCCTTTAAGCCCTCATTTATTCATTTATTCCCTGCATGAATAACGTAATCCCATTAGTTCTCAAATCCTAGCATAAGTGTATGAATGGCGTCATAATATTATGTCCTCGAATCCTAGCTTAGGGTATGAATAACGTAAGTTTATTTAATCCGCAAACCCTAGCATAAGGGTATTGTTTAGGAATTGTACAGAAGAGGGATACCGACCTTAGTCCTTTAAAATCTGGGTATAAGCATCATTGAAATTCTTGCACAAAAGATGCGGTCAAGAGTTCAGAAAAGTATCATTGGGATGTTATCTAACATTGATATGAGGCAAACGCTGTACATTTTTTCTGTGAATGCTTAGTTGAACAAGGATGTGACCCTGTTTGTCTGGTAATGCATTAGTCGTCTTGTGAGATTTTTTTAAGTGACAGATTTATAAAAGGTGTGATTTGAAATTTGTGCCTAGCTCAATTTGTCTCTTCCCGCAAGTAACCATTAGTTAGTTGTTTAGGTTACTAAATTATGAATATCTAATGAATCATGCGTTTCTAAAAATTGCATTTGCCAATTGCTTACCAATCTGTTAATGTCAGCTAGGTAAAAATGTCCTCAGCAAATTTATTTGATTTGTAGTGTATTGATTCATAATTCATAACTTTCATTCTAGTTTACTATTCAAAATTTGCATATTATAAAATATCTCTAGATTAGCCCTCACAACCTACAAGCCATACTCCTTAAGTTGCAGATATAATCATATTCCTATTATTTTCCACAGGAAGTCTCGGACAGCTTGGGACCGGCTTAGCCAAGTTACTCAGGTAATTATTCCTTAACATCTTTTGATGCTTATTCCTTTCATAACAATGAATGCAGAGCACAACAATCTAAGCCAGACAGGTTCTAAACAGCCCAGGTTAGTTGCTAGCTGAACATTATATGGGCACACTAACCCTATAACAGCCAGACTTACTTACACTGCACTGTCAGAAAGTAATGCTTTATTAGTGACTTTGTTACATATTGCATCTATTCATTACTGTGGAGCCCTATCCCTTTTAACCCTTATGCTGCTGGTAGCTAATTTGGCCAATACAAAATGATGCAAAAAACCTGAATATATCTAATGACTGAAACCCTGGCAGACGGGTACTCATCTGAGAGTACTCAGCGAGAGCTATCCAATGAATACCAACATGACTGGGTTTAGATGGTTTTAAAAAATCTTTGCATTCTTGTGCTTTGAATAAAAGTAGCCTCAGCATTGGAAGGGTTAAGCAAATACACTTAAAGATGTAGAATATGTTATTCTTTGATTAAAATGGTATGACCACATCATCCAAGGAAACTGTTGGATGTATAGAAATGGAAAAATATTATTCTAAGTAATATTTTCAAACATTGATCACATCAGTGAATGACTTAAACAACAACAAACTCAGGCAAGATGTTAGCAAATGCCTCCAAATGCTTTTTTTGGAAAAGAAATTCTGTCAGACTCAAAAAAAAAAAAAGTCGACTTTGGTGTCCAAAGGATGAAAGTGGTTTATAAATTTTCTGTCAGACTCTAAAAAATAAAAAAAATTGCAAGTTATAAGAATATTCATTGTAAGGGTGATTCAATCAACTACAGGACTTTATCAATGCTGTAACTAGTAGAGCCTCAGATTTGAGGATGTACATCTCCCAGTCCCACCCTTCAGGTTACAGGGATTAATTGATTGATTGATTTTATTTAGTTGAGAATAGACTGTTAGAAACATCTTGCTACCAGTCCTAGTCGGCAGACTCTAAAAAAATAAAATAAATGAAAAAACCCACATTTTCAACTTTTTTTTTCCAAAATGGCTCATTTCCTGCCTCCGGAGCTCGTAAGACAAGTAATTAGATTGGAGTGGCCTTATAGAGGTATGGAATACTAAGAAAAATATGCACAGTGACTCATCACTTTTCACTCATTTTATTACTTTTCGTGGTTTTTATTTGCACAAAAAGCAATAAAAAGTGAAAATAAATATGTTACATGCTATTCTTTATTGTGTTCAGTCAGTACCAACCCTTTGATGATCTTAGATGTTGAAAAGAAAGGCACTTCAAACGTGAACTAAAGCAAACCAGTTTAGAAGGATATACTGTATGAGGTACTATAATGCCCTATCCAGGTATACTGGCGATTTTTGGCCACTTAGTGCCCCAGCACAGAGCTTCTCCTGCAGTTGGAGTTGTATCGATCTTGGCGGCATTTGAAATATGGAATTTTGTTTATCATCACTTTTTGCCACATTGAGGTCAAGTCATGACTAGCCAGTTGTAAGTACGTACTGGTGGAAGCTGGAGTACCCGGTAAAAGCTACTATCTAACCCCAAAATACTGGCAGCTTTCTCACATAACCAGGCCGGAATTTGAACCCGGGCAGTAATGAGAGACATTGAGCAGTAAGTGGGTGCACCTTAGACCACTTGCCTATCAGGGCAGGTCCATTGAAGGATTGACAGTACACTGTTTGGTGTTCACCAGAATTTATGCAGTATCAATTCTAAGTGTTTTGTTGCCAGATGCCAGACCTCAGAATTATTTTCCACTCATTGTGTCCAAACAGTC
This sequence comes from Maea johnstoni, assembly GCA_963942565.1. Taxonomy (NCBI): domain Eukaryota; kingdom Metazoa; phylum Annelida; class Polychaeta; order Spionida; family Magelonidae; genus Maea; species Maea johnstoni. The sequence goes on along the minus strand of OZ012684.1, from coordinate 56,673,092 downwards.
CAATTACTTAAGTTATAGACACATCTTTGGTAACCAAACGTCAACAGCTGGTTACCCAAATCCTTTAAAAATTGCCTTAATGAACACCAAATTTCTAAACTGCATTTCAAAAAAAATATTTCAGAACAATGATTTAATAAAAAAAATCTGTGAAATTTAAGTATCAGATTGGGAGAAGAAGGTACAACACCTTTATATGAGGTCATAACTCTAAGTCATTGAATTAAACTTTCATTTTCTTATTGAGCGTCTAGACAACTGAAATTTTGTGTGCAACCGTGTGTTGATTCCTATATATAACATTGTCCCACATGAAGTGCATGCATATGGCATCTGTCATAGCTGAGCTGGCTCAGATAGGCTTGCCGTGTCACACACTTATGCACTCACCTCTCCCGGCAACTCAGAGCCTGCGCCTAACGCTTCAACTAATCAATACCCCTAACGCAGCACACGGGAAAAACTTTACTATTATGCCCTTAAGTCAGACACGATGTAAGAGAGTTTCAACCTGCAGATACACCTTATGATTGATGGTGTTGGGAGGCTGCCATAAAAAGGTATTTTAGTCTAAAGCGCGCTTAGAAATGTGCTGGCTGCATGCTGAGAAACTTTGGAAATAACTTGGAAATGAAGAAGTAAATTACAAAATGTTACAAGGTTGAGTTTCTATTGTTATTTCACCTTCAAATATTTTCTCAAAATTTCTATGGTCAAAAAGATATCTAAAAAAAGTCAGATTTGTTGGCCATTGAAGCATGAATGGATTATTCTGCTGATTCCGTTCATCAATGCACCGCATGGCATTAAGACGAAGAACTAGCTCAAATTGCCCTTCTTCTTGATAAAAAATGACACACTTTGTTTGCCAGATGACACCTGTCTGGCTGTATAACCTGTCAGCTACTTATATCAACCCCATAACATATTTATTGATTGACTTCATTTACTATTTGCATCCACAGTACAGGGATATAGGGATTAAGATCGAGCCAGGCTGCTGTGTTGGAAAACCCAAGGCCAAGGGGGATCTAATGCTCACAGCCTCTGGCCTGGGCTCTCAGCTGTGAGATGCATTAGACCTCCGGAGGCCTTGGGTTTTCCAACACAGCTACTGAGATCTTAATGGCTATTATAGCATGGAAAAAAATATTTTTCTGTTCAACTCTTTAGAAAAGTGCTTTATTATTTGGGAAAACAAGGCCTCTTTTAAAAGTTGTTTACATATGGTTGCCATGACAGCACACAAGGGCAACAAATGAATACTTTGTTCCTGCTCTTGTTAAACTGTAACCAAAAGAAATTGTCTACACATTACTCTGGCAATATGCTATATTTTTCTGTTCAATTTAGAGGAAAAGTGCGTTTAATTTATGAAACTAGGCCTTTTTAAAAAGTAGTTTAAATACGATTGCCAAGACAGCAATGCAAGGGCAATGAACGAGGGTAGGAAACTGTGTGGGAAAACAATGTCTAGATATTTCTATGGCAACGTGTTATAATGGATATTTGTGGTATTAATACATATTACTGCTATTGTGTCAAGCCTGCCCCATTAGCAGAGACAACAAAGATAATGAATATTGTGTGCATTGCATAATGCAAATAAAATCACTTTTTGGTAAAAAAGGCTGAAGGCAATCATCATCGGGGCAGCAGTATCTACCTAGGATCAAACAAAAAATAACAATTATATCTACTTACTAGAAAAGTACCCGTCCTGCGGACGGAAACCATGAAATTTCTTATAATGGCAAACATATCAGAGCGCCTGCCTCTCTCTCTCTCTCTCTCTCTCTCTCTCTCTCTCTCTCTCTCTCTCTCTCTCTCTCTCTCTCTCTCTCTCTCTCTCTCTCTCTCTCTTGTCCCCTCTCCCTGCGCCCTCCATCTTCCCCTCTCTACCCCCCTCTCCCTCTTTTTTGCACCCCTGTTCTTGCACCTCTCTTCCTCTTTTGCCCCCTCTCTCTGCCTGACTATCTCTCTTTTGCCCCTCTCTTTCTCTCTCTCTCTCTCTCTCTCTCTCTCTCTCTCTCTCTCTCTCTCTCTCTCTCTCTCTCTCTCTCTCTCTCTCTCCTCTCTCTCTCTCTCTCTCTCTCTCTCTCTCTCTCTCTCTCTCTCTCTCTCTCTCTCTGCGCCCTCTTTTTCTCTTTCTCTCTGCCAACTGGTTTGATATTTATAGTCTCAGGTGCGACCTCCCGCGTTGGTACAGTTTGCCTTTGTGCAAGTGGTCAGCTGTGTGGCTTTAAAGATCAGCATCAAAAGTCCAATTTTTTATCAATTTCTTTACGATAACAACCATGTAGACACACTCGTTAACCAAACGACCAACTTAGAATTAGGGAAACAGGTGTGGCAACGGAGATTACCCGTTGCAAAGGATAGCACCAAGATATTCCTGCGATAACACACTTAAGGCTACCTACCATATGTTTCAATAATTCAAGAGATTGGCTAACTGATATGATATTGATTAATAAGATATCGAAATGTTGTTGTAATGTTACTGTAATGAAAAGATGGGGGACGGTGTCCGTTTATCATATCACTCATGACTAATTCTAATCATTTCTACTCAAAACTATTTTCGTTTTGTAATATCCATATTTTCAAAATTAAAGTATGACATAGCGTATGTCATATATATATATATATATATATATATATATATATATATATATATATATATATATATATATATATATATATATATATATATATATATATATTCATTCTACCCATAAATTATTTTCAAATGATCCTTTTATGTAGATATCCCCCCCCCCCCAAAAAAAAGAATCGCGCTGCTATGTTAAGATTGTTAAGGAAAAACTATTCAATAATACTTCTATGTATTTAGACATTAAGTTCCATCAGTATGTAACTTAGGTACTGGCTGACTGTCTGGAAAATATTTTTTGGAACTACAGAAAATTAGGATTTTTCGTACGCTCAAATTGTTATCCATGTGCCACCGTAGTTCGCTGAATTGTCTGTTGTGTCAATTCTCTATGTCTAAGCGCACTACCTTTGTTTGTGCATTACCCCCAAGGGATGTGTTCAGACGCCCATGCAGGCATTGTCCAGGGTGTCTATGCTGCCTAAACCCTTTAGGTACATGCCTTGACTTTCTTTTGAACATCCGGGCAGACCACTCTACTACTGTGTGCGTACTTCACCAACCGTACAATCACCAAAGTCCATGCAGTGCAACCCCAATGTGGAAGCAGAGGTTTGATATCGGTAGTACCATCTAACGCCGGGTGGTCATACCAAACCAGGCCCTCAAGTGAGGATGAGAAATCAGCATCAAAAGCACATTTTTGCTAATCTTTCTGAAATTAGTTTACGTTAAGAACCATCTAGATACACTCGTCCACCAAACTGCCAACTCAGAATTAGGCAAACAGGCGCGGCAACGGAGATCATGCGTTGCAAAGGATTGGGCCTCCTCTCTTATAATATAGATGTAGTAATTAAATGGAGTCATGAATCAAGGCATGGTTGGTCCTTTTTCCTTTGTACAATAGACAATATACAGGTGTTTTACCAGTTGGAAATGGCCAGCCATTGCAAACTGATATCTTTTGCATGTTAATTGCGGCAGCCTATATTGATCTTATCAAAAATATTGATAGATATACATTATTCCATTACAGAAATATTGATTAATACATGTCTATTAATCCATTTTATCGCAATCAGTTAGCATGATCAGGGCTCGAAATTAGGGGATGCCGGGAGGTGAGGGCTCCCTTAAATTTTCCAGCAGCTCCCTCAAATATCTGCAGGGAGCCTAAAAATGTACTGCTTTCTATACACAACACCTGTAAGTGGCTTTTGATGATGCAATTGGGCTCCCTGGAAAAGATATTATTTTCGAGACCTGATGATGAATATACCAATATATCTATGAGAGGGAAATAAGAGATATATTGATGAGTGTAGCATATTGCAACTTTACAATGAGGTTTTATATTTAAGATTGGCCTGATGAATTTGTTTCCTGTTTCTTGTTTTCTAGGAAGAAATATGGCAAGGATAATGTGATAATGTCTGATATTGTCAAACCCCCGAAGGACATACAGCATGGTGGTAAGTGAGAATGTTTTTCATCTATTTTTTGCTCTATAGTTCTTGTTCTTGGGGTTTAGCAAAATGTTCAAGTTAAGGAAAATGTTAAAGAATGTTTGATACATTTTTATCAGTTTCTACAAATAATTATAACATGCTGACTATTGCATTCAAGGAATAATGAAAACCCTTACAAAAGTCTCAAATAAAAGCATCTTTAGGAGAATATTTGAAGGAAGAATGATTGTATGAACCCACCCTGCAACAATTCTTCAATTATTTAGTGAATTCATACTTTATTTCTTAGTTATTCTAAAAAATATCACACCCCTATAGCGCTGAATTTTCAAGAAGCCTTGATCTGAAGCAGAAATGGGTTAATAACTCCCCTTTATATATCATTTCATTCCTCTATGCTGACATTGTGGACTCAGACTCCAGGCATGAAAGGGTTAATCTGGATGATCATAGTTAGCTGTTAACTCACCATTATACATGACAGTTCAGTTCCTCTATGCAGACATCCTTGACTTTTCAGGGGGATTGCACTCTCTCTCTCGATCTCTCTCTCTCTCTTTCTCTCTCTCTCTCTCTCTATATATATATATATGCATGAACAGGTTAATCTGTTTTTTCATTGCAGGTTTATTAACTTATCTAAACTGACATTGTGGAATTTTCAGGGGAACTCTAGGCATGAGAGGGTTTTATCTGTAAGCTCAGTTACCTGTTTCCAACCAGCTCACCTTTACATTTCAGGGCCGTTCATCTATGCTGACATTCTGGACTTTAAGAACCTGCAGGAGATCGTGGTCAATCACCGTATTGATTGGCTGGTGCACTTCAGTGCCCTGCTAAGTGCCGTGGGGGAGAATAACATCCCTCTCGCCATGAAGGTCAACATCGAGGGTCTTCACAATGTGCTTGAGCTCGCCCAGCAATACAGATTAAAGTTATTTGTGCCAAGCACAATTGGTGAGTCATCTTATATCATAAAAGTTTACCTCTGATCTTCTGCAGTTCAGAACTGAGTAACCAAGTGTTTGACAATTGCGTTAAAGCCCAACTAGTCCAGGCTAGTTGAGATTTCAATACAATACCTTTTGGTTATGGACATAAGAGTATTATAGACCAGATAAGTTGAGATTTAATACAATACCTTTGTGATGTGCATTTTAGCTCAACTAGTCCATGGTAGTGGAAATTTTTATAAAATGCCATTTGAATATGAATACAAGAGCAATCATAGTCCAGACTAGCTGAGATTTAAAGATATAATACCATTGTGATGTGTGTTATAGCCCAACTAGTCCATGCTAGTTGAGATATTGATTAAATATGCCTTAATGATATATAGCCAACACAAATCACTTGTGTAGACCAACCAGGTCTATTTGAAATATTTTGTTATTTTCTGTGTAATCCTTGATAACTTTAAGTGTGACACATAAAGCTTACCATCAGATTTAATTGCTTTTTTTCAAAAGCTTTTTTTGTGTGGGGGAGGGGGTGATTGATGCAAACTTATGCAAACTACATGGCCCAGAGAGTAACCTAATCGTGAACTTCATTACATTGGAAGCCTAGGATTTAGAGATATTTACCAAATTGTTTTACACCAATTTCCTTACAGTTGCTATCATCTAACATGCACACATCTAGATTCAGATTTATTTGATTTGTTTCATTAAACAAATCATCAACCTTGTCACATCTTGGACTATATACTGTAGAATAGGTATATATCGCGCTACAAAAATTTCGCGAAAAGCCGATTTTTCGGTTTTTCGCGTGTACTTTATTTCGCGTGTGAGCATGTTCTTCAGCGCCATCTATTGAACCAAACAGTAATCTTAAAAATGCAAACATTCGGCGGCCATCTTGCGGCTATAATCTGGCAGAAGTTTCAACAAAATTGGACTGGTAAACATGCCATTTATAATATGATACCTTGGTAACTTTTTCATAAGTTACCAATGTGTCATATTATAATGAGTTTGTGAAGTTGTTGCATGCATTCCCCTTCGTTTCAGCCTAGGACCGGCTACGAGTGAGAATCACGCTATGCTGGTATATATTCGTCAACTGCAAATACACGTATTGCCGTAAACAGTAAATTGGCAACGATTCAATTCAAGTCAGGAACAATATCATTATTTCTTTATAATATCCATTATTCTGATAATTATCAAATGTTTCCATCGCATCACCTGTCCGAGTCTATCGAACAATGATGGCAGCCATCTTGTTTCTCGTAAGAGATCCATAGATTGGCCCAGGTATCCTAGAAATTTGAGATGTAAGAATGCGAATTATGTTATTATACATTGGTAACTTATTCACAAGTTACCAATGTATCATATTATGATAGCTTTGGGAAGTTATTGGACGTATTTTTCTTCGTTTGAAACTTGACCGTCTAGGAGTGGAATTCACCGACAGTCACGCGCCACCACCTCCAGTGGTGGGTAGCGTTACCATGTATATAATTGATCGCGTGCGCTAAGTTCGCGAGTGCGATACTTGTTCGCGTATTCGCGAAATAATCGCACACGCGAACTTTACCTGTTCTAATATCTCAATAACGTGCAGTATTGATTGAGGGCAATAATATAAATCAAAACTTTTTAGAAGATGCAAGTGATGAGGGAGAAAGTATTAAAGGCACTTTAAATGTAGAGTTGGGATACATTTCAAGGGGCTACTACATTAGAGGGTTGGTGATCCCCCTTCACAATTAAAAATGTTGATATTCTTGCTATGAAATGGCACTTTTCTTTAGTTACGCTAAAAACAATTAAATTGATCTACCTCATACAGAAGAAACCCATACCAGAGATGTACATTAATGTACGTCTCTGCCCATGCACAGAAATCCTGGATTTGCCCCTGAAGTATGCATTTATGTTTATTTTCTTGTAGGAGCCTTCGGTCCCGATTCTCCACGTACCCTCACACCTGATCTCACAATACAGCGCCCCAGAACCATATATGGAGTGTCCAAAGTTCATGCCGAGCTGATGGGTGAAGTGAGTATAGCCTGCATTGACTGTGGTTGTGCCCATATTATGCCCTCCGCTATTTAAGCCAATTTATGTGCACCTATTGTGCGCCTGAACAATCACGAATGGCACACTGCCATAACTGGACGCTTGGTATCTAAGGTACTGTGTCTTATGGGGTTAATTTCTTAAACTCAGTTTTCCCTCTCCCATGCTTTTATTTGACAATTCAGTCTGTACAAAGTTTATATTGCCTGGAAGGTCTTCTAATAAGGAATACATTAAACATCACAAAAGTATCCTCCCAGCAAGGTGTAGGATTTTTGGGTAAAAACTAATATAAACATGCATAGTGTTTTAAACGGAGCTCCTGCCCACACTTCATGACTTTTGGAGGGAAAAAAATTCAAATATTTTAGGCCATTTGAAATTTCTTCCAGGATGATTGTCGAAAATGAGAAAAAAAACTGTACTTTTCAACTTTTAGATTGCATAACTTTTTGGAACAAAGTCAACAGTAAAACAACTGTCCATCCAAAATACTCTTAGCTATTTATGTACCAAATTTCAAGCAATCAAATCTGGGACTATACTTTCGTGAAATTCAATGTGGAGAAAAGCTAAAAATGTTGCCTGTCTGTGTGCAAACTTATGTAACTGGTTCTGAAATATCCGGTCTCCTACTCTGCTCAGTGATGCTCTAGATAGTCACGTTTTGGGCTAATTTTAAGGATGAGGGTGTAGACTTTGTAGGCTATTTTTGCCCAAACCCCGGGGGGTCACTTGGGTATTTAGTGGGGGCGCATACGCTCGTTATCAAAATTAAAAAATACCCCTAAAGCACTGATTTCTGGCCAAAAAAGCACCCTTATTTTAATATAACGCTGATTTTTTCCACTAAATAAACACCCCTTCTTTTATCAAAACACTGACATTGGATGAACGGGACCACATATTTTAACTTAAGATTTTATAATCCTCTGCGTGTTTAGCGGCACTAAGTGGCGGCAGCAAGTGGCGGCAGCAAGTGGCGGCAGCAAGTGGCGGCAGCAGTCACTTCGGGAGTCACTCGGCGTCAGAGCCGCATATATTTCGTGGATTGTAAGGGGATTTTGACCCCCATACTTCGTACCTGGGCACAAAAAAGTACCCTTCTTTTACAAAATCGCGGACATGCAGAGGTCTTAAAAAAAGACCCCTTCTTCCGCGTAATACGTAACGCGGGTGCGGCCCCCCTCTGTACCTGAGTGCCCCCGCCGGGGCCCAAACCAGTTTGGTGCAGAGAGGTGTAGCAATATTTTGCTTTGGCTGTATTACGCAAGAAGTGAGATTAAAGAAAAGTACATTACATGGTTGTGAAATCAACAATTATTTTACTTATAAATTGAAGATTTCCATTTTTGAAAATAACAAAGACAAAAAACATTATTTAACTATCTACCTCTTTGTGATGATCACAATTATTCCTCCTTGAAGACCCATTATGCGTTACTGTCATAGTAAATTAGTGTATTTTCTTCATTTTTAATTATCTAAGGGGATTAGTGAATAAGGCCAGCCTAGATTAATTACATGATTAAACCAAGAGCATGTGCATCATTGCTATTGTATGATTAGAAGTAATTAATGCTTGTGTTGTAAGTGTGCTTCATTATTGTATTTATTGCATGCATTCCACCTTCTTTTTAGTATTATCACCACAAGTTTGGCCTTGATTTCCGATCTTTGCGATTTCCTGGTATTATCTCTGCAGACACCAACCCTGGAGGCGGAACCACAGGTGAGTGTGGAACCCTTTTGTGCTTGGGAACTGCTTACTTTATAGGTGCTGTCTCAAACAGCAGTACCTTTGGAGTTTAAACTTTGGTACTATTAAGTCTAGATTTGCAAGATATTTGAAGAAGGAGAGGTGTAGGTTGATTTCTGATGGATATCAATCTTTGGGTATTTTCAAAAGAAATCACTTTTGTGAGAGAGATATCACCAACATACTTAGGAGGTATTTTCCATTACATGTATACAGGAGTTAATTCTCTGGAGAATAAATAACAAATCAATTACTCATTGCTTACTTATGAAGCAAATATTTATTTTCTCAAGAAGTTTTTATTATGTATCTGTGTTCCATGGTGTATAGAGAAGGTAATGTAACTATTATTATTTGCCTATAATATTTTGTTTTTGCACTATTCAGGTTAATCTTTTGTTGTGTTTTATTGTTTAAAAAGAATAGTCAATTTCCCTTCAGGTGTTGTAGTTGTAATCTCTTTTAACTCTTGCCAATGTGTTGCAGCATCTTTGGTGTAGGTGAACAACAAAAAAATCAGTTTTTAGCAAATTGATGGCCTTGTAGGCAAGTTATAAATATAAAATTTTCCTGTATTTTGGTCCAGGGCCTGTTGTCGCACTTGAGTGGCACTTGTGTTACAACTTTGAATGCATGTAACAGTGCAGAAATAGGAGTAAATGTTTTTGACATTCATGTCTGTATTTTCTGTTGCTTAGTTGCAATAAGCAGGAAGACAACAGTCAAAATTTGATGGCATCTTGAATAACTAATTTCATTAATACATTGCTGCAACAACGTTATTTAAAATCTAGCTACAATTCTCATGATGTACTCAAGATTGAAATTTTGCTGTTGGTTCCAATTTTGTGCAGAAAATCCGGCATATTTTCACAAGATGTGATATCTTTTTTAAATTATGCTTTTACTATAGTTTTTGGTAAATAGATATGAATGTTTTATTTTCTTGTGATATTGTTGTTGACACTAAGATAGTACGAGTATAAGTACACTTGGCCTTACAATACATTGTGCTACTGTGCTTCTAGAATTAGAACAAATGCCGTGCAAGTTCATTGATAAAAATATCCAGCAATTAGCATGCCCCATTCAAATGGTCACACCTTTGCTCCTATCCTCTGCATGATGTACCTGTAGTCTAAGCATGTCAGTGTTGTAGCATCAATATACTACAGGCATTATCAATGACATCTATTATACTATTGAACAGGAAATGGTGCTTAACTCAAAGTTTTGTAGCCAAACTTCTAAGAGAAATGAATTTTAGATTAAAGTAGTTATGCGGTCGGGTTTTTATTTCCAAAGATATCGTTTTGAGGCTAAGCTTCTTAGAATAGGGGTACTTCCAGGAATAGGTATATTGTAAACTATTTCATGGGTGGATTAAAACCAGTATGCTGTTGTGGTCATTTTAATTACCGTAGTTGTGCTATAAGCACAGCTGGGCTATTTTAACTTGATAAAGTTCAACTCAGGATTTACTAGTGGAGGGGTCAGTAGTTTGAACAGGACAGACAGGAACATTAAACATGGTCAATAAGCACTTGCAATGTGCACCTTTTATGTTCGATTTCTTTCGCTGGACTGGTTTTGTTCTATTTCTGTGTAGTAGGTTCTGGAATTTATGGAATGCCATACATGCAAATAAAGGGACATAATTGATCTTCAGTTGAGGTTTTGCTAGCAAGTGAATTTAACTGAGATATAAAATATGGACATTTCCAATTATATTAATAGGGAAGCAACTAGGTTTTGTGCAGAATAGATGAAATACATTTACCCCAAGATGTAAATGTTGTAGTTAATGTATATCAAATTCTGTTCCATGGTAAAAGGAAAAGGTATATTTTCTCAAAATGTATATTGTCCATTTCAGATTATGCTGTTGCTGTGTTCCACCATGCCATGACGACGGGCAAGTACGAGTGCTACCTCGGCCCCGACACGCGCCTGCCCATGATGTACATAGACGACTGCCTGCGCTCCGTGGTGGAGGTCATGGAGATGCCGCAAGAGAAGCTGAGCATGAGGACCTACAATATTGCCGCCATGAGCTTCACGCCTGCAGAACTAGTGGAGGAAATCAGAAAGCATGTGCCAAATTTTGAGGTCACCTACAGACCTGATGGACGCCAAGAAATTGGTAAGTAAATCACCCGCCAAATCTTGAGGTTGCCTTTACAGACCTAATGGAAGACAAGAAATTTTCAAGTCTTGAAATTTAAGTTATTTGGAAATAATCTATAGATGGTTATTGATTGAACTTATTCCAAATAGAACATTGACTTTTTTACAAAAGGGTATATCTTACTCATTCAAAAAATATTGAATTCTTTCAAAGGAATGCAATTAATTCATTGAATATAGTTTACATTAATTCAAAGGAGTATAGATTAGGTGACAACCCTTTTCAAGGGGAACTCTCGACAACATTATACTAAGCGTATAATGTGTTTTTGAAACAGTTTAGGAAACACTGAAACTATGGTACAACACTAAACTCTTGTCATTACAGTTTAAGTAGGGTAGCAATGACTTATATCGGTGATCTGAATATATTATATTCATGTCCCTGCTTCAATCAGTGCTTGATTGCGCTTTCCTTTCTCTCTGATCTCAGCTGACGCCTGGCCGCAAGCGTTTGATGACAGCAATGCCAGGATGCACTGGCAGTGGAGGCACAGGATGGACATCCAGGAGTTGGTCAAGACCATGATGGACAAGCTGTCCGAGCAGTATGGCAAGGTACCCCTGGCCGGAGATGACCGCCTTGCTGCTCGCCAGTGAGCCATACGTCACCACTGACCAGAAGTTGGAAAAACAATACACTTCTACACTGGGTTCTCTTCATATCTAATGTCTCATTCATCATATCATAGATGCGTTGCCTACAAATGTGTTGCCCATAGGATTTTACGGCAGTTTGTTTTAAATAAGAAGGGTTTATATCTTTTACAGTAAAGTGGTATTTTACATCTAACATCTCGAAATTCACAAATGAGGGGATTTTATTGAACCCCTCAGAGCCCTCTAACTGTTGTTTGGTATTGTGTCACTTATTTCTAGGTAGTGTATTTCTCAATGGGTAACATGCTACAATAGTACAGCAATGGATAGTTTGCCTTGTACATAATGAAAGTAATCCATACGTTTAATGCTTACTTTGGACCAAGTATAAACTGTCTTTAACTTTTACAACATTTGACATGAATTTTGAAGAACGGAAATGAACATTGAACAAAAATAAGGCTAACACACCAGTAGATAACTGCTACTAGTGTGTACCTCAATCTTTTACAGCAATCCCTGGATTTTAGTTTGAGATGTTCCCCATCAGTGAGGTTCGATATTATTATCAGTGAACATATCTTGAATGCCAATTCTATAAATTGTGCCACTGTTGTGAGTTAACAATAACAAGACTGTCATCGTGATTAATGTTACAATACCACAGGTAAAAAATACCTTAAATTGCCAACTGTTAGGAAGCTGTGAAGTTTAAAAGGTTTTACCTTCAAATATATTCGCATCAGTGTTTATGAAAGCCATATGTGGAGGAGCATACAAGTTTGTTTTGCAGAAAATTTTTATTATTTTCTTGATGTTCAATAGTGTTGGGATTTAATGCTGTCCATGCCTATCATCAAAATAATCACGTTACCTATTTGCATTAGCGTGCACACATTGTCTTCAGGACAGCTTTGAACATAACTCTTTAAATGGTGTTATATTACAAAAATATTTGAAGAGGGATTAAGAAACCGAAATGGAACAACAAATTTCAGTCAATATATTTGTTAAAATACTGTTGTTATCAAGATATGTCCATATTTGTCGAATCATGTGAGTGGGCTGGGTGGAATCTGAAAGTCAAGAGAATTATTTGATGTCTTTTATCTTTTACCTTTGAACTTATCTTGGAAGGTATATTAGACAGCCCTTGAGATATAAGATATTAACGTGCTTTCCAACCTATCATCAGGGTTTTCATTGTATGGTATGGTGGAGAGTAGGGCATAAATTGCTTATTATATTGCTATTAGTTTCCTTCAAACTCACAGTACAAGCACAAATGAGGCTAATGAAGATTCCAGTATCTTCCAAATGTATTAGTTAACTGCAAAAAGCTAACAACCCAATAATGCCAACAGCGGCCAAAACCAGCCTGCCAAATTTAAGTAATTTGCTGAATATTTCAATGAATGTCTACCATCCATGTCAGCAGTACCATGGGTATGCTGTGGTATACATTGCTGTCCTTGATACCAGTGTAAAGGTGTATGTGTAGAAGAAGTCTATCAGACTGTTATTTATTATTGCTGCCGCATATCATTATCATCATTCTATGCTCTCTTACATTGTATGCATAGTGGTATCTTGGGGTGATTGGTAATTAACCATGTGGGAAGAGGATTGGTTTGGGATATATTATGATATGACTTATACAATGGTTTTCTTTTTAACATTTACAACTTCTATTTTCTTATATTAGCACAAGATGACTTCCTGTTAACTCTATACAAATGTGGTGGGTGCAGATGATGAAGTGTTCTTATATTTTGTAGAATATATTAGGTGAGACATTTTATATACAACATATGATGATTTATTGCCATGAAAAGGCCATTGTGATTACTAAGATCGAGATTTCGCCTAGCAGCACTGCTTGTCAATAAAAGCTGTATGTATTTACAAAATAAAATGAAAAAGGAATTGAGTGTTTGTTTTTCTATGTTTGAAAGTCATAGAAATATGAAGAATTTTATCAATCATATTCAAAATGTTAAGAATGGAAGTTACCAGATTAGGCAAGGGTAACTGAAAAATAATTTCCTGGAGTTTCAATATTTTAACCTCAAGTCTAAGTTCCAGCAAAAATACATGACAAGTTAAGCTTTTAACATACTGCTATCTCTGAGGAAAAGCATGAAATAACAAGTAAATTTCTTTTGATGACTGCCTTTATTTCATTGTAAGCTCATTTTTACAGCAAGGTAGGTAGATTGGTCAGGGAGTGTAGCACAATAGCCTTGAAAGCTACCCACAGACAAGTTGGTGCTGCCACCTGGAGTCAGTGAACACAATTACTACTAGTTCCTCTAAAACACTGTTTGACCTTATGTACAACAATGCTGTATCAGTGAACTTTTTACAGTAAAAACATTGTTTGAAAACTATCTGGAAGAAACCCTGGCTTTTGAAATTCTTTCAGTCAATGGGTTATGAAGAATGTTACAAAAATTAAGTGTTACATTTGTATGACTTGGTCCCACAACATTCAGTTAAAGTTACAAAAACTGATCAGGTACATGCTTTCCACTATACAAATACTCCTATATCAAGCATGGAGGTCCGAATATTCAACTCGCATCATATTATGTAACATCAATATAATTTGTAACTGCAACTGAGCACTTATCGGGTCAGACAAAAGACCACTGGACAGAATATTGACCTCAATAGAATAAACAATTCAAATATTTCGAAAACCCTTTTTCCCATTCCATAGATTTTTGTCTTGGCTATTTCTCGTGGAAACACACTTAATATTATGGCACGTTAATTAATGCATACTTTGCACGCCCCTAGATTCTGCATTTATTAAAGTGTGCACCATATTTGGACATCCGATCCCGTTGCTAGTATTGTAAAATACAATTACATGATAGATTATCATTCAACTCTCGTTTGCAAAAATTTCACACAGCATCGTTCTTAATCCAGAGTTGTCATTGCTTCATGGCTTCCTAGTAAGGAGTGGTAGATAAGCTTTCAAAATAACCTGCAAACGCATCATTGTTTTACAGCTAATTTAATACAGCAATTGCCAAAAAGAAATGCCATGGATAAAAGTTAAAGAGCACCAACAAGCAGAGAATATATCCAATATGCCTCTTTGTCATGGAGGAAATAAATCTTTCAAATCAATGCTGTCAAGATACACAGTGCCAAGAATCACATACTGTATACAGTTTTAATGTTGCAGCCGTTTAATTAATGCATACTTCGCACATCCCTGGCATCTGCATCTATTTCACTGTGCACCATTAGTTGGACATCCGATACCTGTGTCGTACTACATGCTGACATGATAGCTTGTCATTCAAAACAAATTCGCAAAAATAAAACTGCGTATTGAAGGAGCTGCCTGCCGTGCACATTTCACACGCGCAAGATTAACATGGTATACAGAAAGTCAGAGAGGGTGCTGGCCCCATGCCAGCTGGAGTAATTTGCACCAGCATCAGCAGCAGGTTTACTGGACAAGGAACAGGGAGAGCAAATCATATTAAGGAATGTTAATCACAGACCTACATATCAATAGTTATTAAAAAATTGTCTGGCGCCGAGTAACATACCCATGGATGTGTTCATTGTTTGTGACTAACAAAATCCACAGTTGCTGCAAATCTTTACTGTAAAGACACTCATATGTGTAATATGTGTAACAGGATGCATTATTTACTGTACAAATCCATTTTTTAAGTTCATCCCAATTGCAACATTATACCTGACCAATATCCTTTTTCAGGAAGGTTTAAATGAAAACACTTAATTGTTATTACATCTTTTTTCATTGGAGTTTGATGGAGAGGGAATGGGGGAATTTATACATAAAAAGCTCTTAACAGGAGAAATCTTTAAACCCACTGAACTAAAAGTCAGTTTCCAAGATCCGCAATACCTACTAAGTCTCCTTGCCAGCATTATGAGATGCTGCTTGAGGTTGAGTGAGCACTGACAACACACTATGACACAAGCTATTTTGACCAGTTTCTGAGATCAAGGCCTTACTCCCAATTACATATCCTTATAGAGTGACACCCAGTCCAAAGGGGGATGCAGTGGGGCTGAACAAGTCCACTGCTAAAACATACATAAAGACATTTGATTATCCCCATGATATGTGAATTAAGAAAACAAAATCATTAAACATGTCAAAGTATATCAAAATGAGATCAGGATATTATGGCACCATTTAAGTGCTGACAGTTTTATCTTGCTTCTTTTTAGTTTTCATCTTCATAATACTGAATCTAAGAACATTAATCTCACAGGATCGAATTACCACACAATTGAAGGCAGATATCTTTATCTATCAATTTCCATTTTAGTACCATTGGCCATACCCTGAACGGGAAAGAATGGCAAATTAACATCACTGGCAAATTAGCTGATGACATCAGCCTGGTGTAAACAAAAATATAAGTTCATTCAATTAATACGAACTTTATATATGAAGTAACTTTGTGTACCATACAGAAAATTGTTCCAATTTCACAAAAGAATTTTTAACCTGTAAATATGAAAACCTCAAACTTTCATACATTTATATAACAGGTCATCATGATATTATGTAATAGAGATACAACAGCTAGCTAAATCAAATAGGTTACCAATGTCTCAGCCAGTAATCCTTCAAAGTGATACTTACAACCACTTTCTAATGAGTTGTGAAGTTGGCAAGCAGGCACATTTGATCAACTTCCAAGCAAATCAAGATACGAAAGCCGAATAAAGGGAAATCTTCGCTTAGATACAGCATATCAACCTTTCATAAAACTTCTTTCTCAGGGCATTACAAAGTATGGATTCAATCAGTTTCAAAATCCTGCCAAGGTTCCTGTTTGCTACCTGAGATAAACAATCTATATCTTTTACGCAATGTGTCCTAGGATACTTCATGTTTGGGGACAGTTCAAATTCTGTATATTCAACTGACACCATTGACCATATCATGTTTGATCTATACATATGATCTAAAAAATGCCAATATAGTGTTGGAATCTATCCTAGTCAATTAACACTGAAATGAGGAGAAAATAATGCTGATGATACACAATACCGATTAATGCTGACCATGTGACTACAAATCTAACATCAAAGCTGAAGATCAGTCTGGATTCAGAGGATTAATGTTTATATGTTACAGAGAAGAATATGGCAATACAATCCTCAGGACATGTGTTAGAGAGCATGGTTATGTACTAGCGATTCCCATCTTGAACAGACACCTCTGTGATCACAATGAGAATAGGATGAAGTGTGAACAGAACAAATTATCCTAATTAATGAAAACTAACAATATAACAATATAAGGCCAGTCCCTAGTAAACTTGATCATGTATTAATCCAAACCAGTATCAGTAAGAAAACACAGCCAATGTGTGCACTAACATATACCATATCTAGATACATATATCCATCTGGATAAATCAACCATGAGCGGACAGCTAACTTTCTTTTTTAAAAAGAAAATATTTGAACAGTTAAAAAACTACTCTTATTTGAGGTATCAGATACCATTTACAATTTCAAACAACACGTACAAGGTCAGGTGCCATCTGAGATGCTAACTTTAATACACAAAGTGTACCTATAACCTAAACCTGAACAAAATATTTCAATTTCTTAATATCACCTGAAATTGACAGTAACAATGCCATTCTCATATTCTAGCAGATTTCTGTAACTTGTTGGGGCCTGCCCTGATAGCTGAATGGTCTGAGACGTCGCAACTGACTACACGCTGTCACTCATGACAGCACAGGACACTGGTTAGAAAACTGCTCGAGGCATGTGAGAAAGCAGCCAGTGATGTGGGTTTTGCCACGGGCACTCAGATTTCCTTCGACACTTACCAAGGGCTCGTCACAACTTTGCCTGTATTCAGCAGAGGTGGTGCTAGATTAATTTCTGCATCATTTTCACTTACAGTGGTGCCTGGAGCGTTTGCAATTTCTTGCCTCTGTAAAGCGATGTGGAATGAACAGATCACTTTCAGTGTATGGCAGCCAAATGAAGAGACAATTCTCAAATATATAAAAGGGCATCCTTGAAGGAGTTTAATACGGAGCAACTTTCACAATGACTTGCCTCTATAAGACGATGGGGAAGGAACCCAACCTTTTTCTGTGTACGGCGACCAATCATTGACAAGTTTTCTCAACTATATAAAAGGGCATCCTTGAAGGGGTTGAATAGAAACATTGTTATTTACAAAATCATTCTAGAGGTCCTTTCTCATCACTTGTCACCATCAGCCTCCGCTGTCTCTTGCCGTGCCTTCTTCGCGGCTTCATCCGCTGTTTCCCCTGTCTCTTCCTCGGCCTTCCTTTTGCTACCTTGCACGTCATGCAGTTTGTTAAACGTGACGATTACGCATGTCATGTTGTCACAGCCAGTTCCATCTCCCATCGTGTTGGGTGCCAGGCAATGATCAAAGAGCTGAAAAGGTGAAAGTAGAAATGATGGTGCCGTTCATTCATAACTAAGCTTGATTATAATACCAATAGTAGTAATGATATAGATATTCTGTATAATCTTTATGCAATACCTAGCAGACATTTGCTGCCAACTCAAATCAATTATAGGTCTTCCAGTGCAAACAATAGCAACTTAGAGAAAAATAATAATAATACAAAGAAATCTTTCTAATATGAATCATTTACCTCCTCGCATATGACAGACAGATTTTTCTTGACGTTTTCCTTTTTCAATCGCTCACCAATGAAGTCCACTACCTCTTGGCTAGTCATGAAGTTCCTGAAATGAGACAAATAGATAGTCAGCTTGATAACTACGAAAGTTGAAACATAATTGCACAATTCAAATTTTACTCAGACTAAAAAGTGCCAGCCTGAAATAAGCATCACAACAATAATAACACATGAATCTGACAACCAAAACCAAGTCACAATTTTGAATTCATGGGTTTTTGGGCCATCATATATACCACAATAAAGGCGAAATACATGCATTTTTTCTAATTAAAAAACTAATGTGTATAAGGATTAATAAGTAGATATCATATGTAGAGAGAGTAGAGAGTATGTCCACAATGGGATGCTCAATTATGTAACGAAGACAAGAAGCACAGCAGGGTCTTACCATATTCCATCACATGCAATCACCATGAAGTCATCATCTTCCTGTAAGGTGACTGATTTGATGTCAGGCAGTGCAGAGATCATTTGGTCTTTCAATGGAAGATCCTTGTTTTTCTTGTAACAGTGATCACCTGAAAATAATGACAAACGCTAAATAAATACTATACTCCCTCCACGCACGATTATATCTAAAGCTAAATATTCAAGAATATAACAAACAAATGGAAAACCCTCATTGTATACTCTTTATATATAGTATCCCAAGTTATGGGCAATGAGTGTGGTTACCAGAAGAATATAAATAAAGGGCCATTTATTGGGAAAGTGGGTGTTTATTAAGAACAAATATGCAATACTCTCAATAACTATGAACAAGTAACCATGATTCACAAGCATCCAAAAACAAAACCATACATCATTGACTGCTTATTAAACATAATGTTCTTCAAATTGATAATATAGAAACTTATCAATGGCAGTTGAGAGGCCCCAGCAAACAGTACTGACTTCCTGTTCTTCATTTTAATGCAAGTATAATACATTAAATGATTACTAAACAAAATAACTTGGAAGATGTTGCACAGTTCAGAAACTCACCAATGGCCCTTGAGAGATTTAGTCCGCCATTAACCCTGCCGTCAGGTGTGACTTTCCCTCCAGCTTTTTTGATGCGAGTTTGTTCTATGTCGTCCTCCGGCTTGTGGTCCACGGACATGTCGATGGCCTTCCCTGCCCGGCTGAGCACACAGCGAGAATCCCCAGCATTGGCGACGTACAGCTCTCGCCCCACCATGAGACTCACCACCGCCGTGCAGCCACTGTCAGAACCAGGCTGCAAACCAAAATTGCCATTCTGTTAAAGCAATAAACAGTGCACGCACTGCTTTCAGATCAGGAATTAAGCATGACGCAGGACAATTCAAAATGTAAGCTGAATCTAATCCTACCTACAGATGATAAATTGTACTATTGAGAAACATAATAATGGCACCAAGATGTATATTTTCATTTTTATTTTTCAATAATGTTGATTTTACATCACACTCAGTAACATAATGTCTGTCAGTACAAGTAACCTATGTTAATTCATAAATGAGACTGCAGATTTTCCAATTTTGGATTGCCTTATCATAAACTTACCCAGTTATAGAGCAAAATCATTCACTCAATGTGACAAGGCCTTATGCCTTTATTCAGTTTTGTATGCTCAGGTTGATTATACAGGCCTGCATTTCAGAAATTTGTTTTAACAAACTCAATAAGACTGTCAATTACTCTTACCTCTTCTGTATCGCCTCCATAGTCAACCTCCCCACCATCCTGCCCATCCTCATCATCATCCTCATCATCCAATCTAAAAAAAGTAGTGCAAAATACTATGACAATAGATCACAGTGCGTGTCCCTTGATGCTATTCTAATACACATAGCAGTCCTCAACGCTAAGTCAAAATGTTACTGGCCTCGTAGGACCATTAACACCTAGGATATCCTGGTTCTGCAAAATCTTTATTGGTCCAACAAAAAAAATCAAAAGAATCAAATCTTTTTTAACTGGATCACAGCCTTATCGAGGAATTTTTTACTGGCCTGGGGTCAGCGCTTCACTGTTAGTGTCGAGCCCTGCATATCTTAATTTCTCACAAATTATGTCAGGAAGCATTAAATATAATCTACTTCTTTTATAGGGTTATTATGTCTTGAGGGCTAATCAGGGTAATATCTACCTTGAATAATCTATATCTTAAAGACGCAATGATTTCCCCGAGCAGAAGGAACAAATAACTTAGAATACATACTCTCCATCATCATCCTCATCGTCATCTTCCTCATCATCATCACCATCAGAGGAATCTTCTTCTTGTCCTTCTACGAAGGTGGCATCTTCTGGATCATCATCGTCATCCTCCACGCCATCCAGAAGTTTCGAGCTACCCGTGGATGACCCTGCCTCTGAATCCTATAAGACAATTAAAATACATTGGTTTACTTATTAAGAAAAACTGAAGGAAAGAACTAAGGTTTAAAGGGGTATCTGTCAATATCATTACATATGTAGTCTTATCATTTTTTGTGTGGTGAATTTCTTTTAAAATGAGTCAATTTTAATGGAATAATTGAGTATTTTCACCTTAATATATTTCCCATGGCAAAGCATAATCCTATTTTTCCTTTTTTCAATGCGCTCATTTTTAGGCTAGTTATTTGATTATATTGTGATCTCCCTTCTAAAACAAGACATCCAAAAATCTTACAATTGTCAATTTTGGGCAGTCACTGCCAGTCAGCACCATATTTCTAAATCCTGCCTTAGATACTGAATACTGTATAACCATATACAAAGCCATCAAATTTATTTGGGGATCTAGTCTATAAGGTTAAAAGGTAACTTCATTTGCATATACCACCAGGCAAATTGGTCTGTTCTTGGCAAACCTTGATAAATGGCCTTAAATCAAAGAGCAATTTTTAAAATTCACACACACACACATGCAGTGCCTCAGCAGCAGCCTGGAGATCATTTGGACACCTTAACCCTAAACACACACATCAGGACAGTGAGGACACCCAATTGTTTTGTGAGGAATTTCTAAATATATCAATTTCAAGCAAATTATTGACTTTTCTCTTAGTAATATAGGGCAAAGTCAAGCAAGAGTTATCATCTAGGGCAAAAAATGAACTTCATCAAACTGTTTGGTGTCTTATATGGTTGGAAAGCTTATAATCTCTAGTTTCTGGATATGTATTTAGATTTTAATTTTTTTTTGAAATAAAAGAGATATTAAGGATTTATTCAAGGACGTTTTGGTAATCACACAAAATGTTTATAACTAACACTAACCCTACTTAACACAATCTAGTACTGCTGGTCATTTAATTTGATTTAAAGGCTACCTATGCAATTTATGGGTTATTAATAAGACTTATAATCATCCTTTAAACATTCACACACTTTTATGAAATAAAAAGGTGTTTTTTCATAAATTTGAAATTAGGTGACATGTGACTCCGTAACATGTGACTCCGTAACGCAAAAAACAGGTATTTTTAACTTTTCTAAGTGTTAACCTTAACATAAAAATACCAAACTTGGTGAAAGAAAGCTTTAAGGGACCCTTTTAAATCCAATACAAGTTGTTTCTTGGAAAATTATTTTTTTAGAGGTTTTTATTGGGAGTGAAATGTGTGACTCCGTAACGTTACGGAGTCACATGTATGTCAAGGGGCATTTAAGGTGGGTAAAACTCATTTCTTAAGAACACAATTTAGTACTATTTTATGACCTTTAGAAAATACATGGCATAATTATTTTCATAACCATGTTATTCTGAGTCTACCCAAACCCATAATCTCACAAAATAAAGAGTTTGTTCTGAAGAGAATTATGTGATTCCATCCAATTCTGCATCATCCTATCCACCTGTATTTATAACATAATGGTGAGGTAGGTGGATTTGCTAAGGCTGAGGTGTTTAGTTAAGGTCCTGAATGTGATGTACAGGAACTTTCCTTTTAGTAGGAGTTAGTTTTTTGATCATGCTGTCTAGCAAAGCTGCTTCTTAGGCATAGTAGGCCAGACTAAATATATCACCTTTCCCAGTGAGCATGTGGAGTAAGAGGAAGTTTTAGTTTATTCTGTAGTACACAACTTTTCTTTTCCAACAACTTCTTTTCTTCTCTCTGTGCTTTCTTTTTACCTCTCTTTCTATCTTTCCTAAGTTATTTGTTCCTTTGTCAGTTCTGGTGCATTCTACTTTTTGATCTGTTTTCTTATCCGATCCTTCACTGCCATTCTCTCATGGAGCCCAGGGTTAGCTCTGATATTTTCCCTGTTTTTTCTGCTTTTCTCAGTGATGGACAATGACATGTTTCCCTCTTGAAATTCTGAATGAATGTGACCTTGAGTGCCTTTTTAAGATTAACCTCATCAATATTCACAATGCAAAGGTTAGGTATGCACTAATCCAGACAATAGGAAGCCACTAAATAAGGAAGGGCAGAGGGGTGGGCCGGGTGGCTAACTGTAAACAATTGGCAGCTGTAGGTAATCCAGTCCCACAGGACAGATCAACTCATATGTTTATTGCTACATGGGAAATCATATCATTTATGCAATTAGTAACAATGTAGCCATGATTGCTATGTGTAATGTCAGAAAAAGGAAGTGTCCCAGACACCTAACATCCCATACATCCCTATCCTGTTAGCTTGTTAAGAGACAAACCTTTCCTGTCTATACTTAAATACCTTTACAAAGCAGTCCAACAGCACCTCACTATGGTGAAAAGCAGGTGCAAAATAGAATTTTGTCTGATTTTAATACACTTTGTTAGGTCTTCTTGCAAGAAATATTCACTTTTACATTCATTTCTTATATTCATTTGCCAAATAAAACTACATTTGATAGAGTATTTAATTGTGCATTAATGTGAATATGTGACTCTGTAACATTTGGTGACCGTGACTCCGTAACAACTTAACAGGACTTTCTGTGATGTTTTTCTGAGTAAAACCAGTTTTGGTAACAATTATAACTATTGTATTATGTTGTTTAAAACAAGTTTATCTATCTACAGATTGAGTTTTCTTTTAGAGTAATTCATGGTAATTGGACCAAATTAAACAACATTTGATAGAGTTTTGTGCATTATTATGAATATGTGACTCCGTAACGTTTGGTGAATGTGACTCCGTAACGCAACCTTCAGTAATGTTTTTTTCAATAAAACCAGTTTTGGTAACAATTATAACTAAATTTTTGTCTTATGTTGTTAAAAACAAGTTTATCTATCTACATATTGAGTTTTCTTTTAGAGTATCTAATTCCAACAGCAAGAAAAAGATATTTGATTAAAACCTTGAAAAACAGGTGGTAATATTCCGTGACTCCGTAACAGGCATGTTTTTTCACTTTTTAACTATCAAATCTTTTTTTTATGAAAATGAATTTTATACCATAATAAAGTACTTCATAAGCCCTTTCTAACCATATATAACTTTATATCAATGCCTTTTTAATAAAACTGTTATTTAGCAGTGAACAGCAAATCTGTGACTCCGTAACAACTTGACTTTGCCCTATAGTTCCTATGGTGTTGAAGGACTGGTCTGACAAAGTATATACAAACATATGCTCATTATAACAAATACATTAAAATATATCATGCTCTCCCTGGAAAAAAGGACACCCCAAAAAAGTAAGAATTTCCTTTTTTGTGCACCCAGTGTATATATTCCACCTAGCCGTGCATGCATGAATTCATTGACTGTAAGTTTCTGCTTTTAAAAAACAATGGTACACACATAGAAAATGGTTGAGCTAACCATACAACCACAATATCCACCTTAATGCTAGGATTTTCCTTCCCCCCCCCCCCCCCCCCCCCCAATAAAAAAAATCATTTGCCTATCTGAAGGCCCTAATTAAGTTATTGAAATGGTACCATTTATGGCATTATCTTGACAAATGTGTTGGAATAGACCAACACTGATGCACATTCACCGCTTTGGGTTACATACAAAATCTGGCAGAGAATTATATCATAAACATACTTGGAGCACTCACCTGTATTGATGAGGAGCCTGACCCACCTGCTGAGGAGGAAGAGGAGGAACCTCCAGCAGCACTGGATGACCCCACTGCACTCGATGACCCAGCCCCTGAGCTTTGGGCCTCATCTGAGCCTGAGGGTGCTGATCCACTTGGCCCTTCAGCCTTCACACTAGCTTTGTCACCAGCGCCATCTACTGAGCTACTAACACAACTGTCCTCATTGTCTTTCTCGTCTTTACTATCTTTCTTCAAAGTCCGCTCTTCTTCCATACTATCCTGTGTACTATCGGGGGCTTCTTTTACTGTGTTTTCATCCCCTTCTGCTTTTGTTGTGACACTTTCTGTTTTACTGTTGCCATTACTTTCACCCTCTGAATGTCCATTCAACAATTTGTTAGCCAAGTTCTGTTTCAAGTCTTCGGAGGTTGCAACATCATTGTCAGCATCAATAGAATTGTGTTCACTGTTAGCAGCTAGGCCAGACACAGGCTTGGATTTCTTGGCACGGACCACAGGGGACTGGAAACTTTTTTCCTTTTTCAAGTTGGCCACATTTGGAGGCGCTTCTCCGGCACCGTATCTCTCCATGAGCTCCTCCAGGGGCATATCTGCCTCTTCCACCAGCATAGCAGCCTCTTCTTCATCTACAAGAACCAAGCAGTCCAGATGATTAGTCCATCTGTGATTAGAAAGTACATGTACAGACCAATTTAATAAAACAATGTTTTTAACTATTGGGGAGTTGTAACGCTAGTGTTAGATATCTAGGGGATCTTGACCCATTACTTGCTCATATCATAAAATATCAAACTACGGCATGGTCTTAGCCAGCAGGGCATCTGGGTGTCTTTTTGGATACCCAAACCCTTTAAAAGCACCCCTCAGGACACCCAAAGATTTTTGTGAAGAATTTCTTAAAATGTCAATCTCAACCATATAATTGAATTTTTTCATCTCCATATGATTCCCATGACATTGTTTAAGGATATTATGCCTTATTTTGATAAATTCATACATGTTAATGGTTGAAATCTGGGTATATTGTGGTCCCCCTTAAAAATTTGGACGCCCCAAAATTTTACAACTGCCAATTTTAGGCACCCAGTTTCTAAATCCTGGCTAAGACACTGAACTACTAGTGTTGGGACGATCATCGATTAATCATTCGTTTACCTCTCTGATTCTGATTAATCGATTACCAAACTGGCAATCGATAATAATTGGAAAAGGTGACACCTAGTGGCAAAAAATAGAACTAAATGACAGACAAGTTATAAGCTTTCTAGCTATGAAACTAAGCTCCAAAAACACTTCAAAACGAAGTTAAGGTAGGTGCTAATAGCAAGTAATCGTAATCTATCACTTATTATTAGGCTCTAGACCTCTAGTACCCAATTACTGCAAAAGTGCGATAAACTGATTATGATCGATAATCGATCGGTTGGCTGTAACTGATTATCGATCATGAAATTGCAACCGATTCCCAACCCTATGAACTACGGTGCTATTATTTCAAATAAACAACTCAAACAAATATCACTGTCACTATGGATGAGTTAGCTATTGTGGCTAGTAACTCCTAATATTTAAACTGCCTTTAAGGGATACTGCATTATCATGAATGCACATGCCATTCCAATTTTCTTCTTTTAAAGATTAATCATTTAATTGACAAAAGAACCTGCTTAGTTGAAAATGTAACCACTCCAAAAAATATCAAGCGTCCACTCTCGCAGGGCGCCTGAGTGTCATTTGTCAAAAATCACACATCAGGCACCATTTGTACGAAATTTCTATAAAAAAATTTTTTTTGGCATTTTCAAGTAAGTTATAAGTAAGTTAACACCCATATGTTTATAATGCTAGTATATTTCTTAACAGTAAGGGTATTTTATGCAGGAAATACATGCATAGGATTTTTTTCTGAACATCTAATTTTGATCCCCCAAGAAAACCAGGAAACCCTTGGATCTTATGGTTTCTAAATTTGGTCACCCTGTATCCAGAAATGTGGCCAAGACATTGAACATCAACCCACCTTCTTCGTCTTCGTCCTCATGTGTTCCTGCCAGTGTCTTCAGCTCTGCTATCACCTCCTGAGTGGTCAGTGTGGCGTCAAACTCCAGGAACGTCTCCTCCAAGGCCTGCGCAAAGTTGCCATCTTTGTACGACTTGCTGTTCTTGATGAAATCGGGGAGATGCAGGGAACAATACTGAGCAACTTCTGCACCTGGAACAAGAAATGAAACAGGATACAGTCAACCATATTACAAGAACCATATGTTCTTGAAACAGATATAAACTATGTGTACATATCGATTAACCAAAGCCATGTGGGCCAACTTCTTTTCAGGAATTTAACATGACTTAGTATCGGAAGCATCTCATTGAATATTTTCACCTTAGTAGAACTCCCATGCAACTTAAAGGATATTAATTTTAAAACTGATTAGTGATATGCATATGTATGGTAATTGTTTGAACACATTGCAGTCTCCCTTGAAAAATAAGATGCCCAAAAATTTCACAATTCAAAATTTTGGCCAACCAGTTTTAATCCTGGTCTTACTAAAATATTAATTATATTTGTAAAATGAGTGACTACTAGGAAAGTATCATTAATCCGTATCAGATCTGTATAGGGATATCCTTACCTCCATGACCATCATAAACAGCAAACAGACAGGCCTTCTTCTCAGGGTGGTAATGTGGACTGCAATTATGGGCATCCTACAAAATCAAAAATGATTATTAGGTCTCGTAACAAAAACATGATTTGTAAGAAATATCTCGTTATGTAAAACAGGTGTATTTCAGGGCTCAATGTTTAGCATTTAAATTCACCTGACAACCTCTAAGTTTTAGTTGTTGACATGCCCACTCAACAGTTGACACAGCATCTGAGAACACTAAATACACAAACACAAGGTCAAGGATAACAAATGACCAACATATTTCATATTTGGCCAGGAATGTAAATGCCAACTTGTACAATGCTGTGCATCTTCTCAAGAATTAAATGCTTATGGTTGCTTTATCTAAAAAATAATCTCCCTAGAAAGTAGAAACACGGGCCCTCAAGAGTGCAATTGTTGTTGAATGCCCATATCAAGTACACAATTTCTGGCTGTGCACAGCTTTAACTTGTCCTCAAAAAGTTAGAATTGAAATTAGAACTTTTCCTGTGAGTATAATTCCAATGACATTGCATACGGATATTAAAAACTATGCCTTAAGTTATTTCAATGAACAAAATCAAATATTGCCAAATATTTGTTCATGGTTGTGTTATTATGTTAATGTAATTGGGGACACAATTTTTATTGCGATAAAAATGATCTACGTTAATAAAATCAACTCCGACAGCAAATGCCAACCAGAATTACTCCCAACAAAAAACACTGTTGTTCATGGTGATAGATTTGAGAAGTAGTATTGTGGATGAATATAGCCTTAGGATGTGTGGGATTTAGAAATTGAATCATATGGGTCCCTTGCTTTAATAACGCTCACTTCGTTCTCATAAGATTGATCCCCAGGTTTTAAAATTCTTCAAAAACACTCCAACACAATATATTAAATCCTATATCTGTTGGCACATTTCCCAAGTCTAATCATATCATCTTAAGCAATATTGAAGACAATAAGAATGTTCTACAAGAAAAAGGGTGGTCAGGGCTCGACATTTAGGACTGCCCTACTGCCCCGGTCAAAATGGCTGAGGGCACGCCGCAGGTAAAATCAGAGTGTGCCTGCCCCACACGGCAGGTAAAATTTTGTCATGTTACTTCAGAGATACTAAAACACAAGGGAAATCCAATATTTTTTTAAAGTATAGTACTACACACAGAAAAGTCACTTTCACGTTCATTCTATCATGTGCACCTTTTGCAGGGAAGGTCAAAATTGTGTCTGGCAGGTAGAAATTAAAGTTTAGCTGCCCTACTTGGCAAAGGCCTTCAAAAGTATGTTGAGCACCGGTGGTTTTAACAATTTTGGAACAAATAAACACTCTGAAATAAAATGTTTATAACATTTTCATTTCACAAATTGGACTTATGGGAGTACTAGATGCTATTATTTGAGCCATTGCGTTAGGAATGAAGTCACTAAGTACTAATTGTTTGTATTGCCAGCTAACAGGTGTTTTGATGTTCATACCATATAGTCAATAGCAAAAAGTATAAATATAAGGGTACTGTTTGACCATCGTTGTCAATTGCTGTCACCTGACATGGGCTGCGTTACAGGCATGTTAAACTTGCCATGCCAGCATCTAACCAACAGCGATGTCCATACCCTGATTTTATCATTTTTTGCTATTGACTATATGGTATATGAACATCGGCACACCTCCCTATACCCTACTATTAAAATATTTCCTTTATAGCGACTCCATTCCTAACCCAATTGCGCATGTACATGATTGTATATGGACGTGTGCCGCTACTTTAATTTAAGCAATTCTTATTTCTGATCACTGAAAAACATACTCATTTAATATGCTGGTAAATGTTTTGGCAAGTTGGGAGACATGATGGATACCAGGGTAATAGCCAGGATTTAGAAACTGGGTGCACAAAATTGGCAGTTGTAAAATTTTGGGGCATCCAAATTTAAAGGGGCACCACAATATATTCAGATTTCAACCATAAACATGTATAAATTCATCAAGATAAGTCATTATATCCTTATACAATGTCATGGGAATTATATTGAGATGAAAAAAATCAATGATATGCTTGAGACTGAATTTCTTTTTTTAAATCCTCACAAAAATATTTGGGTGTCCTGAGGGGTGATTTCTAAGGGTTTGGGTTTCCAAAAAGATGCCCTGCTGGCTAAGACCATGATGGATACACATATCTTTGACATGTCGCGAGATCTAAGCAATTTTGCTTTTTAATTACCATTTGAATGAAGTTAGTCTGAAATCTCGCTTTTATCTCATGAATGTGAAAGGTGCCGCAGAGCCCAATAAGGCCGCCGGTGTCTTGTAAACAAACGACCTCAAGGATTCCTTGGACTACTGCTTCATTATAAGTGAGTTATTCAAATAATTAAAGTAAGCTACTTTTATACTAGTGGCATGCATTGCTAGCTTACAGGTCTAAGTTAGTTTGGGCACAGATGGAGTAATTTGGGAAGATCGATTTTCAAAATTGCAGGGACTGACTCTAATACCAAATAGCATCAATATATAAAATGAGTAATGGAGTCGGCCCCGGCTAGTCAGCATCCTATTCAGGGTCTTAGCCAGGATTTCAAAAATGCCTGTCCAAATTAGCAATTTCAAAATTTCTGCCCGTCCAGATTTAGCTATTGATTTACTTCAAATCCTTGTACAAGCTACATTTAATAGCCTAGTGTGTCAAAAGGGGCAATTTACACTTCAGCTGTCCTAGAAGATGGTTTGTTAGGAAAATAGTTGTTCATTACTTCCCAAAAGTCAAAACTGAAAAATCTTCATAGAAATTTTTGCCTGTCCAAACAGGAGGTTTTCAGGAAACTACCTGTCCAAAAGACAGGTAGGACGGGTCCTGGCTAAGTCCCTGATCATATTAGTATTTATACATATAGGAGAGGGCCCTATTAAGAATCAATTTGAGGGTTTCTCAGGAAATAAAGGCAAGCTTTTTTCCAGGGAGCCCAACTGCCTCTTTAAAAACTACCTAAAGGTGTTCTGCATAGAAACCAGTACATCTTTGCCTCCCTGCAGAAATTGAGGGAGCCCAAGGCTCCTGGCACCCCCTTATTTCGAGTCCTGATAGGTCTGTCTTTTGAATTTATGCCGGACCCACCTACTGTTAGGTAGGTCAGGGCCTTGTGTTTGTGCTAGGGTTCGGATGCGAAGAGATTTTTGGTATCGATTGATCGAAAAAAAATTTGAACATTATTGTGCCGCGGCATGTGCCGGCACATGCCAGACACACATGCGGTGTACCGCGACACTTGATGAATCGGTGCACCAAATATGACGTAATAGATATGTTTACACTTAAGCGTTGACACGGAGCTGTTCAGTGTCACTTAAACAAAAGTTCTATTGTTTTTGTTTGTTTTGGCCACGCAATTCCACAAAATTCATTCAGAAATTTCACATTTGAAATAATTGATTATTTCAAATGCCGTTCGAACTGGTCAAGTCGGCCTCACCTCAACCAAATGTGCAAGTTTTCGCTTAATCGTCCGACCACTAGTTTGTATTGTATGGTTTGTTGATGTGGATCCTCCACCTTAGATCCACATTGAGACAGAGTGCTCAGAAAATATGGTTCTCAGATGTGTTATCGCCACAAGGGACCTATTATTAAGAATCACCTTGTTCTAAAGCAATGTTTTTTGTAGATTATTTAACTTCCAATATTGCTTTCCAATCTACAGACCAAATATTAACTTTTATTCATTCTCATTTGTAAGAAGAGGCAATCCTAGGTAGGGTTGGAGATTAATTTCAGTTCCTTGTTTTTTGTGGATAAATGGAAGGCAGTCAATTTTTGGCCATTGCAGCCTTCAAGTCTGTGGCTTGGTCATCACATCACTTTCTTATAGTATACCAAATATGTTAGTTACCAAACAATCTGAATTAGGTTTTCTGTAGCCCCTTAGTCTCTAGTATTCCTACAGGAAATAGCAGGATCCTACAGGCTGTGATGCCATTTCCACAGTAAAGAAACCAAATTGATTCCTAATAGGGCCCTGATTCTTAATAGGGTCCTGTCCGATAAGTACTACCTAGATTTCGGATTCGTGATTGTTATTATAAGTTAAGAAATTAGGCCAGGGGTATTGATACATGTCATATAAAAAGGCGTTTCAGTTTGTATGTATGATCAATGTTTGCTGCAATATTCATCCGCTGTCAAAAACTATTTCTGTTGACAAGTCAGATTGTCTTTAGCACCTAGCACCATTGTAGCCGGGGCCGACTCTAATACTCATTTTACATATTGACGTTATTGGTATTAGAGTCGGGGATAACCCGTATACCCTACAATGTTATTTTTCAATCTTCCCAAATTTCTCCGTCGGTGTCAAAGTTACCTCATACCTGACTGCACTAGGATGACTAATATGATCTAGCAATGCGTGCCGCTAACTTCGTGTGTCGGTAAAATCACTTTTAAGTGAATGGTAGTCCAAAGATTTCTTGAGAAGATTTGTTTATCAAATGGTCACCACCATCTTGCCGAGTTTGCGAGAGGTCAGAGCCAGATTTAATCAAAGAGCGACTTCTATTTGTAATTCGGCACATACGGCAGGCCCAAGATCATTTTCATAAACAATAGGCGGCATGTGCCGAATTACAAATAGAAGTCGCTCTTTGATTAAATCTCGCTCTGACCTCTCGCAAACTCGGCAAGATGGTGGTGACCATTTGATAAACAAATCTTCTCAAGAAATCTTTGGACTACCATTCACTTAAAAGTGATTTTACCGACACACGAAGTTAGCGGCACGCATTGCTAGATCATATTAGTCATCCTAGTGCAGTCAGGTATGAGGTAACTTTGACACCGACGGAGAAATTTGGGAAGATTGAAAAATAACATTGTAGGGTATACGGGTTATCCCCGACTCTAATACCAATAACGTCAATATATAAAATGAGTATTAGAGTCGGCCCCGGCTAGCACCATTGATGATAGCAAAGCAATGAACTGTGAGAAGGCTTTATAAGATAACCGAGACAGGCAGTTAGTGCAAACACAGATTTTTATGCTCAAAAAAATGCACTTCAGTTAATTGGTACTTTGCTGTATGAATTTGCACACATATGTATCATTTTTGTATGCCCCAATTCCTCATGTATTGCCTATGTTGGCTGTTTGCTGACAAGAGAGTTCATTTAAAACGACGCGCAACATCAGGAGACGGCATTGCATAGCCGCATACAATATAGTCTGTGTTAGCTGGTTAGTGTGTAAGATTGCGGTCACAATCTGAATCGCTCATCCATTTGCCGGCATTTTAATCCTCACCAAATAACGTTGAAAATGGCATCTACATAGCGATGCTTGGAAACGCCACCTCACAAATTCCATAGATTTTAAGCCTGCATGCAGCAGCGGTGCAGTGATCAACATTCAACTCATTGGCATAATATTGCAATCGTTTTTAACTCAAGATGGAACAAAAGAAAATGGCTTCCTACCTCCTGAGAGACCCTCCAACCTTGCATGGATGACGCGCCGTAGCTGATCCATTCTAGGTTGTTATCACTCGAGATCTTGTCAGTTACCGGTGCAGACAAGTAAGCTCCCATTGTGACTTATTATAATTCACCTAATTGTTCATTAAGGGCAATATTCAGGGATTAATATGAATAAAATACCCACGTGTGTTACATTTCGCGGGACACGAAAAGTGTGAGGTCACGTGGGTTTACTGACGTCAGTGTTGAGAATGACTTAGGGGGTGTGTAAATATTCTGGAATAGCTATGTTCACTAGACTTAGAGTTCCAGACTTTCTCGTCTATTTTCCCTGATAAAATGCACTATTCACTTCTCAGACATATAAAAGGAAATCTTCAACGACTACTCAAAAATTTAAATTGAGTATCAAATTTTTCAGATATTTCTAGCAGATTTGTAAATACCTAGCAAATGTTTCAGAGGGAGGATTAGGGCGAGTCGACCAATTATATTGCAAGGAGTTCAACATCACGGAACTATGGTCGAGGCTTTTTGTATTAGATGGAATAAGCAACAGGTGCTTCCCCTAGCGGTGAAATATAACGCTATTCGTCAATAAATGTCACTAAATGATAAGAATAAAGAATGAAAAATTAAATGAAATGGCGTACGTTTAAAGTTTGCTTTCTTTTGAACATGGAAACATGATCATCCGTTTTAAATTATCTAAATGAAGAGATTAACCGTCTGTGAAAATAGATTTAACATGAATGTGTCATTGTGTGTGAACTTAGTTATACTTTTTCAGAGCCAATGCCAAAAAAAAAAAAATAATAACAAATATGTACAGATTATGAAACTACGATGGACCAAGTATGAAAGAACAAATAAACAACTACTTACATTCACAACCGTCTTTTTTGGGAGGGTAAATAAAACTATTTTTCCCGACCACTCCAAAGGGAGGATAAATACAATCATTTACCCTCCCTCTACAGAGGAAAAGTAAATTAAACTTATTTTCCCCCGACAACTCTATCTATCCATCTATTAACTTTATCTAACTAAAGCTTTTTTACCCTTTCTCTATACACACACACGCCCACACACACACACAAGCCCACACACACACATATGCATACATACATCATACATACATACATACATACATACATACATACATACATACATACATACATACATACATACATACATACATACATACATACATACATATGTGTGTGTGTGCGCGCTCACACATAGATAGGTAGGTAGAAAGATAGATAGATAGATCGATAGATAGATAGATAGAAATACAGGCAGACAGACAGGTAAATAGATGTTAGATATTGATAGAAATACATGTAAATAAATACATGTTTCCATCATTATCAGCAAAGACAAAACACCATGCGTTTGCAAGAAATAACAGTTTATTAATAAGCCTTAAATAAATAGTATCGATAAAAGTATGTACAATATCTCCTTCTCCAACACCATATTATATGTGGCCATTTAAATGGCTAATACCTATAATATACCACATCCGTAACAACACACATCTGACCAAATATGTCATACCTATATAAATAACCTCTATACACATCGTATATACACCACCTCATAACCATATCATATGTTGGCATCTAAAACAACCAATACCTATGATATTCTATATCTGTAATATCATACTTAAAACCACCTAGGTCAAAATACTTCCTACTTGAAGTACACCTAACACACACTAACGTACATTAACTCCTTAAACCCCTGTACCCAAACCCACACGCAACGCTAAAGTGTAAAAAACGAAGCCGTTAAGTTAACACAGCATACCCTGCTAAAACTAACCAGATTAAAATAGGGCGGGTGGGCGGGAAAATGTCACGTCAACCATCTGTTTAATACTGCTGCTACCTGTAAATACAGTTAGAAAAACGCCAAACAAACAAACGGTACTCACCCGGTATTGTTGCGTCACGTAAACAACCAAGATGGCCACCGGAAGTGCTCCGTCTAGCTGCCAATGCCCCACAATGATTGGCTCATTGTACGCACATTATCAGCAAAGACAAAACACCATGCGTTTGCAAGAAATAACAGTTTATTAATAAGCCTTAAATAAATAGTATCGATAAAAGTATGTACAATATCTCCTTCTCCAACACCATATTATATGTGGCCATTTAAATGGCTAATACCTATAATATACCACATCCGTAACAACACACATCTGACCAAATATGTCATACCTATATAAATAACCTCTATACACATCGTATATACACCACCTCATAACCATATCATATGTTGGCATCTAAAACAACCAATACCTATGATATTCTATATCTGTAATATCATACTTAAAACCACCTAGGTCAAAATACTTCCTACTTGAAGTACACCTAACACACACTAACGTACATTAACTCCTTAAACCCCTGTACCCAAACCCACACGCAACGCTAAAGTGTAAAAAACGAAGCCGTTAAGTTAACACAGCCAAACCATAGAGATAAGGCGTTAAAGGCACAAGGCAAACCATAGTTTAAGGAGAAAAAAAAAAATTCCTAGCTTGCCAAGAAGTTAGCCGCACGAGACATACCTTGCGCAACTGGTAGATACGATTGTATTG
This sequence comes from Maea johnstoni, assembly GCA_963942565.1. NCBI lineage: Eukaryota > Metazoa > Annelida > Polychaeta > Spionida > Magelonidae > Maea > Maea johnstoni. The sequence goes on along the minus strand of OZ012684.1, from coordinate 56,637,994 downwards.
CATCACTATTCCATCCCCCAAGAAACTTTAAATCCCCCACATCGGCGCCCTTCAAATATCCATATTGACAACCTCCTCTGCGAAAAGAATGAAAAGTGTACTTCCCATCATCCAATCCCACATTGCTCAAAGCTCTTCTTAACCATAAGCGTGCTAAAGGTATTGTGAAATACCCAAATTTTGGAACACCCTTGACCAATTCCCGCCAAGCGAATAAAGGAGTACTAACTGGCGCGCCCGGCAACAAACCCACAAGCAATTTGCTTAAAGCTACCGCGGGGCAGGTCCCGTCCTGTCGTCTACCCTCTACTAAAGGAAGTGTCAACTTCTGACTTAAGAACTGTTGAACCTTGGACCACTTGATAATTATTTCAAAACCATTCTGTGTGCTAAGCACATCTTCAATCAACACTGTACGAGTACAATCTAGTTTAGACCTAGAACTAGGTACCAAAGACGAAAGACGAGCTAATGTATGAAAACTTATTACACACAAAGTTTTAAATGCCACTCCCATGACACCCTGTGTATCAGCGAACTCACAAATACCCTTCAAAATATCCACTGTAATAGGTAAAGCTGGATTAGGCTCAAATCTAACTGACCTAGGCAAAGCTCTTTTTGTAAGTTGAAATTGAAAATCCTCAAAGCCCACCGTCGAGAAACCTAATAAATTGTGATAAAACCTGACACTGGACAAAGCATTAAAAATAGAGTTAGGCGCTGAATAAGTACCAGTCAAAAACTCTGTAAACAAAGACAGAGTATTACCTGAAGCAGGTAAATCTACTAAATTAAAATAAATACAAAATCTAATAAAACTGTGTAAGTGCGTACGATGATTTGCCACAGTACCTGGCCTAAAAGCGAACCTACGGCGTGCTTCCATATCCCGCTGCAGTACAAATAGAGCTGCAACAAAATTAAAAAACAAAGTAAGGTAAATAAAACACATAAAACACAGATAGAATACAAACTTTTCCAGCATACCATTTACAAATTGTTTTCTATTTCAAACAAACTATCTTGCGGAAAAACTCTAACCGCATATTTTATTTCTTCACTCCTCTTCACTATATCAGCGTGTACCATATCTAAATGTTCCCTAGATAAAGCGTCTGCCAACACCAATGACAGACCAGGGGTATGAACTACATTTAAATCTATATCATTGGCTGCCACCACCATATAGAGCTCTCTAGCTCCTTTCTGCATGAATGGGTCTACCGATTTACCACTCATAATTAACAAGCAAGTGTTCATGTTATCGCATCTAATCTCTATCCGATGCCCAGCCCACCATTTCTGCCAAAATTTTACCGCCACTATCAGATTCAAAAGTTCAAGGTGCGCAATAGGGTGATTATCTTTCAAAACCTCCGAAGGAAATTTTCTTCCATAAAATTGTCTCCCACACCATGCTCCACAACCTGTCAAACAAGCGTCCAACTCTATGACTTCTTTAGGTACCAGTAACGATTTGTTAATTATCTTAACTCCATTTATCTGTGGTAATAAACGAAGAAAAAATTCAAGGTCCCTTTTAAAACCCAAAGACAAAGTGTGACTACCTGAATTTGGTGTATCTCTAAGACACTCAAGCATGCGATTTATAAAAAGCCTGACTGGTGAAGCCACTTTAGCCACAAATTGAAGACACCCTATAACACTCTGCATTTCCCGCCTTGTGGCATGTGTCCTGCCTTTCCATTTACACAGCATTTCCATAATTTCACCCATTTTTTGCTTTGGAATAGACATAGTCATGGCCACCGTATTGAACAGAATTCCTAGCCAAATCATTATTTGAGCTGGCCAACATATCTTTTGTTTAGCCTCCTTCAATCCTACCTGCACAAGCGTATCCTGCAGAGAAGACAGGGCTATCCCGGCCTCGTCTTTTGTCTTTTCTCCTCCCCCATAATCATCTATATAAGGGTATACCTCAAAACCTTTTTTCCCTTGAATATACGTAACCGCCTGCGAGGTCCGCTGCATCATCATCGCTGCGGACCTCAACCCGAACGGCGGGCACACATCCATATAAAATTTGTTCTCATGAACGAAACCCAACAGCGGCCAATCCATAGGATCAACGCGCAATTGACGATACCCTCTAGATAAATCGGTCTTATAAATATAACACCCCTCACCTAGCTGTAAAACTCTTTGTTCCATTAAATCTATACCCGGTAAATGAACACTATACAATTCATCTAGGTAATGATCTTTGTCAATACCAGCGTTCACCGAATAATTTTCAGGCCACGACAAATCTAACACTATGCGTCTATGTTCAGAATCTTTCTTGTGCCTAGACATTAACGGGCTGCAATGGAACGGTTCAACTGGTTTCCCTTCAAAAGGTCCCAATAACGCTTTGTGTCCCAACTCGGTGTCAATGTAAAATTGTATAGATTCAGGATACTCTCTACCAGAAGAGTGTGGCTCACATGTACTAACTAAAGGACAACTCCTATTAAACGAGACTGGCCACCCAAATTCAAGAAAATCCACAATTTGCTTATCCTCATAATCCTCTAAGTAGCTTCTCCACGCTTCTATATTTAACCCACTTGGGACACGCACTCTTGCGCTTTGAAAGTTATACACTCCCGAATCTGCTACCTTATCAAATAATTCTTTAGCCTGAGCCACATGTTGTAAACACTGCTTAACAAGAATCTCACCAGAATCATTTGTCAAACTGTCCTGAAAACCCTCTTGCTTTCTAACTTCACTAGACGAGACCACACTTTTGCTTTTCTCTACATCAGACCACTCACCTAAAACGCAATGTGCATTCTGCCCACAAGAAAGATCTGCACAATTTACGCTCCCAATATCGGAAGAAGAAGGCTTTTTCTTCTTCCCAATTAGTTTTTTGGTTCCTTAGCCTTACTAAAGCACTGTGTTTCATTATGTTTATATAGCATATTCTTATTCTTCCAGCAGAATGCACATGCGTGTACAAAATTCACGTGATCACATTTCTTATCACAAGCATTTGTCTGAAATAAAGCACAACATACTCCACCATTAGGCATCTGTTTTACATATTTAGGTTCCGCGACTGGCTTCACATTGACCTTAACTGCTCTGTAAGCTTTATTTCTACGCTTCTGAATTGCTTCTGTGTCAGACCATTTTAGCTTACCATATTCCACCTCCAAGGCCACCGACTTATAAAAAGCTTTTACATTTATCCAGGAAAAATCCACTATGTCTTCACACAAATCCCCCAGTAATACCATACTGTTATGCACATCAAAAGTAGATTTCTCATCTAAAACCATTCGTGTATATCCTAGCATGAATTCATCTTGAGATAACTCATCAAATGAACATGGGACTAAATTAACCCCCCTAGACACGTGGTAATGGGGCCAATCTGTGACAACCTTAACTTTATCAGTTAACACGCTTACTGCACCAGACTTCCTACCTTTAGAAGATGTACCACTATTTTGAGGTGTAAGATCCTCATCACAAATTTCCTGGATTCCCAATTCTGCCAACCGATTAGCAGCCTGTCTCATCACATATGTATTCTGCTTCAGAATGTCATTGTCCACACCTGATAAATCTGGATGCAAAGTCTTGTTGTTGATCCCTGCAGCATTGTTGTTCATCTGATGTTCAACTCTCCTAGTAGCACTGTCATCCTGAAGTGATGTGTTAGCCACCATGTCCTCTGTCACTATTCTGGTATCCGCAAAGCTTGCCAAAGCTCCCTTGTATCCTCCCCCAACACTTGCCAAAGTGCTGTATCCATTTGCAGAGCTTGCCAAAGCTCCCTTGTCTCCTCCCACAATACTTGCCAAAGCATTGGATTTTGATCCCTTAACCTCATCAATGAGGGTTTTAATCTCCTTAGTCAAAAGGGACAACTCAGAGTGCTCACTTGCCTGTCTTTCTTCAAGTCCCTTATTATGTACTGACTTGTTCTTATCCACTGTTTGAAGATTATTAGCACTGTCTCTTGCAGTATCTTCATTATCAGACAGCTGTCCCACATGCTCGCTTGCCTGTCTTTCTTCAAGTCCCTTATTATGTACTGACTTGTTCTTATCCACTGTTTGAAGATTATTAGCACTGTCTCTTGTCTGATACACCTTATCTGCAGTATCTTCATTAACAGACAGCTGTCCCACATCCTCCAACACATGCTCTGCATTTTGCAATCGAGTAGACTGCTCCAATACTGCCATTCTGTTGTTGTTTAATGTCATGATTCCTCTGATTTCTGCCATGAAATCCACCATGTCAGATTTCTTTATAAATTCCTCTTCTTTGCTTGTATTTTGTCTGCACCTCTTTCCAGTAGGTTTGGCATGTCTTCCGCCACAACCACTGCAGTTGTAAACTCTATCATACATATTTTCAGCCATTATTTCATCATTTCAAAAATGTCACGTCAACCATCTGTTTAATACTGCTGCTACCTGTAAATACAGTTAGAAAAACGCCAAACAAACAAACGGTACTCACCCGGTATTGTTGCGTCACGTAAACAACCAAGATGGCCACCGGAAGTGCTCCGTCTAGCTGCCAATGCCCCACAATGATTGGCTCATTGTACGCATATTAATGGGGTCGTTTTATGTTTTGTACTAATGATATTCTATATTACACTGCAGAACATGCACGTGGTCTTTTGTGCGCGACTCCCTATTTACCTTTCTTCTGTAGAGGGAGGTTGAATGAAGTTTGATTTACCCTCCCTCTAGAGTGGTCGGGTAAAAGTAAAGTTTTATTTACCCTCCCTGTATAGAGGGAAAAAGTTTTATTTAACGTCCTTCTGTAGAAGGAGGGTGAAAAGAGTTATTTATCCTCCCTCTGGAGTGGTCGGGAAATATTTTTTTCGCCCACCCCAAAAGACGGTTGTGAAAATAAAGTTTTTATTTGCTCTTTCACACTTGGTCCATCGTATGAAATTAATTGAGGAAAATTTTTGAAAATAAGATGCAAGACGTTGATTGAATGAAAAGGGGGCAATGATTTTAGGTATTGGGAGGATAGGTTGTGGTGTGCCCCATAGCCACCACTCCAGACTCAATATATGTAAAAATACATTTCAAGTACATATACAGGTTTAGATACAATGGAACATAACTGGCAAACATATTGCAGATAAAATAATTAAATCGATTTATAAACTCATTAGTTCATTGGAACGGTTCAGTTAAATTGACGGTTTAACAGTTACAAATAGACTATCCGATCTCTAGGATGAAGGGAGCGGTATCATAGTCGGGAATAGCCTATATAGCATTAGACGCAGAATCGGGCTACAGGTCACAGCCGCTGGTCGACTGATACACCCTACTTGCAGCCAATAGGAGAGTTGTATGTTCGAGAACCTGATCCTTAATGACCCCCGCGTTGCACAGTGGGGATAATGCTAATTGGTCCCTGGTGGGTACTCTTCCAGTGCTCACTGGATTAATTTTTTGACTCAGTTTTTTTCTCTGCATAGCTATTATTTGACTTTTAGCCTACGCTAATATATTGCCCGAAAGATTTACGATGAGGAATGCAGAGCACATCAAAAAGTACCCTCCCAAGAAAAAGTACCAGGGGGTAAGCTGTGAGCGATGAAATAAAAACATGCAGGTGGTTTCTATCGGAGCTTCTATATGCAATTATGGACAGAAGACCATCACGTTTCACCTATATGTGGATGAAAGGTCAATGCAGAGGGAAGGATATCTCACTTTTAAAAAGTTTTAACTCCGTTCAAATTGTATAACCATTTAATTCCGATGTTTTGTTAAATTTGAAAAAAAAATGATACCCCTGCCTTTAAAATAATTGAAGCAACCTTGTTTTGGTGAAATTCATTAAAGAGAAAAGAGAAAAAATCACTCCTGCTAATGTGCAACCTTATGAGAGGTTATGTGATATCTAGTCTCATACTTTACTCTGTGTACATAGGCCTCGACAAAGACAGTAAGATATAGGCTGCTTACGAGGTAACGGATGTAAGCTTATTTAACTTGTGTAAAATATAAAAATGACTCTACTCACAACTTAGCCCCATAAGACACCGTAGGTAGCAATAACCTGATCGAGACCACAAAGTGTTCTTACAGATCGATTAACTTTAAGTGTCGGTTATGATTTGAGTTGTCTATAGGATGATTATCCGTGTGCTAGACAGGTGGACATAGGTAGCAGAGCTATGTTTTTTAGGTGAAGCTGTGTGTTCGTTTCCATCTGCAAAATAGGAAGTACTACTGCTGCTACTACTCAAAATAATAATAATAATAATAATAATGATGATGATGATGATGATGATGATGATGATGATGATGATGATGATGATGATGATAATAATAATAATAATAATAATAATAATAATAATAATAATAATAATAATAATTATAGAGAGAGGAGCAGAGAAATGCATTATTTGATCTAACATTAGGCCAGGAGCTAGTCTAAATACTCCCAGATACATGGATCTCTCCATAACACTGGTACTGCGCAATGGTCCAGGACAATCAGTGTAATGTCTTGTGCGCGGCAAATGGATATTTGCGAGTTGCAGGTGGGTCTTTACACAAGACATTGTTGTTGTTTTTGGTTGCGGTGGGCGGGCGGGATAATACAATAACTTTGATTATCTTCGGCCTCTTCATAAACTTTTGGACTAGCATGTAGACACCCATCTTTCTTTTAAATTTGATCTTGGGTCTTTATGAAAATAGTCTCTTTATTTCATTTCGCCATATATTTCGTTTTTTGTTTAAATGGTAGGAATGAACATAGATAGACATATCTTTAGATGCTGTTTGTTTTTTTACTCTATAGTGTCTTATCTGGGGGATAGTCGATGTTGCTCCAGTTACCAGAGTCATCTCAATTCCCTAACCATTTATTCCATCACCAACTCTACGTCTTTACATATTTTAGAATAAAACGATTTCGTTGAAAAATATCAAATGAAGTATTGAGCCTTAATTGTTTACCTAACTTAGGCGATTGTACATTTTCTTTCCGTCTGTTCCATATTCCGCCACGCACTGTGTTAGCATCATTCCGGGTTTTACCAGTTACCGCGACCCATGCAAATAAGCTGGTACAGACGAGTGTGTGTGGATTAATGCAGTGGTGCTACAGGCAGAACACGTAGACGAAGATACTTACTAAAACCACATTTATTGGATACCTTATCCATGAAATTACATGGAAAACGCCGGTAACAAGGCGAGTGCAGATCCCGAGAACGATTCCACTCGGGATAGTGGAGATGAATCCGAGGACGAGGAAATATTAGAGGAGAGTCCGTGTGGAAGATGGCAGAAAAGGCGAGAGGAGGTACTTGTGCTTTTATTATACATGTTCCTTTCATTATGCCATGTTTTGATTAATTATTTCGCATCCTGTAATTATACGTAACAAATTTAGTGCTCAGAATTACACATGAGCTATTTGCTATGTGTAGATTACCCAGGAAGGATTGTCTAAGGCAGATTGAAGTAGTAAGGGTTCTGTGAATGCCAGCTATGTTTTCTGCTGAAGGACGGGTCATCTGGTTCATACGACTGGGATCGGACAGAATAAAATAACCAGTAGCTGTGTATCTGTTACTTGTAGATTACTAGCTCCCCACACTCTCGTTTCGGATCTTACAATTTAGTTCCCTAGAGAACACACTTCTGTGTCCTATATCAAACATATTGTAGCCTCCTTTCCAAGGAGTTTTAGGTGTCACATCTTTCCAGTTGACATCATTGCCTTGTGGTGGATTAAACAACTGTTATGATATCCATGCTCCAGGGCTATTCATGCATTTGTTCAGGTATGGACTGTGCTTGGTGTACATGTATGTGGCATTGGTGAAGAGAATATCCTGTTTTTAATTATTTTTTATTATTGGTTGAATATAACTACTTTTGTTTTTATGATCATTTATTGTATAAAGCGAGTGGCAGTGCTTTTATGGATGCTACAGTTGCTACTACTGATTGACTATTCCATAATGCGCTTTTAAACATGTATTTAATTTTAGGTGGAAAGGGTACTATATCAAATATAAATTATCTCTATTATTAATTATTATTACTCCTAATTAGCTGCTGCTACTGCTTAGCTGCTGCTGCTACTACTACTACTACTACTACTACTACTACTACTACTACTACTACTACTACTACTACTACTACTACTTCTACTGATTAGGAAAATATATTCCATACTTTAATAATGATAAAGCTTAACCATATCCTGATTTATAGATGCTTTATTTTGGTTACTGGTGCTCAAGACTCAAGTGCTCATATTTTGTACTCTCTGGAAAAAATATGTTACAGGCACCGACATAAGTACTAGCCCGCTTGCCCTGGCAAGTGAATTTTTGAAAAAAAGGCCTTTTGGGCAAGTACATTTTAGTTTGCACTTGCCCGAATGAGCAAGCTGATTTTCTGAGCAGTCTACACATTTTTGGATAGAAAATGGCAAAACTACCATTCTAGCATATGTTATAACTTATTTCGGGCAAGCCAGAAATTATGTTGGGCAAGTTAAAGTCATTTACTACTTGCCCGGCATGGCAAACTTATGTTGGTGCCTGTGTTATTTATTCAATTGAAACAGACTTTACAAATTTGTTTCTGAAGATTGAAAGTGCAGAATTCTTTGAACTACAATTGGAATGAAAACATTGAAGAGCATACTCAAGCTTGGCTGCAGCTATATAATGTACCTTCATATCTTACAGAACCCCCTAGCTAACCTTAACACACAGACGGGTGCAATCCTTCATCATTTGTTTAAAAATGTCAATTTAACCGTAGTGCTAGTCCCTAAAATGTTGACATCCCCTCCTGTGCTGACCAAGCAGTGTGGTGTAGTACCAGGTATGTTGATAGATGGCACCACCTGTTCCTCCTATCTCTAGAGTATTAGACTAGGTTCCTAGTCCCTAAAATGTTGACATCCCCTCCTGTGCTGACCAAGCAGTGTGGTGTAGTACCAGGTATGTTGATAGATGGCACCACCTGCTCCTCCTATCTCTAGAGTATTTAGTCATACATAAACTGAATCCTGGTGAGATAAGTGTAAACTAAATTGACCACGATGGCCACCAAGAGTATTTGGTGCCTTGTAACAGAAAAAACATAGCAGAAAAATACATATGACAGCCTAGAAATCTAGGCTATACATAAACTGAATCCTGGTGAGATAAGTGTAAAATAAATTGACCACTATGGCCACCAAGAGTATTTGGTGCCTTGTAACAGAAAAAACACAGCAGAAAAATACATATGACAGCCTAGAAATCTAGGCTACACATAAACTGAATCCTGGTGAGATAAGTGTAAACTAAATTGACCACTATGGCCACCAAGAGTATTTGGTGCCTTGTAACAGAAAAAACATAGCAGAGAAATACATATGACAGCCTAGAAATCTAGGCTATACATAAACTGAATCCTGGTGAGATAAGTGTGAACTAAATTGACCACTATGGCCACCAAGAGTATTTGGTGCCTTGTAACAGAAAAAACATAGAATAAAAATACATATGACAGCCTAGAAATCTAGGCTACCGTAGTGCTTTCAAGATCTAAGATTTTGATGCACAGGGTTCGACTTGCCCAGGGGCATATGCCCCTAGATTTTGCTGTGGGCTCCTAGATTTGTCAGACTAGGGGCCCAAAAAAGTATGTATAATAACCAGAAATCCTGTTTTGGACCACTAATTTTAATCAAAAGATCTTTCCGGGCCCCTAGCCTGAAATCTAAGTGTCAGACCTTGATACATGTATTTAATTTGATATTTCAGGTTCATTCAAACATTTGAAACCTTGTATCTGCCCCTGTTGTCACATAGAGCAATTTATTGTAAATATTTTTTATTGAAAATAATTATGAAAATGGCATATCAAGTTCTTTAATGTGCCACTTGCATATATCATATATGTACAAAGAGTTAATCAAAACTTCTGCACAACATCTAATTATATTTTTATATGTATATATTAATATATATATATATATATATATATATATATATATATATATATATATATATATATATATATATATATATATATATATATATATATATATATATATATATGTCGTGTACCAGAAGTCGATCCGTACAAATCGACGATTTGTACAGCTATGCTGTACCAGAAGTCGATCGACTTCTGGTACAGCTATTACTTGTACCAAAAGTCGATCGACTTCTGGTACAGCACTAACTGTACCAGAAGTCGATCGACTTTTGGGACAGCATTAATTGTACCAGAAGTCGATCGACTTTTGGGACAGCCTTTAAGCCTGTACCAATCGACGATTGGTACAGGCTTATTTCTAGTGATGTCATTGATATGAAATTTTATCGATTCGATTAATCGATATATTTTTCGATACGATTCGATTCGATTCGATAAGCCGTAACGTGCTCGTTGGGCACAATTAATTACCTTGTAATTGCTCAAAATAAAAAACATTCTTGCCTTTTTAATTCATTCATTAAACATCAAATTAATGAATTAATTCTGTATTTATGCATTCATCAATTATCATAATCAATCATGATTTATTTTATTCTATTTTTATTTCATTTGAATACATGTATTACTTAATTTACTTTACGTTTATCAATTTACTTTATTTTTTATTTATTCTTATATACCTATTTTCAATTCATTCTACTTTGAATTAATTTCATTTTGTGGCTGTTATTTGTATTGTATGTCTATAAGGATGCTCATTACCAGGGTCTTAGGCGATATTTGGAAACAGGGTGTCCAAATAGAGGTTTCATAGACTTTTGCGTGTCCAAAGTGTGGTACAAAATACTTACTACTAATAAGATAGACCCTATACCTTTACAGATTTTGCTTTTTTAGGCCAGATACTGCGTTGTGTGTCTTACAAAAGTGACACTACAGCTTCTTCATCTTCTATCTTCTAAGAAAAGCCATCGCCAGCAAATTCTGACATAAACTTTTGGGTGTCCAAACTGTCAAAAAACAGTGTTCTGCGTGTCCAAATGACACGCTGGACGCATAGGCGGCTAAGCCCCTGCTCATTACGTTTGCTCATTTGAGGCACGAACGTTTGAAATGTTCGTATCTCGAATACTGCGCACTTGATGAGCAGTACGTTTAGCGAACGTTTCAGACATTGTTGTTCTGAACGTACTGCGAATTCTATGTGCGCAGTAAAATAAAATGGCGGCCGTTTGTTTTGGTGAGCGAATCGATCTACCGCTCATGATTTTGCATGTGTACTTACGGCTGACAGTCGTAGTACATGGTAAAACTTAACCCCCAAATGTAGCGGCATTTGGGGGTAAATTTTGTCGATTCTGTCGCATCGATACGGTTGCCTTATCGATGCGACTATCGACAGGGTCTTAGCTAGCGGTGCATCGACTTGGCGACTATCGATGACATCCCTACTTATTTCAGATCTGAGTCCTTGGTATTGATAATAAGTTTATTGTTTTTTAACATCACTTTGACTTTAATTTTATCAAAATGATTATATTCAGACTTTTTTTCAGTGTATATAATTGTATTGGCTTCCCTATATCAAAAATATAATAGGGAGGGGCTGTTGTTTTAATTATAGAAGCAAAATATTACCTCTCTTCAACTACTCGATACACATTTTCATCAATTTCTAAAATATATATTCAGTGTATTGAATTAAGATAAACATTGTGTAAATAATCTTGGGGTGACAAATAATGCATGCTAGGTTTAAATTAAAACCATATTTACTCCACTATCAATAAATGCAATTAAATCAAAATAAAAGAGTTCACCTGGGCTATTGGACATATTTCCTTAAAGGTTTTAAACTAAAATGTAAAGGTGAACACCTGAATAACTCTGATCATTAGCACAGGAAGATGGTCATCATTATTTCAAAAGGGATGCTCTCTCACCCCTTTCATTTTTTCTTTAATCAAAGACATAGAATCTAATAAGTTGAAAAAGAAAATTGGACTTATGTTTATTACAAAAATTTTTGTCAAACTTCCCCCTCCAAAAAAGAAAAAAAATAGAAAAAATGATAAAATGATTTTGAGTAAAAAAGGTGTATTGATGGCCTTAGATAGGCAAATTCGTTGAACTATATTCCATTAGACAAAAACAAAACAATGCTAAATAATGTGTTCACTATAAAAATCAGTTTGTGAAACATACATGTTTAATACAGTACACTGAATTGACTGCTACGTTCACAATCGACTTTTGGTACAGATCGAGTTTTGGTACATGACCCTCATAAATGATAGATTGTCCCCATCGACGATTGGTACAGCTACGCTGTACTAGAACTCGATCGACTTTTGGTACAGCTTAATGCTGTACCAGAACTCGATCGACTTTTGGTACAGCTTAATGCTGTACCAGAACTCGATCGACTTTTGGTACAGGTAATAGCTGTACCAGAAGTCAATCGACTTCTGGTACAGCATAGCTGTACCAATCGTCGATTGGTACGGATCGACTTCTGGTACACGACATATATATATATATATATATATATATATATATATATATATATATATATATATATATATATATATATATATATATATATATATATATATATATATATATTTCTGATTTTCTTTGAAAATATTTATGATGCATGCAAAACAGCAAAAGTATCCACATTGGTACACATTGAGTTGGACTTGGTGACCCAGTACTACCTTTATTGTTTATTTCTCTCCTTAGTATTCCTAAGTCTTTTCATTAGAAATATTTGGGCGGAAAGAGAAGGCATCCGCTGTGGTCTAGCGGTTACGATGCATGGCTCTCAAGCTTGAGTTCGCAGGTTCGAGTCTCCGCTGGATCCCCAAGCAGGTTGACCTGGTAGCTATATAAATAATAAAATATGCTGCGTTTTGGAGGGCTGACTATGACCCTTCTGCAACTGAAAGACCCCTTGGAATTATTCCTGAAGTGAACAGAATTTTTTCCCCGGTCCAGGGTTTATATCGCATCGCAATATGACCTAAGCTGTTGAAAGCAACGTAAAATCCTATTCCTTCCTTCCTTCCTTGGGCTGAAATATTTATGAAAGTATTATGATTCATGTCATTTTGCATGTGAAGGGTAAAAAATGGATTCCTTGACAGTTTTTGCCATGTCTAGTTATAAACAATTGCTCGCTGACACTTATATGAAGGTAGTGAATTTACAGTGGAGGTTATCTTAGTGTCAGGTCAACTGCAGGTTACTGTTCTGTTCTGATATAAAACACAGTCACAACTAGCATTCACCAGACCTAGTTGTATGAAAAGAATTATGTGGGGCATGCAGCGCATGTGCTTTTTAGGCACAAGAGAGTAGGGATAGATGCCATACTTCAGATTAGGGTGTTCACAGGAAGGGGGAGGGGGGAGGGTTTATTACAACCATTCTCGCAGGCAAGAAAAAATACAGCCATGAAACATGAAAATTCAATGCCTATATCTGGCTATATATGAAATGCATGTATGGTGGGTTAAGACTTATGAAAGTGTGAACCAACAAACATGTATTTCTCATTGACTGATTGAAATTTTAGTTTTGATGTATGATTGAGCTCTTGCCATGCAAAGTGATCTGTCCCAGGACTTAGCCAGGACCCATTCCACCTGTCGTTTGAATATGCAGTTTCTTGAAAACTTCCATTTTGGGCAGGCAAAATTTCTATGAAGAATTTTCAAATTTGACTTTTTGGGGGTATTAAATAACCAAATATGTTCCTAACAAACCATCTTCTAGGACATAGCTGAAGTATACATTGTCTTTTTTGACATAATACTATATAGGCTATTAAACATAGTTGGTATAAGGATTTTTAAGTAAATTCGTAGCTAATTCTGGACGGGCAGAAATTTCGGAATTCCTGCTTTGGACAGGTATTTTTCAGATCTTGGCTAAACCCTGGATCTGCCTGACACTGATTTCTACATAATAACACCTCTGCATCAGCTTTAAATGCACTGTAAACGACAGTTATTTTCAAAATACAAACCTCACAACATGTTTCCAATTGCAGTCATAGTTTTGAAAAAAAAAATTGTAAATAAAATAAGTAACTGTGTTTAAGAATCAAGAATCAAGTGCACATAATTTTAATTAGGTTATCAAAAATTGGTATTGGTATTATGAACCAAACTTTCTTTTTGTTGTGAGTATGTGCTTTAATGAAATAGGGTAACGTGATCTTATTTGGGTCAGGTAATACAAATATTGCCCTGAGGCATAGTGAACTTGGTATGACATTATAAGCATGTTATGCTGGTCACACAGTTTTAGGTGTGCACTCTGGCAAACTGTCAGACTGTCAATCATTCTCTAAGAAATGTACTGGAGCTATTCACACTCTCCCATGACACATCCTGTTTTTAAATTTTTCCCATATTATTATAAATGCTTAAGTGCAGATACGGCCCAATCCAATGGTGATTAATGGAACCAAGGAAAAGTTCACTGGATATATCTTAAAACACTGATCACAGAATTTTGCTGTTTAAATGGGCGTCTTTTGGGCATCCAAACCCCCAAAAATCACCCCTCAGGACAACCAAACATTTTGGGAAGTAGATTCTTAAGATGTTACCTCGGCATATTGTTGTCTCCCTTGATAAATAGGGGGCCCAAAAAATTTACAATAGTCAATTTTGGACACCCAGTTTCTAAATCCTGGCTAAGACCCTGTTGTCAATATTCAATAATGGTTATATGTTTTCATCCTATTTCACCCCCAAATGCAATAGTAAACAAAATTGATTCTGCAATAATTATCTAAATGAGGAGCATAGAAATTTCCAGTTTTAGAAGAATGTTACTAGTTTATAAACTTATTCACTAATAGTTAGGTAAGTAGGTTAATCATAGTTTCTACTTTCTAGAAATAAACATGCTGGGTTCACTGCTGAAATATAACTCTAGTACTTAAACCCAGACCTTTTCTAAGGAAGATAACAGAAAAGGTATACTCATAGGCTTAGGCAAGCAGCCAAGCTCTTATCCACGGACTGTCAGAACTTATGCGCACTTCATCATTATGCAAAAAGTTCAAGTCTACACATTGTAATTATACCATTTTATGTACTAACTGTGTATTTCTCTTTGAGACCAAACAAAGGAGTTATTTAGATGGAAATGGAATACTTTTTTACAACCAGTGACAAACTTAAGGTGTTCTCCTTTACTTTTAAAAGCTTTATCCATCATCTGAACTGTTGAATTAAATTATTTAAATAATATATAATAAACCAGTGTGGAGTGCAGGATTCTCATATGGATCAGAAACTTTCAGAAATGATGGGAGGAATAGTGTAAATCTGGTGTTTGGCTAAGGGGTGGGGGGGGGGGGGGAGTAGTATGCTAACTATGGCCATTGTGGAATTTAACTTAAGTAAGAAATGTGAAACTGTAGAATGATTTAGTTCATGTGCTAGTCTCAATCAACATGGCAATAGGAGCTTTGAAAGAGCCCTTACTTATTTCACCCTGTTACATGTCTCTACTCTTACTGCCATGCCTGCTATGTCTTTTATTAGTTAAAAACATTGCCATGTGAAAGGGTTCTATAGTCTATAAGATTCATTACTGCCCACTAGCATACTCCAGCGCCAACTATATCCTCAAGGGAACTCATTTCTGAAACTGGCATGGAAGCCAGACAATGTAAAATTATGTATTTGGTCCCTGCCTAAGTAATTTGTGGATTGATTAATTTAGTTCTCCTCTTATTGACTATATGCTATATGCTAAGGGAAAGAATACACAGTTCACCTCCTATAGCCTATTTGCTAGGGGCTAGAAAAATCAGTCCATACAGTAGGTGATAACCCTTAGCCTAGGGATGGCCTGGACTACTCCAGGGTTCTGTTGCTTGGTTGAGGGAGGTTGATGTGTTTACTGGGTGAACTGGTTGATGGCTGGTTATCCTAAGCCCCTGTCACCATGTGTGTAACCTGAGATGGTCAATACCACCCTGCCTGGCCAAGCATGCACATCATGATGATGACTACGATGGTGGTATGGAGGTCAACCAGCAGTTGTCCAGCCTGGTGAATGGTTAGTTCACAGGCAGGGTTCACCCACCACACTAGGTTCATGGGTTGGATAACGCTTGGCCTATTTGTCTAAACCTTTGACCGGTTACAGCAATGCTCTCGGGCAGCCTTCCAAAATGCTAAAGCTCAGAGTGACTAACCTTGCACATGAAAGGTATTTCCTAGTCAGGGTGTTGTTTACATATAATGACTTATGTGATGTGCATGCATGTGCTTCTTCAAGTGATCCAACAATGAATAATGATGTACATAACACATTCATTCCCATCTTATTGCATCATTAAGGACTAAGTTTTTGTTGGTAATCAGATTAAAATTAACCTAGTTTTTTTTCAGTGAAAGTTTCATGAATGTTTATTATTATTATTTTTTATGAAAGTGTAAGTTCATTTATACATGCATTCAGAAGTTCATCTTATTTACCACCTAGGCATCTATGATTAAATATTGTGCGCCTGATATATTTCTACCCAGTCATTTGGTAATCTTGAGCAGATAGGTAGATGCGTCATTACAGACCTTGCTGAAGAAAATAGAGCATGTCTTTTGATGAAACCTTGGGATCATTCATTTGTTGCACAGTGGTATGGGAGGGGAACTTGCATATAAATGTATAATATGAAAATGCTTTGGAGTAGTTGATGTATCACTGGTGTAGGTGATGTAGCTGATCTTCATGTCTGTTATAGAACTTGTTCTCAAGCAAAATGTGAATATTCTAGAAAAATATATACTAGTATGCAATAAAGATTCTGCTTTGAACAGTAATTTGAATCATCAAGTACTACTCTGCTCCAAGCTCCTCCATTGAACACTGTACACAAAAACAGCAATATCTTGATAAATCACTAAAATCAGTCATATTTTCTTTATATTTAGGTAGGTTAGATCTGTAGCTGTGTATGGCTATATGTTTATTTACAGGTGGGTTCTCTTATCATGACCATTCCCTGTGATATGTGTTTTCAGTAAAGGAATTAAGTGACTGGCATGCCCATGGGAACTTGTTAAGTGATACTATACAGCTGCCTAGTTCGTATAAGGTTGCATTTATCAGTTTACAAAACTTGGCTTAGGATCTGGAAAAACAAACTATTAAGGCTTCAAGTGGTGTATGTTTTTACCCATTGGGCATTGGCAGTTAGCTCTTCTGACCCAATAATGCTTAAGAGTTCATATAGAAATTGTCAGGATCTATGATACATTTGATTATAAGTTAGAAATTGAGAATGATTATGTCTACCCCCCATAAGGGGAGACATTGTTTTTGGCACAGTTCCTGCTGGCATCGGCGTCCAGACTTGTCTGCAAGTGCAAGATATCTCGAATACTGTTAAATGAAAATCTATTCAAATTTTCAGGGATCCTTTCTTAAGGCATTTACATGTATTGATTAGATATTGGTAACCTTTGATTTATTTTTATGGTCATACTGGGATGTTTTGGGTCCAGAATTCCTTTTCTGGAGCTGAACTCTAGAGACTAGCTTGTCTACAGCGGTCTGTTCAAACCGTTCAATAAAATCTTTTCAAATTTTCAGGGTTCCTTTTTTATGGCGAAAACACAAATTGGTTAGATTTTGGTACTATTTGATTAATTTTTTTAAGGTAATTTTGGTACGTTTTGGCAGACACACTAATTAGCTGCTCAGGTGAGGTGCTATAAATAGCTGTGCAGACAGCAGGTTATTCATTCATTCCATCAGTGTCTGAGTGTAGACCTGCTTACTGATAGACTAGGGTCCTCGTCATCGGTCCTAAGGAGTTGACATTTCCTTGACCAAGCAATGTGGTGTAGTACCAGCAGTGGTAGATGGAAGGCACCACCTAGCATAAGAAACAGTTCTGGGGTTCATTTACGTAATTTCATCCCAGATTCCTCCAATTCCTAACTTCTCATTCTGTAAGAGAGGGAGACATTTGTATTTGCAGCAAATACTGACATTTCAGTATTACAAAATATTTGAAGGAGGCTTGTTGGTAATGATCTGATAAACATTTCCCCTTCAAATATAATTCCAAGTTGGCAAACCATAGTTGGGAATCCCAGCTATGCTTTTGTCTCAAAGGTTATACAAAATTTGTCAGGTTGCTTTTGGTCACTACAAGCATTTTAATAGGTTAAGAATGATAAGTAACATATTGTTAAATGCCATCAACATGACATGTGATTTGCATTGTTGGGTTAACCTTTTAGCATCATGATTTTTGCACAACATTTCAGGGCATGATAAAGTCTATATTAGATGTTGATCCCTTTATGGGTCCAACTACATAGGAGTGTAATCGATACCAAGGAATCGGATGGAATTGCTGATCCCATGGAAAAGATCGCTATAAAATGTCATAGCGATCATTCTGATTCTGGAATCGGCAAAATGTTGATACTAATTGACACTTATTTTGTCATCATATAGCAATGCAATAAGATGACAAAGTAACGAGACAATGCCAGTCCGCAGCTCAGTGTGCCAGGTCATCTAATCTACTACCTAATAAAGAAAGTATAGCATGGAAATGTTAAAACAGTGAAGCATCTGATACAGTTTTTCACCTATATGCTATGATTCTTCTCCCTGTACATGTCGATCGGAATCGGAATCGGAAAGTATCGGAAAAAAATATTACCGATTCCGATTCCAAACCTTGGATACCGATCACACTCCTACAACTACACCTAGAGTTCATCTTAGATCTGTATTTTTTCTTGCTCACCTTTCAGCAATTGTTTTACACCTAATACCAGATGAAGCAGAAGGGAAACATTCTGTTTTTTAAGCTGGTCATGTCAATGTTTATGGGCCTTGGGAATGTCTGTTGTAAACTCTCTATTTGGGATTACCATGAAATGGTAAGGTATCTCTATTGATAATAATTTGTACATTACATTGATAATAATTATTGTGGCATTAATGCCAAATTCTGTTGTAAGAGAAGCTCAAGTTTTCTACATACCTGGCTGTGCTTATTTTGGTCCAGATATTTCTAGGTTTATGCAAATACACTAGGTCATTTTGAACCTAAAGTTGCCTAAGGCCTTGCTTAAATAAAGACAGCTGGCATGAACTGAAGCTGCATGTAATATTTCAATACATCATCAGTGAGGTGTCCTATGACGTCCCACATCATTTATATGAGTAACGGAATGATAATATTATCAATAAAATGTATGGCATGTCTGCTATGTTGTGGCTTTAAATGCGAACTAATACGAATGATGCTATTGCTAACTTTTAATGTAAAGATATGTTTTGTATTCATAGTGGTCGGATGCTCTTGATCAGATTATCTAATTTATATCAGTAGTATCTTATTTTCAGTCAGGGATACAGAGGGTGAGGATACCTAAGGGAATAAACGAGATATAATTTTCATTATGATAAATACTAGTTCGTTGTAAAAAGTTAAGAGCTTATATCTTTTTTATCCCCTGAATCTGCATCAGAATGGTGTTATTTATTCCCTGATGGGATCCTTGATTGGAAATCAGTATCAGTTGAGGGTTGGCTTATCTTTTGCTTAGTAATGATCATGTTTGTGTAAAATTGGATAAGTGTGGCTATTTCTGATAGTTTTATCAAGCTCTATATATATACCCTGTTCATATTAAAGTTAGGTGGATTGGTTAAACACATTATCTCCTCAGTCGTTGCCAGCAGCAGGTGGGTGTCCATTACTTAATACTGGCACACATTAGATTACTCGCCCTGTAGTTGAGCACACCTTAGTGTTTGCCTCAATCAATAGCGGTAGCTGCAATGACGTTAGTGGGCTCGGATATCCTGTTCTATAGAATGTTCCTATTAAGCACTGAGTTGGAAATAGGGACATTTCAACTGAGATTCTGTTTACTCGCAGTGTTCAAGGTATTAGCTTATATTAGAAAGGAAGGATATGACGCTGGAACCCATTTATACCTGGAGATCTCCATGACAAGTGTGTGTAGTACTAGTACCTTGGTTACTTTTGACAGTAACTTTGGAATTCAGCAAAAATTCATGAAACATAAGTAGGAGAATTATTGGTAGGTTTCTGATCAACATTTGCATGTTTACTGAAAATTGCTTTTATTAGAGAAACATCATCAAAAATATATATATTGGCTACCACAGGGATGTACAGGCTAAATATGCCTCAATCTTAAAGGACTTACAAGTTTATATATTCGTAGGTATCAGTAGAAAAAAAAAATGAAATGTTAAGAAAAGTTTTTCCCTTCCTTTCTACCTATCTTCCTGATCCTTTACCTGAAACAGACTTCCCAATTTAGGCCTGATTCGGTGATTGTCTGTGAGCTGGGAAAAGTTTATTCCTGAGTGAGCTACTGTGGGTGATAATGGGCTATAGATCAGAAGCAGCAGCTCCCAGGAGTGGAGGCGTTGGGAGGAGAGCTAATCTCTCTCCCTGACCTGATGATATTTCCTCTTTTACTGCCTCCTTGGCTAGACAATTGCCCGTGTAATGAGAGCTGCGTGGGTTATTGTTAGTGCTGGGCTGTGCCAGCGGAGATGTCCAACAACAAGCCTACATCTACATATCCCCTCGTGGCTTAAAGCGAATAACCATAAAACAACATTACAGGTGTAAGGAAAGAGCTCCCCAAGCTATCACCATGAGAGAAATGTAGAAGCAGCTCTCTAGTGCTAAATTCATGTTATATCATGGGAGTATGGAGATTTATTTCCTATCAAAACGGCTTACTTTTGTTAACCTACATCTCAACCCATTGATAAGTCCTATCATCTGTGCATACAGAAAATACGATAAATAGAGATAGGTAATTGTGGTCAAGCAGGCTTGGTCTGTATGTGTGTTAATCCTCTTCATGATGTGTTTTGACTGGAATGGTGAGAGGCCAGCTAATCAGAGGAGCTGAGACACACCAACCTAGTTTACGCTGAACAGTTATGATGCTGAAAAGAAAACCAAGGTTACTGAGAGAGGTTGTGTGGGTGTGTTTGTGTGTAGCATGACATCTATCTTATTTACTACTGCCACAGTGACCACACTGTTTTGTTTGCCTGGGGGATTTGGTTGGAGGTTAGACGTAGGTTTATGTACACACCTCTCAGCTTAATGGTGTCATAGTGTCCTGAAATGACAGAGATTTTATTATCTCAGGTTGAGCTCCTCACCTCTGCACTTGCCATTCTCTACCAGTTTGCCACAGCCCCACTTAACCCACAAAATGTGCTGCTGCTCAGGGTCTTAGCTCGGATTTAGAAAATGGGTGCCCAAAATTAGAATTTGTACAAAAATTTGGGCATCCAATTTTTCAAAAGAGGCCACAATATACTCAGATTTCAACTATAAATATGTATTTACTTATTGGAATAAAGGCATAAATATCCTTATACAATGTCATGTGAATCATTTTGAGATGAAAAAAAATCAATTTTTCTGTTTGAAATTTACATTTTAAGAAATTCCTTTAAAATAATATTTGGGTGTCGTGATGGGAAATCTTTAAGGGTTTAGATTTACAAATGAAGCCCAGATGGCCTGCTGACTAAGTCTATGCTGCAGCTCAAATGCTATCACCGACGATTCTACACTCTAAATAGGCAAAATCAATTGTGAGTTTACCATCCCATATCAGCACATACATCTAACAATTACAATATCTGTAAGATTACATAAGCAGTTGTTGCTGAGCCTGCATTTGAAAGTTTGATAGTATATGAATATAATGTCAGACTTATGAGTTTCTTTCACAAGTGTCGCTGCAGCAGCATTTATCTGCCATAAATAGCCAAGGAGATAAGGCCTAAAAAAAAAAATTGTTTGTTTCCTGTAACCCGACCGACCCTACCATTTCATTGCCGACCCTACGTCTTTTTACCTCCCGTCGTGAAACTTAAAAAAAAAAAAAATAAATAAATAAAATAAAAAAGATTTACCTACCTACCTACCCTATTTTTTTTGGAACCGTTACAGGAAACAAACAAAAAATTTTTTTAGGCCTAAGCTTTTAAGCTCGAAGACAAATGCGGCAAACTATCATGCCTGCCACTCAAACAACAAAAACAAAGCACAACGAAAATAAGTAGCCAATAGCCCCTCATTCATGAAGCATGCCTGGTCTCTTAGCCTTTGAGGTGCATATTGGGGATTTCTGAAGAAAAGGTTAGATGTTCTAAATGTCAATAAGCTGTGAGAAATGTCCAAAGTGTTACTGTAATAGATGTTACAGCCCCAGTCTCACAGGAGCATGTGCATTAAGGATCGCAGGGTTTCTGACCAACAAAACCTTCCTCTCGTCTAGTAGTTTTATTGCTGTGCAATTAGGATACAATCATCGTCACTGTGTTGCACGCTCAGACATAGGTGCTTGACATGGCAAATAAAAATGACTGCCAGGCAAGTAGAAGACAATACTTACTTGCCCCACATCACAAGTTATATTCTGGTAATTATGTATGATTAAAAGACCAACAACTTGAAAAGCATCAGATTGCCAGTCTTACTGATGAGAGGGCATGATAATTCTGATATCCTACTATTCATGTGGGTACCTTAGCGAGGTGCCTTTTTCTATTGTTATCATTATGAAATCATTGTAGTTGATTAGCATCTTGAGGGAGAGAGTTAAGCACATGAACTGATGACCCTGTTGTTCGGCTATTGTCTGTGGGATTTGTCTGGGAGCATTGTGCTAATCCCCCTGAGAGCTTGTAGTGAAGGAGGCCTCAGCAGCAGCAGCAGCATTGGTGGTAGCCAGTCTGCTAGAGTGGGATGTTATTGATTTGGCGAGACATGATGCTGCTGCCAATGACTTCAGACCGTCTGACTCATACACAATCTTGATATACTACTCACTGCGGCAACAGAGTAGCTAATAACTCTAGAATGGGAAAAAAACAAGAACCTCACAGCTTGCAGTCAAAATGCAATACACAGATGATGATAGGTGGTCCTCATGATTAGTAATCTGTTTAAAGAAAAAGAAGAGTGACACCAACACTGCTTGTATCAGTTTATGAAATTAAAAGTGGTCTTTATAATTTGAAGTTTGTTGAAGGCAATTGAAGAGTGAGACCAACAGAGGTTATACATGTTCATATACATTATATAGCTGGAAAAAGTTGTATCTTATCTGCATCAGAGTAATACATAACAAAGAAAGGCAAATAAGTTAAAGCTTCCCTGGAGCTGTCTTGTTTCTTGTATTCAACTTTAGCCTATCGTGAGGTGTGAGCATTGTATAGACTAGCCTAGTCCTAAGGCCAAGAAATTTATTTATTTGTCTTTAATAACTTACCTAATGTTTATATAACATTATAAGATATCTACCCATATTTAGTTCTATATTAGCTCACCAGGTGGCCAGCATGGGTTCATTTGGATTTCTTGGCCTAGTCCCAAACTTGGTTTACGACCCTACATGGCAATATGTAAATTTATGCAAGATGGTGAAGCTGTCCCAGCAGGGAAGCTAGCACCCCTTGTTCCACAGCTGACTGGGCATCTGACCATCAGCTAGATCAGTAGCTGTGAGGGTTTACTTGGGTCCGGGTGTCTTACAAGAGAACTTTAGAAGATGAATATTGAATTAATGTATTACTTGTTTTTAGGTGAGGTATTTGCAATGGTATACACAGACCAACATATCTTACTTCGCAAAAATGTACCCACCATGTCAATAAAAAAAAGTAAAATATTCTTTACCTTGGTATACATGCCAACATCTAAAAACAAGTATGATAGAGTAACTGGAATATATGCTATTACAAATATAAGGGACACATATAAGGGACTGAGCATACTTTGATGAAGCATTAGGAAGTATGAGATCCAAAGGAATTGAGGGTATGTATCATCAGGGTAATTTTAAAGTAGTTGACATATATATCCTCAGTTTTGACCCCCTGTTTTCCAATTCTTGGGTGAGACACTGGATGCAGGGCTTGAGAATGAGGGAGCTCTTATAGAAGATAATCTGTTAAAGGCCCCGTTCATGAAGGTGTCATTCAGAAAATGATAAGCTGCGTATGTGTGGATGTATGAACCTCTGCATCCTTTAAAAGGTGTCTTGAAACCCATTTATGCCTTCCCAAATGTTGTAGTAGGGTCATAAGCATGATTATGATGAGTGTTGCTAATGAGGTGTGAAAAATCAAGAGATCCAGTTGGCAGGGCCTCTATAGCAACGCTGGTTTTGATGGGTGCTTCGCTGGATTCAAGGGGTGCTTCCAGGGAAAATTAGAATACTAATGAGTACAGCAAATTTGCTGTACCCTCCTATACCTTAAGCATAGGGACCATATCTAGGTCAATGTTTGGTACTAGTCTATGGTTCTGACTGACCAGTGTGCCCACCCATGGTGCCATCTATCACAAGCCACAGGAACTAACACCAAGGCATTAGCAAATGATAGAGATTAGAACAGAGAAAAGCATAATCTAATGAAATCATAGACTAGGAGCTAGTCTATGTATAGACTTGATTAAACCCCTGTATTCTCATGCTGGTGTCCCATTTTTGCAAGTAGAACAAGTGCAGTGGTTGAACCAGCTGTCAGAATACAAAAGCCTTAGGTAATTGTTATCCCCTCCTATTGCTGTTCACCTGAGCATTACTAATGATGGGGCAGCAGGAAGTTGTGTCGCATTGACATCCTGGTATTTTGAGTAGGTATATTTGGGCGCAACATTTTACGGCATAACTGCTATGTGGGACATGTGTAGGTGCAGCTTTTCACTTGTCCTTTAGAATTTTAACTTGTCCTTCACAAGTTGGCTAGTGGCAAGGTAGACTAGACTCATGGCAAGGTTACTCTACATGATTTTATTTCTTGTATAATGTACACTACAGGAAGGGCCAAGGGGTCCATTCCCATCCCCTCCCTTAGAAATCTGTACACCTGCAGATAGTCCAGCACTTGGCAATATGCATGATAGAGCTGCACTCACAGAGGGAGATCAACTCATGAGCTCACCACCATTTTGACTCATGAGCTCACGAGCTCGTGGACGCGCGTTTTTTAAAAATAAATCTTCATTATTTTGCCACCAATTAAGAAGGAAATACTAACAGATGGAGAATTCTAATATTTACATGGTTATTTCATTTTAAAATGTGCTCACATAGATGATTATATATCTATATTTACATATAGCTTTCTATAGATCGGTACAAAGGTCAGTACAACGCTCAACACTGCCTGTACACATTGGGGATTGTAAGCAGAACATGACAGCGAGAAGCAGTAATAACAACGTTTGTGTCCGATGTTCTGTGTTACGTTTGTCTTCCAAACATAGACTAGTTCGCGAGTTGATGACTTCAGCTCGAGCTCAGCTCGCCTGCTCTAGTGCTCGAGCTACTCGAGTTCGTGAGTGGTGAGTGCAGCTCTAATGCATGAGCAGCAATATTGTTGGGTATGGAATTCTAGAGCATTGACAGACTCAACAAACACATCATGAATCAGCGTGCCAAATTTTATCTTGGCAACAATGGTATTATAGTTGTTATTGAACATGCCAGCCAATTTTCACTTCTAAGAAGGTGTTGTACAAGCTGCAAATAGGTACTTGATGATTGCTGTGCAAGCTTGTGTAGTGGTCCCTGGCTGTAAAGTGCTACTACTTATCCTCCCACTAATGTGTGCTAACTGTGCATGCCCCACCTTCATTGCCAGAAGCCCTTTGCCCTTGTTTCATTATGCATGTTATATATTTCCACCAGCCAGCCCTTAGGTAAACATTACCAGCATAGGTGATGTGTGCAGGTAATGCTGTATAATGCCAGCTTAGAGTACAATGTATTAGCTAATGGGGTATCTCCATGGTCACCTGTGGCAGAAAATACTGGTTAGACCTAAACAATACTAGGGATCTGAATCACTGGATGGCTTACATCACCATGATACCTAGCCAACAACACAACACTAGTGCATTCAGTACCAGGTGTTTGTCGATTGTATGGAAATCATGTTTTCCGTAACTAAAGAGCTTGGTACAATAAAGGGCCTTAGTCAGCAGGGCATCTGGGCATCATTTGGTCACCCAAACCTTTAAAAGCAAACCTAAGGAAACCCAGGTATTTTGGTTAGGAATTGCTGAAAATGTCTATTTCAGGAAAATAATTTGAAATTTTTACCTCAATGTAAATGCTAGGACACAACTTAAAGGTACTACGCATTTTTTTCAATGAGCAGATATATGCTTCTGGTTGTTATGTGAAAATATTGTTGTCTCTAGTAGTGAAATGTAGGACACCCACATTTCTGTGACGCCCATTTTGGTCACCTTATTTCAAAATACTAGCTAAGACACTGGTTTTATGTAAGCATTTCATTTTGTCTGTTCATAGGTTTTAATGCTAGACTTGTTTATTATCAAGTCATTTCAAACCTGCTTCGTGTAGGAAGTTTTTGTGGCAAGGCATACGTAAACATAAGCTTCATACCCATTCACAAACCACTATTACATGGACTGAATGAGATTACTGGTGGGCTCATGACACCACTCTTGCATGTCTGACTAGAGTATGAGTTGAGTCGATGTATGAGCTCTGTAGGAAAGGTCAAGCTATGACGCAGGGGCCTGGTAGCTTGAACAGAGGTTTAACCCATTTACACTCAAGAGTTCCGCTCAAAATATCGTCTGCTACTTTCATACTTTTGAAAATAACTTGGGAATGAAGCGAAATTTCACAAAATATTTGAAGGATATTTGTAGTTTGTTTTCTGATCAACATTTCTCATTCAAATGTTTTCAAATAAAATTTTTTGTAAGGGAAATATTTCCAAAATCGTCAGGCCTCATTTGGCCGCTCTGAGTGTAAATGGGTTAAATCCTATAATCGTGGAAGCTTACGTAATATTTCACAGCTTAGTAGTATGACTTCATGTTTCCAAGAAGCAGCCCATACATGTGGCCAATTCCTTAAAACACCTGATAAGAATGTTCGATAAGATGCACCATTGTGTAATATTAAGTCAACCAGGGTCTTTGCAAACATTTTGTCAGGGTATTATTTGGACACCTTAAAGTGTTGTTTGGGCACCTTAAACCTTAAAAAAACAATTGTGGACAAAGAAACGATTCACAAGCCCCTATGTAGGTGTAGGCATAGTTTTATATGTAGTATGGTAAGATAGAGTAAGGCCTAGTAGCTAGGCTACATTAGTGTGTGTTGCTAAATACACTCTTCCCTTTCCCTCCATGATAAGTAACTGGACATGGCTGCCACCTGATGGTAATGGCCTGCCTCCATTCTGTGTCCACCATTCACCATTCACAGCCCCCTCTAGTGAGACATATGTGAACTAATCTGACTTCATCTGGTAACTGTTCTGCATATAATTGTTTCTTTGAGGTGACATATTTCTGGAAAATGGAACTGCTCAATTAAAATCCATAGATTCAACAAACGTAACAACATCATCCTGCCATCGGAGTTTCAGTCTACTCATCAGTTGCTAAAAAACAATATTCTATTTACTAGAGCTGCACTCACCACTCACGAACTCGAGTGGCTCGAGCCCTGGGACAAACTGGCCGAGCTCGAGCTGAAATGTTCAAATCGTGAGCTCGTCTATATTGGGAACACAAACGTAACACAGAGCACCTAACACACATTATAAACATACATAACTGCTTATCGCTGTCATGTCTTCTTTACAATGTCCAATGTATACATTCAAGCGGTGTTGAGTGTTATTCTGACCTTTGTACCTCGTCAGCACGTTTTAAAATTAAATGAACATGGCAATGTTAATAAATCTCCGCCAATAAATATTCATTTCTTAATAGCTGGGGTGGAAAATAAGTATTCTTTTGGAAATTCAGAACGTCCGTGAGCTCATGAGCTCACGAGTCAAACGGGTGGCGAGCTCATGAGTTGATCTGCCTGCGTTTACTACTATTTACGAATATGTGACATCCAGTGCTCAGTCTTGAATATTCTCACATGAAAGGAACTCCATATGAATAGTTGTAATTTCCTAATGGGAGAGGAAGAAATTGGATTTGATAGTGAGTTATGATATTGAGTGCCTGGCCAGCTGTTAAGGGTACTTACAGGGGCCATCTGTAGGCAGCTTTAGCTACATCCATCAATTAGATGAAATCTGCATGCTACAATGCTGCAATGGCTCTCTTTAATTACCCGCCATAGCCTTGCTTTGTAGTTATATGCAGGATCTCTTAGTAACACCTGTTACAGCTTCACATTTGATATAAACTGAACAAAACTAATATTCCTATGAAAGTATCCTCTAATAACCCTATAGGTATGGATTTTTTTGTTTCTGAAGTCATTGTTTTCTTCATTTTCTCCTCAATGTAGAGTACATTTAAATGCGGGCTATCTATAAACAATACCAATCAGCCAGATTTCTGATTTATAGATAAAAGGTTGGTTTGCCAAACTCTATGAGGGTGTTAATTCTAGGTTTTCAGGGCTAGGGCAAACACTTTTCAGTTATAGCTAATCAACCTGTTTTTGGTTGTGTGTTCTCGAAGTACTAATGAGGAATTATCTTCTCTATTATTTAAGTGCATTTTAAGTTAATACTAGGATGGTTAATTGCCCCTATTGTTTAAGTGTATTTTCTGCTGTGTGTTTTGTCGGTGAAGCAGTGGGATGTCCTAGTGATTGACAGTGCTTATTACTTATGGAGATTACTTGTTGCTGTTATTTTAAGTGCATTCTCTGTTGTTTGTGTTGTAGGTGAAGAAGCTAAGTGCGTTTTCTGCTGTGCGTGTTTTAAGTGAAGCAGCAAGATGTCCCATTGATCAACATTTCCTATCACTAATGAAGATTGCTTGTCCTTGTTATTTAACCCTTATGCTGCTGGTGGCTAATTTGGCCAATACAAAATGATGCAAAAAAACGGAAAATGACTGAAACCTTGGCACATTGGTACTCATCTATCCAATGAGTACAAACATGACAGGGTTTAGATGATTTCCAAAAATCTTTATGTCCTTCAGGGCTCAACATTAAGAAAAAACTTCATAAGCCCAGCAGGGCTAGTTACCGGAATTTTTACTTTTTACTAGCCCTGAAATATTTTTGCTAGCCCTGATATCAATGACAACTCTTTTCAAATAGTGACCTCTGTTGATACATAGCCACTGTTGATAATGTGAAAAGAATACAGTGTGTTGTGTTAAATTGAGTTAAAATATCATCCAGGTATGCAGAGCCAAAGGTGGGCTTCATAATTTTTTAAGCGCTGATATTCTAATTTTATCTAGCCCCTCAGGGCTACTCACAGGTAGAATTTACTAGCCCTGACTTTCAATAACTAGCCCGGGGCTACAGGGCTAGCCTTAACGTCGAGCCCTGTCCTTGTGCTTTAGACGAAAGTAGCCTCAGCATTCTCTGTCGTTAGTGTAGTAAGTGACGCAGCAAGATGTTCCAGGGATCGACAGTTACTATAATTTATGAAGACTACTTATCCCTGTTATTTATTTTCTGCTGTGTATGTTGTAAGTGAAGCAGCGAGATGTCCCAGGGTTTGACCCTTCCTATTACTTATGAAGATTGCTTGTCTCTGCTATTTAAGTGCATTTTCTGCTCTGTGTGTTGCAAGTGAAGCAGGAAGTTGTTCCGGGGATCGACAGTTCTTATTAATTATGAAGGTTATTTGTCCCTGTTATCAAGTGCATTTTCTGCTCTGTGTGTCGTAGGTGAAGCAGCGAGATATTCCGGGGATCGACAGTTCCTATTTCTTATGAATATATTACCTGTCCCTGTTATTTAAGTACATTTTCTGTTGTGTGTGTTGTAGGTGAAGCAGCTAGATTTTACGGGGATTGACAGTGCCTTTTATTTGTCCCTGTTAGTTAATTTCATCCTCTTTTGTGTGTGTTGTAGGTGAAGCAGCGAGATTTTACAGGGATTGACAGTGCCTTTTATTTATCCCTGTTATTTAATTTCCTTCTCTGCTGTGTGTGTTGTAGGTGAAGCAGCGAGATTTTACGGGTTGTTGACAGTGCCTTTTATTTGTCCCTGTTATTTAATTTCCTTCTCTGCTGTGTGTGTTGTAGGTGAAGCAGCGAGATGTTCCGGGGATCGACAGTGCCTTCCTTGCCATGGACACGGAGGAGGGCGTGGAGGTCGTGTGGAACGAGGTCCAAATCTCCGAAAACAAAACTTCCAAATCACAAATGGTATGTGCCTCCTTTAAGGTTTTACTCCTATCAGCTTGAATTGGATAAAGAAATATTTTGCCTTTAAATTTCCATTTGTGTCAATAAATGTGCAATCTCCTAATGTTTCCTACTTTTCTGTAATATCTACACACCCATTTCACTGAAATATATTCTTTGCGTTTATCCTTTCTTCTGTAGGTGATCAGGAGTTTATTCAAAGTTTCCTATAATACATTGCAGAAGGCATTTTTGCATTTTTTTTCTCACCATCAAAAAGTACAAAAGCCTGAATTATCATCTCTAATTTTCAAAACTTTATAAAACAGTATTTTCTTCCTTTCTCACCTGCCTAACCTAAAAATTACATTTGGACACACCTTTTCTTTTGAAACTATTTTTTTTTTCTGTTGGTGTTTATTTTAGACATCAGGTACCTTCTGCTAGTATCTTTAATTAAGTCAGCTTTAATCTATCATTTTCAATTTTGTTTTTTGCTCGGTGAACAAAAATCATTTCAACAAGTACCCCTGAAACTTGGCAGTATTTTTTCTTGTATATTTTAATTTTGGGGAGCTTTTTAGAGGGTTGAGAGAAAACTTTCCCTAATATTTCCCTAAATTCCTTTCCAATGGTACTGTTATTGGTATTGTCATGAATAGTCATGTGTAGGATCCTGGACACTCGCTTATAAATGATAACTTCACAGTGGTTAGTTCCATTAAGAGTACCTTGAAGGAATGAAACGTTATGATACAGTACTTTTGAAACGATATCGGTACCTGTACTGGTACCTCCTAACGGTACCCAACCGTAATTGTACATGTGATCTTTATCTGGCGAGCAAGCTAACTGTGACTGTCTCTTGCCTATCTCTCACTAGGGCATAACAAGGGTTCCTCTGGTAAGGAACTTCAGTTTTAATTCTTCCATCTTGTACTAGATGCTAGGCAGTATGTGGACAGTAGAGATTGCCTATACAACCACGTGTATCGTCATGTGCCACACTTACCAAGTTACTCCCAGTTTCCTAGAACTAAATTTCCAAAATTCATATTCATAATTTCTGCTTCAATAATACATTTTCCCTAATTCAGACTCATTTCAAGATAATTATATTGTATTATGGAGATACCAAGATTAGTTGAAATCCGCAATTTCAGCAGAAATCCATAACTTCTACAATAAAGCTTGTTGTGTGACATTACCTCCATCATGAGTGTTTTATGAAACTGGGTCAGCCTTTATTATTAGAAAATTTAGATTGGAATTTCTTCCCTTGACTTCAAAAGCCAACACCATCCTAGAAAAGATAGCTCACAAATATCTGA
Organism: Maea johnstoni; assembly: GCA_963942565.1. Lineage (NCBI taxonomy): Eukaryota > Metazoa > Annelida > Polychaeta > Spionida > Magelonidae > Maea > Maea johnstoni. The sequence goes on along the minus strand of OZ012684.1, from coordinate 56,606,498 downwards.
TGAAATAAATCCTTAGTGAATACATGCAAAATATTACCTCAACTTCTTGATATAAAGGAAATTAGGGGATTCTTTTATTCACAATTCCGATTTTCTTAGAGATTTGTCCCCTCCTCATCCTTAATTAACAAGTGGTTGACAGACATATTCTGCTGTAGCTGTTGTTTTGACTACTACTTCTAGAGATTTTTTATATTTATTATCATTATTATTATCATTATTATCACCTTGACTCACAGGTATAAACTTGTTGATGTATCCATGTTGGCTTGAACATGTGCAGAACAGTTGCACGCAAATTACATGCCGTTCATATCATTATCTCTTCTTTCGTTTGTCATATTAATATCGTGAATTCATGATTGCCTTTGTATGTTTGCAATTTCATGTGTATGTTTACTCATATAATGTAATTTGATTTTCTGATGATACTATTGTATCTGATCCAATGAAAGCATGCAAATACACATGCATACCATACACACACACACATGCATACACACATGCATACACACACACACACACACACACACACACACACACACACACACACACACACACACACACACACACACACACACATTAAGACACATACACAAACAAACACACACATGCACACACATTCACACACACACACACACACACACATACACTTTCAATCTTGTATTTGTCATAATTTTTTAACTACATATTTATGAAGTGCACTCATCAGAACAACACAACAACATGATTATATTTCAGGTAGTTGATCAATAACTATTTGTATTTGTGTTCCTGCCTCTGTATGGGGTGCTTAAAGTCTGAAACTCATTAATAGATGTTCAATGGCTTGGATAAGGCACTTCCTGGAGTTTCCGGGATTACAACAAAGGAAGGGAAAGGTGTCTAGTTTCATTGACGTAATAGGTGACCTTTCACATCCTCCCTTATGCATCCAGTTATCCTTATAGCACCTCTGAGATCACACCCACATACAAACAATCTGGAAATGGGCAATCCTTTGAAAACTCCCAATTTAGTTTGAAAGTTGCTCTTTAGATCATTCCTCAATGTACAAGTTTCTCATTTTACTAGTACATTTTACTTAGCCACCTGGTTGGTACTGGTGAGATATGCTATTATCCACAGTTTCTACCTGCACTGCCTAGAAAGGCCCTGTAGAAGTATCTTTCGAGTGTTATCCTAATTATGGAAATAATTTGGTTGTATCGCATTTATCAATTCCTCATTCATAGATGCTTTTTCAAAAAACCATATGAAAAAAGATATATGAACAAAATAGCCAGGCATATCGAACTGCTAGAGGAATAAATGGGTTAAATGCTCATGGGTCATGCAAATTCCAAAATGTGCAAATAAAGGAAGACAATTATGGCAAACTCAACATACCTATTGACATTGAATTTACTTTGCATGGAATATTCATTCCTCTGGGTTTGTAAAATTTGATGCAAAGTGACTATTTATCATTATATATGTGTTCCCTTGTACAGTTGAGATATTATTCATATAACTTACGGCCTTCACTTTAGTAAACTAGCTACTGGCATGTAGTGAATGCCCATGTCCATAATCATAATATTTGGGTCACCTCTGATTCATTTTCTATTGCTCCCACGGGCTTCGGGGAGATTTTGAGATCTAATCAACCAAAATTCCAGCTAAAATCTTATTACCCAGAAGGATGTCCAGACAACCATGCTATCTTAAGTGTAGTAGTGGCCTCATTCACTTGACGTTTTTGGTCTCAGAAACAGCAAACTAGCCCCTGAGTGTATTGGCATGCCTGCACTAGTCAGTACTGTAAGAATGTGTTACTAATGGAATTGTCATGCTCTCCTGCCTGGAGAGACATTTTCCCAAACAACACTAGCCCTCCTGCCATGCTCATACCAACAATGCCAGTCTAGACAAAATCAACACTCCAAGGCTAATAAAAGATCATTCACACATACCTCTTTGTTCAGAGGAACAAATTGAGACCTTCCCCAGGGTATGATAGACACAATATTTATGTCAAATTCATAAGATACAAGACATTTCATCTGAGTTATGGGCATATATCTCCAACTATAGTACTTCTTCGAAAAAAGAGACTTTGTAAAAACGTTTGTCAAGCATGACAAGTATTAGGTCTTTCATAAATCTTTCTGATATGACATGTAGGAATCCTTTATCTATCTTCAATGTTTGTATTTTATCAATTGGAAGAGAAATAGCTAGATAAGGTGGACTTGAAAATACATGCATATTCCACTCTTAACACATTCATGCCTGGAGAATATTATATATCGTCTGGACCTGTCATACTCTTAAAAATAAATTTTAAATGAAGCATTTATTTGCTAATTATTTGAAGGAGAGTTGTAGATAAAGGTTTGATAAACCACTCTCCTTCAGATATTTTCCAACCATTGGTTTTGTTAGGGTGATATTACCAAAACAGATATCCAGTTTTGGTTACTACAGGCATGGATAGGTTAAAGAATGATCTTTTTGTATTGTGGACAAGTAGCAATGAACTCATCCTCAATGTATTTATTGTTTTAAACAGAGGAAGCTGTGAGATGACCTGATTCCTTTTTTAGAAGATGATTGTGTTTGTTGTATTTATTTGTTTCAGAAGCCGTATATCCCTGCAATGTTATGAAGGAAGGCCTGGATCCATCAATACTACTTCTACTCAGCACTTAGTTAGCATTATGAATAACTCATGAATTTCTCTCATTTTAGTTGAAAGACGACGAGCGATCGATGAAGCCCGTTAGTGGTAGAACTAGAAAGGAAAGGCATTTTCTGCTCCATTGTATTCTGACACCTTGAGTGTTTTTCTGTGTGATCTCTCATTCCCTCCTCTTGCTGCTCCCACTACTACCTCTGGCATGACACATGGGTGACTCAGCCTACTATAGTACCTATACTGCTGTGTGCTGTGAGTGAGTGAGTGTGTGTGCTGTGTTCGGTACAATCCTACTCTGTTGTTACTAAGAAAGCCTACGACTGCGCACATGTGCGCATTCCTCTGGTAGAGGGTTGTAGAAGGAGTCAGATCCTGGAGGTAGCCTGGGAGGTAGCAAGTGCACCGCTGCCTCATGAGTTACGGATAGTGCATACACTGTAGTCACACATGTCAGAGAGGATTTCCCAAGGAATTTATTCAGGGGATGGACTTTTCAGAGATGCTGCTGACTCAGGTCCTAGATATCCACCATCTATCCAGTCATCTTGGTTCCCAGACGGTGTGCTTTCAAAATAAGAAACCAGAGCTCTATCTATCTATCTACAATAAGAGTCTTTCTCCTTTTAGTATGATCAATTAAACATATATTTCCATAGAAGTAAGATACAAAGCCAAAACTAGGTGTTTACAAAGCACATGTTTGTAAACATACAGCATTTGAGGTTCATGTAAGAAATATTTCTGGAATAGCCTCCGTTGGGTAATGGATAGAATAGGGTCCCAACCACTACCTGAGCTATTAAAAATTCTAACAAAACACTGAATGAAAATGGTATTCTTGTTCACTTCCAGGCTCTAGTTAACTCTCGAGTTCAAACCATACAGCATCTCTGCTTTGTCTGAAATCTGCTTATCTAAGGTGGTCGTAAAAATCTCATTCAATTAAATTCTACGGCTAAGCAATCTCTTTGCCAGTAACTTATTCTGAAACTGAGCTCAACTTCTTTACAAAATGTTCCAGACTCATGAAAAAAACTTTACAATTGATTGTGTTATTGTGACAGGAATTTTAAATGTTTACTTGATAAGGAGTAAATAACAAAGTCCATTCCTCAATACACTGTCATGTGCCATTGCCAAGATTGAATTCTTTACTTCGACAGTAATGAATGTTGTCTACCTTCCAGACTCCACATACTTTTCCTCAGGTTGATTTTCAGACCCCGTTATTTTCTTAACAAGTCAGCTTCAATCATTGTGTTCTTATGGAAGGGTGCCAAAACGCAGACTCTACAAACAAAAAAGGCCTCTAATGAACATGTATATGTTTTGTATTTCTCTTTGTTATGGAAGAGATTAGCCCCTCCTGCAAAGCTGGTATTGTGATCGTTTTAGGAAAACAGCTGGGCATATTAACCAGATAGATATACATGTAGAAGAATGAGCTTGCCATTTGAAGCTTTCAGGAAGAGAACTTGTAGATGAGTAGTTAGTTAGCAAAGTTTATTTTTCAGCTTCATCTCTCATCACATTCTCATCTTGCCTGATGTTGTTGTGGACTTGTGCTGCTGCTGCTGCTGCTGCTGCCACCTATGTCTGTCTCCCTACACTACCGACCACCTTCTCTTCTCTGTGTGTATGTTGCTACTTTACCCGGCAGTTTACATGTTGTGATTTGTATATCATCAGTGGGTTATTTTAGTACAATTGCAACTTGATATTCTTATTGTGTGAACTGAGTTTAAATTATATAAAATGGATACTCTAAGAAATATTATTGTTGAATCCATTAATGTTTACATTTCGGATGAACCACATAGGTTGTGTGCAACTCCAAATCCTCATGTGTGTAAAGGAATGCAACAACTTATAATTAAAATTAATGAGTGTGAATTATTGGGCTTCAGTTGTTATCTATTTGTTAGCATGTTGTATAATTTTGTACATTTTTTTGAAGATTCTAATAGTCCTGGAGATACTATAGTGTGGTTAGGGTAGCTGTATTAGTTACCCATCACTAACTTAACTTAGATGCATTGGTCTAGGGTGGAGTTCAAGCTAAAGGAGGTCTACAAGGTCTTTTGATATTGAAATTGAAACTGAAATTTGTCAAAGAAACAACACCTATCTTAGAATTAAGTTAGCAAACTGAGTTTCCTCAATAGAAACACCTGATAATTTGTAATTATAGCTTAACTGATCTCTGAAAGATCTGAATTTAAAAAACAGCCTTATTGATTTTGTATGGCCACTGCATGCTGCAGTAGGTTCAGGCCTAACAGATGACATGAGTTGGCCTTATTGGAAATTTGCCATTGCATTCTATTGGTCAGTTTGCCAGTCTATTTATACCTTTACATCATGGAGGGATGTCAGTGCTCAGTGATGCACACACTATATTGATTTCCTAAGCGACTTGACGCTCCATTGTGTGAAGGGGGGTGGGAAATTCCATTCATCATTGTGAGATATTGCTGTGCTCAGGAAAACAGCCAGGAAATGCTGGCAGTTAGTTCGAGTAGAGTCGCCCTTCAAAGTATACAGGCATGAGAGTTGTTCCCCATTAGGGAGTTCGTCTGGTCGCTACATATAAATATGTGTTGGGGAGGTCAGTCTATGGCGCTTCCGCAACTGAAAGACCCCTTTATACTAAGAACTATTCATAAGAGATGGGAATTTCTTCTTGGTTTCGGGTTTCAATCTCGTCGCGATATGACCTAAGCTGTTGAAAGCAACGTAAAAAACAATTCTTTCTCTTACTTTGCGTGAGAGTTGTTTACTGGTCTGTTAACCTGAATCAAAAGCCAAATCAAATCTTGCGGTGCACTCTCTCTTGACATTCGAAGGTTATTCATAAATGGTATATGGTGTGATGCAGTGATTTGTAATTATGTACAACTGCAAGTATTCTTATGGCTGATGTATTTTTCAGCATTTTAGCACTTAAACATATGCTGCAAACTCAAACAACTTAATATGACTGCTATTAAAAGGAAAAGTATCCAAATTTTGGAAGTATTTGAAATTCTTGCAGTAGAGAGTAAGCTCATTCTTTCCCCTTTGGGATGCATGGGATGAAGAATATTTCCCTCAAATTTGCTAACAGTATAGTGTACCAAATATCATGCAAATTTCTTTTCATGGAGATATTACTGTACTTTTTATGTGTAGCAAAGTGTATGTATATGTATATATATATATATATATATATATATATATATATATATATATATATATATATATATATATATATATATATATATATATATATATGTATATATATATATATATATGTATATGTATATATATATATTTATATATATATATATATATATTTATATATATATTTATATATATATATATATATATATATATATATATATATATATATATATATATATATATATTTATATATATATATATATATATATATATATATATATATATATATATATATATATATATATATATATATATATATATATATATATATATATATATATATATATATTCACATATATATTGCATTTTCAATCCTGTCAATATAACCCATACAAAAATATTTTTCTACAAGGATGTGTTTTATCTAGTATTGTTTCTTTATTTACAGGACAAGATCAAGCAGGTGTTTGACAACCTAATCCAGTTAGACCATGCAAACATAGTCAAATTCCACAAATACTGGACAGACGCAAATGCCAAGTCTGGGAAGCCAAGGGTGAGTGAATATCATTAATTATTATTTAAATGCTTTTCTATAACTGGACACTTTAACTCTTTAATGCTATTTGATGCCAAAAGGCATCGGCGTATCTACCGCCCTCAATCCTGCGTAGCATGTTTTAGCGTCGCCGTTGACACACCCCTTCATCCCGCGGGATGCCTTTTGATGGCCAATAGTTTCCTATGGCGATTTGCCGGGAACTAGTGGAGTAATCCAGGATCGAAGTCATGTACACCACTTTCCTGCACTGCCCCACCACTACTGCAGTGCATTACAATGTCGCGAGGAGGAACCCCCAATACAGCGCTGGGGAGTATGACGCAACACAGTGCTGGGCCTTAAAGAGTTAAAAACTAATATCTCATGATAGAGATGGATTTATTAAGGTGCCTGTCAATTGATTTTATTTATTCAATTCTTAGCTCATCAAGTTATCTTTCTCTTCACAAATAGAAACATCTGACCTTCTGTGGTATTAAGCAAATACTGATTGCTTGCCTGCTATGCTTATTAATGTAGAGTTCACCATGACATCTCATTAAAGAAGTGGGTTATGGCACAATACATCATGTCAGAATTATCCTTTGATTTCCAATATTGTATTAAGTTTGATGTCTGTCAAATCTATTTGGCATCTCTTTCAGAAATGATTTGCAGGCACATTTATGGTTGACTCATAATAAGATAATTATATCCCCTACGATTACTTTGCTGCATGTCACATGTTAAGTGTTTGCGTAGATAGTGACTAGAATTTCAAAGGAATGTGTGTATGGCCATATAATACAAAGTAGGTAGTTATATGGTGTACCTGTAAACCGATTATTGCTCAGGATAATCCTGGAGTATGTCACAGTTGATTTTATACTTAACATGCTAAAACTTACAAATACTTGAATACTAAGATTGTGGGTGAGTGAAAGAATTCTGGCTTGACCAATAGGGGCCAGGTTTTGCTATTCTGGAGAGTCACTGCTAGAATCTGATAACTCAATTTTAGTGTTATCTTCAAACTTCATCTTTCTTTTGCGAAATACTCCATTGCAGGCTGATGAATAAGTAATTTTCTGGAAATGACAAAATTCAAGACAAAACTATGAATGCAGTTCTTATGCGGATTCACATGTTTTTCTTTCAAAAAATGAAAATGTTTTAGTATATTTTTTATCATTGTAGCTGTCTTTTTATGTGAATAATCTATTGTCCTGTTTGTGTTCTTCATTAGATATTGTCATATTGCAGGTTGTTTTCATCACTGAGTACATGTCATCTGGCTCCCTTAAACAATTCCTGAAGAAAACAAAGAAAAATAACAAGACACTGAAAGCCTGGAAACGGTGGTGTACCCAAATCTTGTCCGCCTTAAGGTGAGCTAATGATACCTGTCACCATGGAAACACTCACACTCAAAAAGATGAGCAGAGAAGGTTATTCCTTCAAACATTTTTGTATGACTATGAATACAGATCACATCAAAATGAAACATTAGGGGCATGATTAGTATACTTCCCTGTTTATATTGTGTCCTGTTTCCTTGATTACTTTTATAATGCGGTTGACCTTATTATGGTTCGTGGAATCAACCCTACTCAATAAGGTTTATCATGGTCACATAGGTCTCCTACCTAATTTAGACACAAGTACTGGGTTATGATCTAATCTACAAGGAATGGTTAAGAGGACAATATTCATTGTTAGAAACCCCCTAGTAAAGTTTAAACTCCTACCCCATCAAGTGTATTAGTGTTATATAAATAGGTCATGAACATCTACATAAAAGAATCATGGATTTCCAAGTTTTTTCATCATTCTAATGTCTTTCTTCAGCTATTGAGAACAAATGGGACATGAAAATTCCTATTCTTTTGATTGGTTTGATTTTAAGAGTTATATTATTGTTATTCAAACAAAGCTATCTTCTATATTCAAAGTCAATCTCTTGGAACTTACTAGAACTGCTCCATCTAACTGATTCTAAATTGATGTAACAGTTATAATATCTTCATTGTTCTCTTTCAGCTATCTGCATTCCTGTGAACCATCTATAATACATGGTAATCTAACAACAGACACAATATTCATTCAACATAATGGCCTTATTAAAATTGGATCAGGTAAGTTATGCACTCGGCACTAGAGTCAACTTAGCTTTAGCAGTATTCTGTAGGTATTTGTCTCTAGCAATTATTGTCATCTAGAAAACTGTTCATGCCATGGTATAATCTCTGTAGAGGACTGATGCAAGACTCAGGGAATTTATCATGCAGTTTGATAGCTACATCTGGCTGAACACAGTGACTTACATTTTGAATATTAATTTTAGATTTTCATCAGGCAAAGATCACAAAACTTCACTGTTAGAATGCCTGATTTGGTACACTTCTAACTATAAACTTGTGAATGAATGCAGTGCACAAACAATATAGTCACACCTGTACATGGATATGCTGGATATATCTTTGATGATAGGCAGCAAACAAGGTTCAAGTTCATGGGAAATTGTTTCAGTAGACATACAAGGCATGCAGTTGCTATGTAGGGCAGCAAAACTGCATCAACTTATACTGCCATTTATCAATGTGTGCTAGGTGTATATCTAAGCTGGATGATCTAGTGGTTTTGGATTTGGAAGTTTGTTTATATATATATTTATGTATATATATACATATATACATATATATATATATATATATATATATATATATATATATATATATATATATATATATATATATATATATATATATATATATATATATTTATATATATATATTTATATATATATATATATATATATATATATATATATATATATATATATATATATATATATATATATATATATATGTCATGACACAGATTGAAATTGGTAAGGATTTTAAATTGTGTCGACACAGATTAGAATTCTAATTTGTGTCGACACAGATTGCGATTTCAATTTGTTACCAGGTTTTAGCTGACACAGATTAGAATTTTGATTTGTTACCACCCAATTTTAAATTGTGTCAACACAGATCTAAATCCTAGCAAGGATTTTAATTTGTGTCGACACAGATCTAAATCCTAGCTCAGTATTAATAGAGGAGTGGTAAGGATTTTAATTTGTGTCGACACAAATCTAAATCCTAGCTCAGTATCAAAATTAATAGAGGGGAGGTAAACATTTTGATTTGTGTCGACACAAATCTAAATCCTAGGGTTTGTATCAATGAAGGGGAGGTAAGATGAGGGAAATGAGCAGACTAAACCTCCTTTGGTAATTTTATAAAAAAATAATCTTATTCTGTGTCTTTGTCAACATAAATTGAATTCCTTACCTCCCCTTCATTAATACTTGTGTCAACCCAATTTAGAATTGAGTGGTAACAAATCAAAATTATAATCAGTGTCTACACAAATTAAAATCCTTACCTCCCCTTCATTGACACTGAGCTAGGATTTAGATTTGTGTCGACACAAACTAAAATCCTTACTTCCCTTCATGGCTAGGATTTAGATCTGTGTCGACACAAATTAAAATCCTTACCACCCCTCTATTAATACTGAGCTCGGATTTAGATCTGTGTCGACACAAATTAAAATCCTTACCACCCCTCTATTAATACTGAGCTCGGATTTAGATCTGTGTCGACACAAATTAAAATCCTTACTTTCCTTCATAGGTAGGATTTAGATTTGTGTCGACACAAATTAAAATCCTTGCTTCCCTTCATAGCTAGGATTTAGATCTGTGTCGACACAATTTAAAATTGGGTGGTAACAAATCAAAATTCTAATCTGTGTCAGCTAAAACCTGGTAACAAATTGAAATCGCGATTTGTGTCGACACAAATTAGAATTCTAATCTGTGTCGACACAATTTAAAATCCTTACCAATTTCAATCTGTGTCATGACATATGTATATATATATATATATATATAGATAGATAGATAGATAGATAGATAGATAGATAGATAGATAGATAGATAGATAGATAGATAGATAGATAGAAAGATAGATATACATATACATATATATTGGTAAATATATAAACAAAAATCAAGAGGATGACTATGTGTAGTTGGTTGGTGCAATGCAGTTTTCCTTATGCATGTCAAAAATTGGTCGCAATGAGCAAAATAGTACCCCCTCCTCTTTAGTTTGTGAATACTTTTGTTTAGAAAAGCTCTAATTTTGAAGTTCTTATTTTGCTGGGTCTTCATTGATAAAAAATGAGGAAAATATGTGTCAGTGCTTTTATAAAATCATTAAATGACAAAAACTAAGTGTTTAACACACACTTACATATATATAAATATATATATATAAATATATATATATATATATATATATATATATATATATATATATATATATATATATATATATGTATATATATATATATATATATATATATATATATATATATATATATATATATATATATATATATATATATATATATATATATATATATATACATATATGGAACAACCATATACAGTACATTCTTACACATGGCAAAATCTGCATGGGTGCCTCCTCTATGTTGTCCATTTCAGATATTCCATTGCACCATCTAGGTAAATCTCTGCCCTGCTCTCTCTTAAACTTCCTCCAGCCAATTTGCGAGCTAAGCAAGAAGAGCCTGCTTGATTGCTTTCAGGGGCCTTATCATGTGTTGCTACACTCCATTGTTATTATTATTATCATTGTTATTGTTATACTCTGTTCAGATATCTGCAGGGCTTGAAATGAACCTTGCTGCTCACTGTACAATATGCATCAAGCTCATCCTTGTTGGGGTCCTATATGGGACTTGTCCACGAGGGAGGGAGGGAAGAAGGGTATATATATATATATATATATATATATATATATATATATATATATATATATATATATATATATATATATATATATATATATATATATATATATATATATACTCAGTTCATCGTGCATCTGTAAGACACCAAGCTTAACGAGCACAGGATTTTACTTGAACTCATTTGTTTCCTCCTGAGAAGTTGTGGCTGCCTTTTCCCACCATCCATGTATCAGTAGCACTCCCACCAGTAGTTATATACTTATTTACTCATTCAGATAATGCATTTAGTTAAGAAGTGGTATGTTACATTTGCATTATTTAGCACAAACTACTGATGTGGTAATTTAAAATAAGGAGAGCAAGGTTGTGAGGTGTTCTTGCCTCAGAATCACCATATTTGTTTTCTCCAAATCCATTATAATAAAAAGAGCTCATTGATGTATCATTACCTGTTATCAACCATAGCTATTTCCAAGCTGTTTTTGCCTGTCTAGGGCACTCATCAGTTAGATTATTAAGGAAGTTATGCAGCTGAAAATCAAGTCTACTGGATGACATTATGTTTTCCTCAATATTCATTTCCATTCTACCAGAAGCACCTTCATTGCTGTAGCGGAATGCACGCAATTAGTTTATGCTGGCGGCAGAGTGATCCCCTCATAATCATTCACGATAACATCCTGAGGTTGGCTGCCATGGAGACTGCCTCGCATTAGGTTGCCTAGCAATAACCCGTCTCTCAATGACATTAATTTCCTATGAAAGTGATGATGTTGCTACTCACAAGTCGAGAGTTCTTGGAAAAGGGGTAGTTGCGTAGCTAGTAGGAAGGTTTCTAATGGCTAAAGGTTAGCCACGTGCCATTTATTGGGTGTTTTGAAAATTGTTTGTGGCCGGCTTTATGCAAAGGTTAACCACAGCTAGGGCTTCAACCTCTTTTATGTATATTGCTCTCATATATAATAGCCTTGTTCCTTTACTTGCAGTGCTATCAATTATTTGTATGACAATCTGTAGTATTGTTGGTATGATTGAACAATACAATACAAATCAAAAATAAACAAGATAATTAACAAAAAAAAAATTCACACAATACTCATTTTATCTGGATTAAACTTCTGACCCTACACACTCTACTGACTGACATACTTCATATATATTAAAAAAAAGTGAATGCCCAGATTGAATTACAGCGAATAACATGACAATTTGAAAGCTTGGAAAATGATACAATATTCAGTAGTTGATTATGGCTGAACCATTTATAAGCTTTATGTATAGTCATCTTTCATCTTAAAACAACTGGATTTGAAAAATTAATCAAAAATTAATTATTAATTGAAACATTAATATACACTGAATATTGTTGAGTGCATCAGTAAATACATTTTGAAAATGCTTGTTTTATCACTTAAATCTGTTTTTGGATGAATAATTTTTTGAATTCTGATTAAGCTAAATATTGCATGTTGTTGTTTGATCAGTTTCCTACCAAAATAAAATTTGTGAATGTCTTTATTTTCATTTTCTTTATGCACTTTGTTGACATAATAGCAAGAAATTAACTTTGAATTAGCCCAAATAATTGTTAATCAAGTGTAACATTCTTTCTTGTGATAATATCTTTGTGGATATTAAAGAAGAAAGGAACACTACCAGTTACTGTTAAGCAAAGCACAGTCACATTAGTATTCGTTCAGTACGTCCTAGATGGTAGTTAACTAGCTGTTATGGTAACATGCAAAACTGGCCTTATTTGATTTACATTGATCAGGTTGATAGTAATTTGGCTTAATAACATATTCTATTATCAATAATGACCTTTATACTTTCTGTTTAAACAGTAGGCAAGATCTACAAGTTCTTAGAAGTGCACTTTGTAGCTGGCTAGGTAGATACACTTATTCAGTAACAATATTCATGTTAAATGCTTCTATTCCAGTTGCTCCAGATGCAATCTACAGTCATGTGAAAACCTACAAAGAAGAGGCAAGGAACATGCATTACATAGCCCCAGAGTATGGAGACAAGGAACCTGTGACCAATGCTGTTGACATCTACTCCTTTGGAATATGTGCATTAGAGGTCTGTATGAAACTGATTCTTGTTTTGTATTTCTAGGTCATTGCATTATTGTGTAATATCCCTGATTATCAAAGAAATAAATCACTGCATTCTAATTAATAGTATGTTCAAGTTTTTATGTGGACATCTCATATGTGTGACTAACTTAGATAAGGAACATGAATTGATTAAGGTTTTTGTATATTCGTATATGCATTAGCATCCTTATTTTGTGAAAATCAATTTATTGATAATTTTCTATACATTTATTTTTTAAACTTGAAAAGGAATTTTTTTATTTCATTTCAAAAACTGCTGTATGTTCTTTTCGTTTGTCCATTATTATTTTTAAGATGAATAGTCATCAAATATGGAGTTGAGTAAGATTATCAAAATCTCTCCATTTTAGATTTCATGCAAGTAAAGTGTTTAGAATGTATTTTCAGTGTCTTTTCATTACACAACTCATACATTAATGGCTTATTCTATTCCTTTTCCTATAGATGGCAGCACTGGAGATCCAGGGCAATGGGGATTCTGGGCATCTCATCTCTGAAGAGTGCATTCAGAAGACCTTAGATGTATTAGAAGATCTTCGACAGAAGGTATTTCAATATTTCTATAAATTTTGTTACATATTTTTTTATAGATATTTGATTCAACCTTTTGAATATTTTTTATGCTTTTTATTGGATGTCTTGGTGAATTACTAGATTGAACCTAGCAAAGTTGCTAGTTTGCCAATTTTTTTTTTATCCCTGGGGATAGCATTGACCTCTCTGCATAGCTGGACAAGTTGAGATGAATTGTTATCAACTTGCTGTATATCAAAACGAAGGTCTAGGGGGCTGGTAAAGATTGAACTGCCATTGGTCTTGTGCAGGTATTCTAAACAGTTGATAAAGGCTCAGTGGGAATGGTCACTAACTGATCACTATTAAATACATGTAGCTAGTTCATAGGAGTAGGAATGTAGATGCTTATGTCCTGATGGAAATACCTTACTGTCATTTTACCATAATTTTAATGCAACATTTGTTTTCTTTTTCAGGATTTCATATCAAAATGTCTGGAGCGTGATCCAAAGAAGCGTCCAACAGCCAGAGAGCTGCTTTTCCATACAGCATTATTTGAGGTTCACTCACTGAAGCTACTATCTGCGCACACTTTTGTCAAAAACTCTAGTAAGTAATATACTTTTCTGCTTCTCAGTTCACCAACTAGAAATAGTATAGCGAAAATGAAATGAAAATATCAAATGAACACATACAGAAATAGAGCAAACTGAATTTTCTTTTTCTAAATGGTACTATGGCCTTGCTTTTATAAATTATGAAAGAAATAGTCTAGAAAATTAACAGATGATAATGAACAATTATAAGAATGATGATGATGATGATGATGATGATGATGGTGATTGTAATGATTTTACGGACAATAATAATGATAGCAGTAATGATAATGATAATGATCATGATATTAAAAGTAATAGTAAAATATAAGAATAATAAGAATAATGATAAGGATAATAATGATAATTATAATAACAATAATAATGATAATAACAATAATGATAATGATATTACTACTACTACTACTACTACTACTACTACTACTACTACTACTACTACTACTACTACTACTACTACTACTACTACTACTGCTACTGCTTCTACTACTACTATCACCACTTCTGCAACTACTATATATTATAATGATCATAATGATAATAATCATAATTGTTCTACATTGCTGTTGCAGGCATGTTACCTGAGAACATGACAGATGAAGCTTACCGAGCCAGGTTAAGTATTGATGCAGTTTTAGCCATCATTCCAAAGGGCCCCAATGGCAGAGACTCCATAGGTTTTAAGTAAGTTACTCTCTTTTCTCAGTTTATATTTAAACCTTATTCTGATAATTATTTTAATTTTAAACTTTATTCATTAGCTGAAGTAGTTGAAATATGCATTCTTTTTTACTTTGATGTAAAATCATCATTTGCTGGAAAACACTTTAACTTTAATCATTTTTATCTCTCTTTATATTAATTTCATCCTATATTTTAATGATTTGCATGATAAATCAAATTGAGTTTGAAGAAATGATCATGTAAGATTTTTGAGAAAAATCTAAACACGTAATTATTACATTTCAGGCTTTCACAAGCTCCAGGGTTGGAACTTGAAAAACTTTTGGAGGATGTCAAGTAAGTTATTTGGCTTTATTTAATCAATCTCTATTAGAGTCTTTGTCTGAAGTAATGATAGTTCATATTTTCTCCAACAATTTAAATCTTTCTCCTTCCTCATCTTGGGTTAGTGATATCTATTCATTACATGTCTTTGATTTGTAATTGAGCTGCTTTTTCAAGTATAGTTAAAATATATAAAAAAACACACCCTGATTTCTGGTATGATTTTCATACTTTAAAATATTCTCTTCTTATAATAGGGCTACACATTTGGATAACCGTTTTGAAATTAAACTCAATTTATCCAACTATTTGACATTAGTGCTGGGCATTTTGCAACAGATGAAAGTATGTTTAAACTGGTTGTTGTTGATATCAGGGGCCAAAAGTTAATAATTATGATTTATGAATATCAATTACCACCAGACATATCAACACCATAAAAAGAGATGTAGGTTATGAACTTGAACTTTCTTCCTAGTAGAAATGGTATAGATCCTTGACATGAAAAACGTAACGATGATTTATACTGCTATGAACTTCAATTTTCTTTTTAGTCGAAATGGCATTTAATCCCTTACAAGAATAACATAATGATGATTTATAAACCTATGAACTTGTACTTTCTTTAAAGTAGGAATTATATTCATCCCCTGATATAATTAAACACAATGGGGATTCATAACGGGAATTTTCTTCCTGGTAGAAATGGTATATATCCCCTGACATGAACACATGATGATGGTACACACAGCTATGAACTGTTATATTCTTCCTTGTAGAAATGGTATTTATTCCCTGACATGATACACACAGCTCTGAACTGTAATTTTCTTCCTTGTAGAAATGGTATTTATCCCCTGACGGCCTTTGCCTCCATAATGCACCCCTCTCCCCAGTGGCCGCGAGCCATCTCCCCGGAGGTGGCCGAGTCGGTCAAATCAGACACGCCGGAGCCGACGGACGTAGAAAACAGAGTAGCAGTAGATATGTCCTGTAAAGTAAAACCTGCTGACGATGGCTCTGCATCATTCTTGGTAAGTAGGCGAAACTAGGCAATGACCAATGTAACTTTTTAAAACTTTTTGTACTGTTGCAATAGTTAATTTTTAGTAGCTTTGAATAGAAATTCCAAGACAGTGTAATTTCAAATCCATAATTTTGATATTTGGTATTCATGCATCTGGTAGATTGGACTGGGTTATTCGGGACCCTTAGAGACTTGCTTACCGATCAGTGTTATGGTCCCAGTTTTATAAGACTCCATAGGTTTTAAGTAAGTTGCTCTCTTTTCTCAGTTTACATTTAAACCTTAATCTGATGATTACTCTAATTTCAAAGTTTATTCATTAGCTACGCCCTCGAGCGACAATCCTCTCTCGGGGAAGTTATTCCTGGTGGAAACCCCACATGGATGTCATATTTGTATAATATAGTATTCCATAATATGCCTCCACGCTCCTTTTATTTTCACACTAATTAAGAGGGTAAGTACCTACTAGTCTTTGTAGTTGAGTTGTAGTTGTGAGTTATCCTTTTGTTATTTCAGACTTTCCTACCAGTCTTTGTAGTTGAGTTGTAGCTGTGAGTTATCCATGTGTTCCCTTTGTTATTCCAGACTATCTTATTACGCATGGACGACAAGATGAACCGGGAGCTGAGTTGTGAGGTGTCTGAGGGAGACACATCTTTTGGCCTGGCAGATGAGCTTGTACACTATGGATTTATCAATGAGGTCAGTGCTCATATATCACATAGCAAAATGGTTGAGCTAAATCATGATACTGTAAAGCACGCGACACAGGCTCTTGTACATGTTTTACACAAAGTTTGTCCAGGAGATTAATATATCGTTCATTTGTTCATATCAAATGGAACAATATCTTTTTTGTACTGAAACTGGAATGGAGATTGAAAAAATCAGTTTTGTAATGGATATAATTTAATAATATTATATAATATTGTAATATATATATATATATATATATATATATATAAATATATATATATATATATATATATATATATATATATATATATATATATATATATATATAATATTAGTATTATATATGATTAATACATTTTTTATAATAGAAGGGCACTGTTTTATAGGAAAAATGTATTTTATTATATTCATAAATTTTCCTATTGCTAAGCATCATGTTGATCTCTTCAGGTTGATCGGGATAAACTTGCCAATTTGATTGAGGAGCGGTTACGGAATCGTGGCAGTCAGAACGGTTCCCCTCATCAGTCCAACGGCAGTAATCAGATGATCACTGCCAGTGCCTGAGGAGGACAAGGAAGAGGAGGAGGAGGGCGATGAGAAGGAGTAGCTGCTGGTCCTGATGCTATCCATCCAATAGTGAGACGACTACAATAAAACACCTTATCTGAGCTGCACACTCACCGCATACTCTAGGCTCTAGACACAAAGGCAAAAACTGTACAGTTCCATTGCAGGAGCCATTGTGTGATGACTTGCTATACAGCATGAGAAAAAGCTACCATTTTGCAGCCCAACTTAAAATGCTTGGTGATTACTTGTTATACAAGAAGGGCTATGGTATAACAGACTGATATAAGGGGAATTTTTTATGCGTCAGAGGTGTAGTCCAGTTGTAGTGGGCCTATCCCTGTTATTACTAATTGTGCCTAACCCCTGACGTTACCGATTCTTCCACTAGTAAAGTGTTTCAGTTCAGACATTTCGGGGCTACCATGTCTCTTGGCATCTGCCACTGTTCTCTTTTCTTGGAAATAAAACGCAAAATATACAAAACGTGCAATATAAAAATCAAATATTTTGTTCAGGAGATCATTGATTGTTAATTATTAATTGAATTGAGAAGTTAATTCTTAATTTCAGACTCATGATGAAAATGTTTCACTTAAGTATGAATTTTAGGGTTTTAGAATATTTCTGGTATTTCACCATCTTCCTCAAAAGTATGATGGCAATGTTCTTTTTTTTTTCGAGAGAGAGAACTTTCATAATTGTAGCTAAAGAATTGATATTCATATGCCAGTCTGCATACACACACATCAATTTTATTCTGATGAACTTATAGTATAGCATTGTTGTAGTACAGCATCACAAGTTGAACAGGATGCATATGACATTTTGCAAATAGCTGAGCAGTGGCAATGTTTTGGTTAAGAAATATTGGGGATGGGCAGAAATCCCATGAAGTGTCTGTTCTGTGTAGCACTAGGGGAGAATCATTATCAAACAAATTATATCATAACTAGCCTGCGCTGCAACTCTAACCTCTCTTAAAACCCTTAAGTTTGGAGAAGAGAAGCAAGCATTTGTAGTATAAGTGTGTCATAATGGATTATTGTTGTGGAAAGAAATTGACCAGGCCAGTGACCTAAGGAAAAAATCATCAGTGAGGGACTTCTACAATATAATAATATGAACAGCACCATATCAGGCATACATTAGACTGATGAGGCAATAGTGATTTTAATATGATATTTGTACTGATATTTCTAAAAAAAAATAGACAAAGTCATGTTATCACATTGGTCACTCCATTCCCTCAGTCTAACAGAAAGCTTATCAGGTGTTTTAACCTAAATAGGACTTGATTCCAACTCATAGTAATAGTGTAGTAACAACTAGTGATAAAGTTGATGAAATGGTTGTTTTTGTGAGGTTCACTTATTTGTCAATGGCCGAATAACTGAGCTCATCATTGCAGAATGGCTTTTGTTTGAGCCTTGTTTTCGTGAGAATCTGTGAACTCTTCACCATAACAGTGGTTGTGAATTGAGAGTAATGTTTGCGCCATGCTTGAGAAAAGAGGCATTGCATATGATATTGTGTGCTACTTGTCAACCTAGTCGTTCATTCATGCTAGAGTTATCAGTCTCATATAGAATACCTGCATTTCTTATCTGATGTGAGATGTGTCTTCATTACCAATAAAAGGTGACTTGAAAAGTACCATTTAAAAAATTACAAGGTGGGGCAGGGTCTTAGCCAGAAATTAGAAACTGGGTGCCTAAAATTGGCCATTGTCAAATTTTTGGGGTGTCCAAATTTTTAAGGGGGACCACAATATACCTAGATTTGAACCATAAACATGTTTATATTTACCAAAATAAGACATGATATCCATATACAAGATCATGGGAATTATATGACAATAAACTAATTTAATTATATGCTTGAGATTGACATTTAAAGAAATTACTCACAAAAACATTGGGTGTCCTGAGGGTTGCTTTTTAAGGGTTTGGGTGTCCAAAAAGACACCCAGACGCCCTGCTGGCTAAGACCATGAGGTGGGGTCCTTATTGTGCTTTATGATTTGGCCCCTAGCCTTTGCAATTGAATAATATCTGAGTCGCTTAACTTGTTTCCAAGGTTATTATTCATTTGTACCTTCATTGCCAACTTCATTTTGAAAATCTGGAGAAAATTCTGTTGACATTATTTGTGGACCGTAGACTCCTTGATTAAAAGTTTTAAGTTCCATCTTGAAAGTTTTGAGTTGGTAATGGTACTGTAGAAGAGACTTCCCATCATATAGTGAAGAATTGCTCTCTCTCAAATCACCTCTTCTTGGTTAAGTGACTCATGGTCGCCAACATCTCACTGCTTTGACTTCTTCAACAGCCTGCTTTCATACAAAATCTGTGTATTTGTTCGAGTTTGTGATAATTACCAACTTGCAAGACTCGGGCAGGATTGTTCAGTTATTAAATCGCTGAAATATAAAGATAAAGTCAGTAAACTACTCATTTTAGCCAAAAAGCTTTGATGAAAAGCATGTATGTTTTACCTTGTTTAGACATAACATGAAAAGTCTTCCAGAAATCAAAATAAGGATCTGTTTTGGTAGCTTCTATAAATTGACCTGCTAACCGCACATTCTAATGTCAAAAAATGTAAATATATTGTTTCCCATAGCATGCAAAAAGTTTCTTTTGCTGTGAAACTGTCTTTTGACTTTGAAACAATTTCTTGAATGATTGTATATTGTTTCTGATTTAAGTGTGTTGTTAATGGAATGGGTCTTTCGAGCCCTGGTAGTGGAATGAAAATGTGTGCGAGAAGAAATCCAACTATTGGAGCCAACATGTAAAAAGTAAGTGCCTGAGAGATGTAAAATATGCTAGTAGTAGGGATAGGTTTTGTGATTTGCTATTATCATTATAATTATTATTATGCATTACTGACTACTGTGTATCCATATGTATTGACTTGCTATATCCTAGTATACACTTGATTGAATAACTTCTGCTGCAACTGAAGGGTAAACGTCCCTCTCTGAATCAAACAACTCTGATGATAGTCCATCTCAGTAATGACCAAATACAACAGCATTCCAGTAGTAGGACGAGATGAGATGTTAGTCTTTAAGACCTAGTACTTAATCAGATATAGCTAACCCAGCACCTCCATCATATCTACTTACAAGTACAGGTGAACTTGGATATGACGGACCACTGTACGACGGATTTTTGCATATGACGGACGATATGCTTGGTCCCAGTCCGATGCATATCAAGTATTCGCCATATGTATACGACGGATTTTGCATATGACGGACCAATTTTCCTGGTCCCATTGAGTCCGTCATATCCAAGTTCACCTGTAGTTAGTTCTAGCATTCACCAGCCATTATCGCCTTCACTATGATCAGTGGTTAGAGAATTGGCCGGACTGTCCCATTTTACAATTTGTTCATTACATTTCTCTTCAAGAACTATCCTGAATTGTGTAAGGAATGTTATATAACTTGAATTGTTTAACAAATATGTTTCTTGTGTTTAGCAATTATGTTACAATTCATATTTCCTAAGAAAAGTTCATGCCATGTCAGTAACAAGATTCAGCTCACCAAGGCCACAGGAAGCCATTACATAGTATCTCTACCTCTTGTCATACTGTAAGATTCCTTCAAACCAGTCTCTTAACACTTATGCTGTTGGTGGCTCATTTAGCCAATACAAAGTAATCCAAAAAACATGAAAATTGACATTGGTGCTCATCTGAAAGTACTCAGCGAGCGTTATCAAATGAATACCAACAGGTTTTAGATTGTTTTCAAAAATTGTTGCATCATTGTGCTGAAAGTAGCCACAGCATTGGAAGGGTTCAACCAGTCATAACATTTAACTCTGACTTGATATTTTTAAAACACTTAAGACTAATGTGTAGATGATGTATACAGTGGTAAATATATGTCTTACATTCAAAGTGTGTGTTGACATGGCAATACAGACATTTGGGATGACGGGGTTCCATAATTCAAACAGATATGGCATATTCAAACTTATTCTTTTGCTTAACCAGGATTTGTTAACACTACATGTTGATGTTAATTCATAATCTTTGCCTGTTCACTAATTGGGAGTGTTCAACATTGGTTTTTAGCCGTCATCATTCCAGCTGTTGTTACTGTAGCAATAGGAAAGGTAGGGATTTGTTTGCTTGAAGCAGACTCAGGTCCGAGACAAGGTGAGCTACTCTTCTGATCCCTCAGGGAATATTCAGTGAGACCTCCCATGAAATATCTGGGTAATTAGCCGCTGAATTTCTACTTCAGAAATACCTGTGTGTTTCGGAAAAAGAAATGTAGTCACTTCCAGGTAAAGTTGTGATAGGAAGGGTTTCCCTATTATATTTCAAAAGGTTGACCAATTTACTTATCCAACTATAGACCCAGTTTAAGGACTTAGTGATTTCTCTAAGAGACTTGATAGCTGGTGAGGAAGTGTCACAACTGATAGAGTTTGTTTTCATCATTGCATTCCCCTGAATCGCCTGTGTTCATTATGGATTTCCTAGGTCTCCTATTCCTGGATCAGTTGAGTAGAAGCAATCACTGCGACAACTACTTACTTATAGCGATTTTGTTATGACCTCAAAGTTACTGGAATAAAAGTCAACCCTGCTAAAAATGGCACTGATTTGATGAAACATAAATTGACCTTCTAACTCATGGTTAAACAACATTTTCACTTATGGGAATTTGTAGTCAGTCTTGAAAAAGGAAAGAGCCTCTCTGAATTGATTATTTCACAAGCAAGGCTGACTGTACTTGTGGCTTTAAATTATTTTTTCCTTGTAAGTTCTCACTAGGAACTACCCACCTTACTATTGACTTAATCATGTGGGGCGCCCATGCATTTAATATACTGAGATCAATTGTCATCTTGTAATCCAATCAATGCAACTTATATGCATCATCATTATTACTATTCTTGATTTATATATGATTTAGTACTAGTCTAGATTCTGGGTTCTGTAAGCTTGGGATATATATCACCTTTGGTTTTGATTCCATGTAGGGTCAGTGAGGGATGAATATTAGAGAAAATATGGGTGGCCTAGCAATCTCTGAAAAGACAGTTTTCTTCTAATAAACTTTGGAGTGTTGGTGTTTCTTTTGTTGTTGAATTTGGTGTGTTTAACATGTTGCACATGGAGTTCAGACAATATGATAGCAAGTTATACACTGAGTAGAAATCCCTGGGGTTGTTTGCTTGTGGATTGTCTATTTATGAAATCATTTAATTTTCGAAGCGTACACTCCATTTTTGAGGAGTTGTCTTTTAACAAAGTTATTTAGGGACTGACACCTTCCTTAAGAAATGAAACAAGTAAGAGATAAAGAGGTGAGGAACTGATTCTATATATGTTACATCTAAGTAGACTCTACTTGGCTAGTTGACTGATGGAGTTAATAAATGTGATGAACAAAATGCTTTTTCTTGAGAGTGCTACGGATGAAAATGTGCTGCATGGCTTTGTATTCTTTACACTTTTGTGAGGAATGTAGACATGAGGATTGCTGTTAAGTCATGGATTTGACAGGCATGTTTGTGTATTTTGACTCCACTCAAAATATTGTATGGTTCCACTATAGAAAACATATTGAGTGCAAATGTATCGAACACTGACTGCAGGGTCATATTGGTTAATTGCTTATTTTATTGGAGCTTCACTTTAATTGGTTCACAGAGGTGTCAGTAAATTATTGTCAATATTGTTAATTACCAACTGAATTCCAATTGAACAAGTACAGTTCATGTAAATAATGAAACTAAAAGGGTCAATATACATTCTTATTCTTCGCAGAAGTCATTTTTATCTGAATTATTTTTTCATTTTTTTCTGAAATAAGCTATATTTTAAGACATTTTTATCTCATTATTGGGAACTTTCAAAATTCTATTTATTCAGCTATCAAAATATTCTATTCATCCATAGCTGGTGCATAGTGTATGTCTGTGTTGGCAAAGTCAAAGACGTGGGACAGCTTTAGGAAATGACACAGGCACTAGCATGGAGGTGAAAGTGCAAGCGAGCCTAAATAAATCTACCTGTCTCTGCATGGCTAGCCCTGTAGAGCATCCTGAAGAGACTATTGTTATATTGCTCTATGCTTATGCTTGTGTATAGTATGTAATTTGTCTACAACTGTCCAGCCCTTAAATCTGCACCACCTCTGGAGTTAACTTTAGTGTATTTCTGAAGACTGTGAATGCATATGAACTTCTAACTGTGGCTACACTTCTTGTTGAAATATTAGGTTAAGAGCATAGAATCAGAGAAAGGCATGCTTATACAGACTTTTTGATGGTTAATTGATGGAAACTGTTGGCAGTTGTTTTAGCTTGACAAAGAGGGAGCATGAGAGAAAGAAGTGCTTGACAGAGATGTAGTGTGGAGAGCTTCTCTTGGAATGAAATGGAATAGTAGGAGTAAACCAATACATGTGGGTTGAGCAATGCCTGTCATTATTCCTGTGTGTGAATGAAGATGCTATGATGGGGAGTGGCGATAGGGAATAAGGTAGAGGGGGTTCTCCATTGAAGAATATAACTGTGCTTTGCTACTTCTATTGGGATGGTTTTGTTTGCACAAATTGTTTTTACTTGTTCAAGTTTCTGGTGTTAAAGAAGTGGCAAGTTTGAGGATTCCTCTCACAACAGCAGTGTTGGTTATTTATATACATCCCAAGCGTGTACACCTATTTGAAGTGTCGTTTACTAGGTATGGACTGATGATATAACTAGTCTTCAAGCCTTGCTGTCTCCATGGGTCTTGCATTTATGGAGGATGGTGAACTAGGTCATTCTGACCTGATCTTAATGTTACATGCCGAAATCAGACTGACAGCATTTCATCGTTAGTTTGCATACTGATTTGCACACTTCAGAACAGCGTGGTAATTGATTTACAAATCATATTGATTTGATCTGAATACCTATACATTCATGCTTACCCATCCATTCTGAAGTGTTTATTAACTTTTCACTAGAAATGTGACCTGTTTCTGTATACATGGAGTGGCATAATACCGAAGTAGAAGAGGATATACCTAAGGTAGTGTAATGCAAAAAATTAAATGACTGTCTTCACTCTTTTTTTCGTGATAAAGTGCATTGTAGAATTTCACAGTTTAAATTTGTGCAGGTAAACATGCAGGCTTAAATGCTGCCAGTCTGAATACAGTCAGCTAGGTATGTGCAAGAGGACTTTTCAAGATCACAAAATTGTTCAAATGAAATTTTAGCATGATATGCTGAAATTTGGTCATCTATTCAGAATTCCTTTTTAATGTGTGATTGAATTGGTTTAATGAGCACTTGTCACCATGGTGTTTTTCGTTCAAAATAGTACAGCTTCAGAATGTACAGTGGCCATTTTTTGTCAACAACCTTGAACCTTACAGGTTTCATGCCATTTCTTAAATATTCAAACCTGTTAAATTCAGGTTGCATTTATGCTAACACTATTAAGGGCCAATGGTAGCCAGGTGGCTAATCCCTCAAGTGATAGCATGTCTGTGATTCTTTAGCATTAAGAAATTCTCATAATTGCCCTATAACCACACAGACACAGGGCCTCATATGGTTAAATCAAGTTTCCAAATTAATTCATAACTTTTAGGTGCATTCTGAAACAGTCCTTAATTATCTGGCATAATTGTACTTATTCCAACTCCATTTTCCAAATACAGTTTTTCCCTAGACTAAGGGAACTCAAATGCACTGCCCATGAAAACATATGCCAGTTGAATTAAAGGTTTTGATTAAAATGGATAATTATATGGTGTATATTGCTCAAAAAGTATTAATGCAAATAAAAATGGAAAATAACAATACCCACTGTAGTTTTGTTCTTTATTTTTCTTTTGCAATAATAAGGTATCAAGCAGCCTTTGAACCAGACCCTATATGGACCCGAACCTCTTACTGAGGGTTAGGGGTGGGGTAGATCTTATATTCAAGGACTCGTTATATGTTTGAAAGTACCAAGATAGTCTCCATATTGTATTGCCACCCATTCTTTGTTTATTCATGCACAATATCTGTTCTACAATAATGTATCACGTGATGGGCTGAGGTGCAGATAAATGAAATACAGGGCATGTTTCTTGCATCTGAATGCGTATTCATCAAACTTTTTGGGCTAACCAAGAACAAATAGGTCAAGATCATATAAGGAATTTGATTCAGTAAGATTAGGTAAAAAACACACACCATAACTAAATTCAGCATATGTTACAATTTATTCACAAGAATATGGATCCAGTCCTTTCCCAATAAATGAGCATGTATTACCATTTCCTAAATTATGTTATACATCAAAATTGAAACTTTTATTCAAAGTATTAGACTTATTTTTTGTTTACAACTTCCACCAGGTAAATCACTTCTTGGGAAAATTTTCAGCAACATATAATGTACATCTCGCAATCCATTTAATTAGAGCACACACACATATTATATTTACAGCATGGACTTCCCCCTACCCATTTCAAGATTGAGATGAAAAATGGTAGGACCTGTAAACTATAAATCCACTTCATAAGTTTACCTGCTCCACAATAAGAACACTTTTTTGCCACTATTCAAGTACAAATAAGATCCTCAAAAAGTAGGCATCCACATTATACAAATCAAATCATGAAGGTTAATGCATTTACACAATATATAATCATACATTTGTTACAGGGGGTTTTGAGGGCTGGAAAAGAGTATTGCAAGAGTGAAACATTTTTAGGACAAAGTGCATTTCTACCATTGTGTAAAACTTCAAAACCCACTTGATTGATACCCATATATGATATTTTGGCTAGTTCCAGCATGAATGAAAGGAATACATATTGGAAACATTCAATGAGTACACCTGTCATTTTTAAGGTGCATCCCATAGGCCTAAAAGACAATGGTTTAAAGTAACCCCTGCACAACATACAAGGAGTAGAAACCTTAAAACTTTCTTCCTGTGTTACAGAAATTTTATGTAATCCTTGAAATTTGACAATTTACTGAATTGTATAAGGTGTCAATATGCAAAACTCCCACATTTCTGACTTGCAATGACAAAAAATATTCACATCTACCTTTTCCAGGGTGTAACTTGGAACACCTTTTGACCTTATATCTTTTATTAAGGAATCATGATGGCCAGAGTTCCTGACAAGTACAAGCAATATCTCAAATAGATATCCACACAAAATGCATGATGCTACCATCCTATTTCTCTTACTATCTGGCTCTATGGTACTCTTGGAAGTAACTGGGATCACCAATTCTCCAGTTTTGGAACAGCAATAGAATGATGCGACACAATTTATTTTCAACCATCTTCAGCTTTGGGCAGAGACATAAATAAATAGGTAATGTACCTCTCTGCTCTGGATCAGCAGATGATCAATTATGAAATCTACACAGATTTTCATTCCTCCTTCCAAATATTTTCTAATAGATATTTTAGTTAGGCAACAGTTACTTGATTTATTGGTTCCCAGATCCATCTCAGACCCATTTTACAGGGTCGGGAGAGAGGTAAATAAAAATAAAGTTTTTTTTTTGTTTTTTTTTCAACACATGGAAATCTAAGTAAGCAAACAGTCGAGAGGGAGGTAAAAAAATTAAGTGATTTTTTTTAGCTAGTACTAAAATACATACTTAAACCATATTTTTTATAATATCAAAAGATTGATTTTTTAATAAGATGGTGCATTTCAACAACACTATTGCATTGCTATTGTAATATAATGTTGTATTGCTCTGTTATTAACATTCTTGTCGTTTTCCATGTTTTATTACCATCCATGGTCAATTTATTGTAGGTTTGGTGTACCTATTTACGGCTCGGCCGCAGAACACAAAAGTGGGGGGATTACATTTATTTTCCCTTCGGGTCTATTCCACTTTAATCGGCAGATCCAGGAAACAATAAATCAAGTAACCGTCGCCTCATCTAGATATTACCAAATCCAGTCTTTTTTGGCTGCTATAGGGATGCATGGTTTAATGACTCTCTCGTTCTCCTACACCTCCTCAGGAATTTTTAGTTTGGCCAGGGAAATACACAGAAGCTAGAGGAGGCTGAGTGGTGCTTTGTGCAGGTCTCGGTGCCAGAACCTGTTGACTGATATGTATAGGTTGTTGCAGGTTGACCATATTTGGCATTGGCTTGCTAGTGGCTCCGCCTAGTGGTGTAATATTGTCTGATCTCTGGAAGTACTTGCTGTCTAATGGAGGGTTGCTAAAAAGGAATCAACATTGAGAATAAAGATTTTTCATACTGGAATAATCATTGAGATACAGAGTACAGTGTTATCATGGAGGTCCTATTATTTCTTGAAACAAATAGAAGTAGGACATTCAGGACTTTCATTTTACATACTGTAAAGTTCGAAATATTAGCGAGATTAAATTTACCGAATCGATCCATTTTTCCATAATAGCGAATCGTAATATTCGCGTGTGAACCGTCTAGAAAAATGCCATCTGGCGACAGATATTCAAACTAATTTTTGGAATATTCAGATCGGCAAATATACACAATGCACACACTGGACTCATTTATTACATTCTAAATTAGGGATAGAAGAGACTTGCCGGGGTAAATTGTAATTGATACAGATGAGTGCCTGGTTGTAGACTTCACTCGTCAAAACACAAGGTAAGGGTGACACTGACTAGTGTTAACTCAATCCCTGCCATACATTTGCAAGTATTGTAATGATTAACATGATGGTCCTGGTATGAATAAAAGAGCTGTTAGCTTTGTTATACGGCTAGCTTCGCCGTCCATCTTACAGGGCTCTGTTCATTTCAATTTCAACCCACCCTCCCTGTCCCATGTAATCACCTAATTATAATGCAATTAAATACAAGTAGATATTCCCCCGGCGCCGTGTAATCTGTCCTCCTGGGGGTAACCTAAAAGTGTCGATGAGATAGATGTCTTTAATTTACCGATCTCAAATAATGAAGATCGGTAAATTAAGATTTGGCAAATTCTTATAATGGCCATATCGGTAAATTTCCGACACGGCAAAATTTCCAGATCTGCCATTTTTTTAAACCCATTAATGCTCACAGCGGCCAAAACCAGCCTGACATTTTTGATGAAATCTTTCTTCTTAAAGCATGATTGGTAAACTATTTGAAGGAGAAATGCTGATCAGAATATTACCAACAAACATTTCCTTCAAATATTTAGTAAAATTATCCTCAATTCAAAAGTTTCAGTCAAAAGTATCTTAGATACAGATGACAATTTCTGGAGGAACGCTTACCGTAATTTCGCATGTATAAGACACACCCGTATAAAAGACACACCCCTTGTCCAGGCCTTTAAAATGATGTATAGACCTTAGCTTTGTGTATAGTGCGCACCCCCTTTTTGGAATTATTGTAGAAAATCAACTCCTCATGAATAACGCTAGAAAGCCAGTAAAACGCATATTGAGATGAGTGAAATGTGACATCACCGTGACATCCATACGTATCACCCTGTGTCGGTACTCACTACCCATTGTCCTAGGCATGTCACATGGATTGTAATCAGTAAATTCTAGCGGAGGGTGGTTCGGTAATTACAATTCATCAATGACGAGGCAAACATCGATGGGCATTGTCTTGGCCGCATTATAATTGTAATTGCCGATCTCCGAGTGGCCTGGTAACTCGATGTAAAACACCCTAGATCTCTAGCCTTGTGTATAAGATGCGCCCCCAATTTGAGTGTAAAAATTAGTTTTAAAAAGTGTGTCTTATACACGCGAAATTACGGTAAGTATTAATGGGTTAAAAATCTAAATACGGATGTTTTGGACTACAAGGCGACGGAGACACAGAAAAATTGTTAAAAAATGTGAACGAATCTGACCCACTCGTTAAAGTCGCCAATAATAGTTCCACGTTAATTTTTCGAACTTTACAGTATCTTAATGTTTTACAGCTTATATTTTCAACATACAACAATTGGTACTCAATGTCTAAGGAAAACTAACCTATACATTTTTTTTGGTTGATGCAGTTCTTTTTTGAATTTGATAACCTTGAGATGTTAAGCTGTCCTATTTTGAAAATCAGCATCACCTATTTCTTTGAATGAAACACCTTATAAGTCTACCAAGAAGAAATTATTGATTAGACTGCGAGGACAATGATCAGTTTTCATTTTCAGGAAAATATATTAGCCATTAAAAACAGAGAAAGACCTTCCCATTGATAATTTACAACTTGTTAATACTTATGGAAGAGTTCTAACTTGTTGATTATAGTCGATGTTGTTGGTATAGGGCAACGATGGGGACTCATTCCCCAAGGTATTTGTGGAATAGGACTTATTTTGTCTTTGTTGATTCTTGATTTCCTTATGCATTGTTGGAATGACTTACTTTTCTTTGTTGATTCTAGATGGTATTGTTGGTATAGGGGACGGATGGGGACTTATTTCTTTGGGTATTGTTGGAATGACTTACTTTTCTTTGTTGATTCTAGATGGTATTGTTGGTATAGGGGACGGATGGGGACTTATTTCTTCGGGTATTGTTGGAATGACTTACTTTTCTTTGTTGATTCTAGATGGTATTGTTGGTATAGGGGACGGATGGGGACTTATTTCTTTGGGTATTGTTGGAATGACTTACTTTTCTTTGTTGATTCTAGATGGTATTGTTGGTATAGGGGACGGATGGGGACTTATTTCTTCGGGTATTGTTGGAATGACTTACTTTTCTTTGTTGATTCTAGATGGTATTGTTGGTATAGGGGACGGATGGGGACTTATTTCCTCTGGTATTGTTGGAATGACTTACTTTTCTTTGTTGATTCTAGATGGTATTGTTGGTATAGGGGACGGATGGGGACTGATTTCTTCGGGTATTGGTGGGATGACTTACTTTTCTTTGTTGATTCTAGATGGTATTGTTGGTATAGGGGACGGATGGGGACTTATTTCCTCAGGTATTGGTGGGATAGGACTTACTTTTCTTTGTTGATTCTAGATGGTATTGTTGGTATAGGGGATGGATGGGGACTTATTTCCTCTGGTATTGTTGGAATGACTTACTTTTCTTTGTTGATTCTAGATGGTATTGTTGGTATAGGGGACGGATGGGGACTTATTTCCTCAGGTATTGGTGGGATAGGACTTACTTTTCTTTGTTGATTCTAGATGGTATTGTTGGTATAGGGGACGGATGGGGACTTATTTCCTCGGGTATTGGTGGGATGACTTATTTTTCTTTGTTGATTCTAGATGGTATTGTTGGTATAGGGGACGGATGGGGACTTATTTCCTCTGGTATTGTTGGAATGACTTACTTTTCTTTGTTGATTCTAGATGGTATTGTTGGTATAGGGGACGGATGGGGACTTATTTCCTCTGGTATTGTTGGAATGACTTACTTTTCTTTGTTGATTCTAGATGGTATTGTTGGTATAGGGGACGGATGGGGACTTATTTCCTCTGGTATTGTTGGAATGACATACTTTTCTTTGTTGATTCTATATGGTATTGTTGGTATAGGGGACGGATGGGGACTTATTTCCTCAGGTATTGGTGGGATGACTTACTTTTCTTTGTTGATTCTAGATGGTATTGTTGGTATAGGGGACGGATGGGGACTGATTTCCTCGGGTATTGGTGGGATAGGACTTGCTTTGCTGACAGCTGTTGGCACCATGCTTCTTCTTGGTTGGCCTGCACCATACTGGACCTGGAATAGATATACACAAAATATATTAATTCACCAATTACATGTCAAAGTAAGATGGACAACATATATCACATTTTACTAATAACCCTATCTATGACTATGCCATCATTTTACTATGATTTATACTTTATCAGGTCATTCACTTCTATGTAAGAAGGCAAAAAACAAAAACGGTTCACGAATAAGTGAAATGATGTTGCTGCCACTGCTAGATTTAATCCCATGGAGCAGTTTTACAAAGAACCAACTAGAGAGATGTTTTTTTTGCAAACGATAGACAATTGGTTTGGATTGCTGACAGATCATAGCAATGATTGTACCACCACTATCACTATAGGCTACTGCTTACGTGACTGCACAATATACTTCAATTGATTTAGAAAAATATCATTTCAGTTGACAATTCCAGTGGGGTACATATTTCAAAGAGAAAACCAATCAAGCCATTGCTAACCTGTGCTCTGGGGACCATGGGTGGTGGTCCTCTGGAATGATGACTCCCGATACTGGTATGCGAGGTACTCCCAAAGGACGGGGCACTGTAATTGTGCTGGAAGCAAATACAGGAATATAATAATATTCATCATTGTAAAAATACTTACAATGATGTGTTAATTTAGATAACCAAGCATTAAACTTGGACTGTATAGTAACAGCACTGGTAGAGAGCCTTACAAAATGACATCAATTTTAATAAACAACTTATAAGTTTTGATAAACAAATATAAGACTTATGAAGAATATAGTACATTCAAGAAGATGCATTCCAATGATGAATTGATATAGAAATGTATTTAACTTGGGCTGTATAATCTGCATACTGGCAATAAATAAAATGAAAATCTGACAATTTGGAAACATAACAAATGGGTTTGATATCAATTGGACTCATAGTGTCATTGTGATTTTCTATCCATTTTTAAAAGACTTGTATTTGCTCACCAGTTCAGAGGGATTTGTGCTGGGCCTATAGGAAGCCGAGGGACCATGGGAAGGCAGTTCAAAGGTTCCTGCTCTCACTGACTGAGACAACTGCTGTTCTGTTACCTGCTTATTCAACCAAGATATCACTGAAACGAAGCAATTACAATAAGCACATAATCCACACCAAACATGCCCATCAGCAAAAGCTAGATACCATGGCTAGGAATGAATACCTTGATAACAAACACAATATGGGCAGATAATGATATTCAACTATTAGTCTCCATGTTTTGTCTTTTTAGGGGTGAAACCAAGAAAATTCAACCTAACTGATACAACTAACACTTTTTTTCAGCTATCGTGTTGATTACCTTTCCACCATGCCACATAACCAAAAACTATAAAATATTATATTATAGAGGTTTACTTTCAGAATTTTCTTGCCAGTCCAACAGACTGACTGCTTCCAGATTCTGCAGGTCCAGCGACCTTTTTTGCCAGTCCTGCCAAATAATGAGGAGGGTGTGTAGTACAGGAATCTTTGCAATTACCATGGAAGGGCTTTTACTAGGATGTGTCCTTCCAAGGCATAAATTCACAAGTCTGTGCTGACAGACTGATGTGAGAGTAGACCTCTGATAATGTTATAATTACATGTATAAATATACAAAATATCACCAATAATGTAAAAATTACCATTTTCATTGGTCTTGAGTAGCTGTTTGCTCTCCTCTAGTTTCTGCAAGGTGACTTCCAACTGCTCATTCAGTTTCTTGTTCTAAAAGACAAAGGTGAAAACTATTTAAAATCCATGCACATTAAAAAATATCCCTTTTGAAACAGCAAAAGCAAGAGGACAATTGATTACATTTTTGGCCCTCTATCAGGACTCTTCTTTTCAAAAATGTC
Organism: Maea johnstoni; assembly: GCA_963942565.1. NCBI lineage: Eukaryota > Metazoa > Annelida > Polychaeta > Spionida > Magelonidae > Maea > Maea johnstoni. The sequence goes on along the minus strand of OZ012684.1, from coordinate 56,573,193 downwards.
GCTTACTACTTTGCATCATTATCTTGCCCTAAGATGAAGCTGATACCTTCATGACTACATTGAATTTTCGAAATACTAGACAAAAAGAAAGCAAAACTTGGATTAATTTAGATTTGCCCTATAAAGATTTTAAGTTTTACAGCCAGACTCAAAGTTATAAGGCTATTTTTTCTATCTATATACTACAGTCAGATCTTCAATATCCTTTGCACATTGGCATATTAGTGGCCATCCAAAGTCAGTTATTCTGATGCAGCAAGGTACATCTTTTTCTTGGAAGGAGCATAGAGGAACAAAATCACCAGCATATGCCAGTCAAACTGATACATGTATTTGTCATTTAAGTCAAAATCTATACATAATTTCGGAGTTTGGGAAATTTAAATTGTCGAGTCCGAGGCAGATACGCGATGCCACGCTGGTCTGCCCCTGTGGATCATTTGCCAGGGGTGTGTAGATGGCGGGAAACTAATTATCTTTTCAAAACTATGTTTGCTTCCCGTTTTATCATGATAAATGTGGATTTTATGCCCCTCGGACCGGCTTGAGTTACGTCATTAATGTGAGGGGTGACGTCATTGAGAGGTCCTGTGAGCGCGCCATCTATTTTTCAAGCGTGGAAACACGCCAAAACTTGAAGTGCTGCGATGTGACATGTGGACCCTGACTTTTCCTGAATCGCCAGGTCATGCATACATGTACCATTGAAGGAGGAAATTAACCGCCTCTTCTTGGTGTGGAGGTATTTTCCAACCAAATTCGGCTGACCGATTGTGCCAAAGTTGGCTGGAAAATACGTCCACATCAAGAAGATTGAGTGAGCGATAATCGGTAAACTCGGACCAGGTGCGGACAGAATTCCTCAGAATCAGACACACATATCTGAGTATAAACACCCTTTGCTGTGGATAAAAGGTATTTATTGAATTTCAGTTGATGTTTTCCCTGTATTTCTTTTGTTTATTTTGCAGAGTGTGCTTTGTTTCAAAAACATGTGTCCGACCATTTCTTCTCTGTGCCAACTGCTATTGTCATTGTGCAGTTATGTATCTCTGTATTTCCTTTTAACTCTGTTAATTTTCCTTTTATTTTTTCTTCCTTTTAGCATTTGTTCCATCCCCTTTTCTTCCTGTCTCACTGAGTAGGCCTACTGTGTTGACCATTTATTTGTATTTCTTTTCTTTATTTTGCAATTTCTGTTCTTCCTCTTCCAACATTTTGTGTTTCATGTTTTTATTTGCATTAAGGAATTGCCTTCTTTTTAGTTATCTCCTCCCATGTTTATGAGTTCTGACTTACATGTATATATCCTCTGTTTGTATTTTCTCACAAACTGCTATTGTCATTGTGCTTTAATTTTCCTTTTATTCTTCTTTCTTTTAGCATTTTTTAGCCTTATTTCACTTTTTGGTGTTTTGCTTTCCTCCCTGCCTGTAATTCCTTTTGTTCTCAGTTTTTGTTTTCTTTCACTCCTGTATTTCTATTTGTTTTCTCTATTCTTTATTTATTATTTGTTCTCTTCTGCATTATTCCTTTATTTGTGTCAACTCTGTACTTTCTTTTTTTCATATTCACTCCCCTCTACATTATTAGTATTATTATTATTGAATTTCGCCTTTGCATTTTGTTCCATCCCTTTTCTCTCTTTGTCTCACTCAGTAAGTGCTTAAATTCAACATCTCATTCATTTATACATTTTCTCAATTTTTTGTGATTTCACTTACCTGTGTTATTCTCTACATTTTACCTCTCTCTTTCATTTGCTTTTTCTGCTATGTTGCGGCTTAAGTTGGGTACATGATGGGTTATAGGAGGAAACTGGAGTACATAGCAAAAACCACGACCGAGATTCGAACCCACGTAGAGGGGAAAGTCAGCTTGCAGTCCGTCGCAACGCCTAAGACCACACAGCCATCAGATCAGGGCAGATTGACTTTATAGTGTTCACCCGATTGTTTTTGCCTCCTATTATGAACATTTAATCTTTCATGTTTTTTATTTGTCAGGTTTGGGGAGGGGGGGGGGCGAATTAAGAATTGCTTAAACCACCCTCCCCCCCCCCCCCCCGAATTCTGAACTAGGTCTGAAAGGGGGGGGGGTGCCGAATTTTTAATTAGCTTCCGTTCCTCCCCCCCCCCACACACTTTTAAATGGAACGGCCCTAAGTTGAAAATGGGATCCTCAAACAAAATCTCTCTGTCTTTCTCTCATATGTATGTGGTGTTTAAGAATCTTGATTGGGGGGGGGGGGGGGGGGATTACAGATACAAACTTAGGTTGAATTTCGACAGAATGATATCAATATTTATTTGATTTGAATCTCACTTAAACTTTTGCAGTAGGGTAGGTACCATGGAGATGCAGTGAGGGGCCAGTTATCACACAATCTCATGGCCGTCATGGGAATTTAGAATTTTTGATTATCGTGACCTTTATGCCTCATTGCAGTTAAGTTGTGACCATACATGATACATTTATTAGTGGTTGAGTATAGGTATGCCCTGCGAAGACCCAAGTCACTTGCAACTTTCTCATATGCTCTGGCATGGATCTGAACCTGGGTAGTTGTAAAGACAGGGTGCTGTCAGTGCACAATCATAGTGGTCACAAAGTGTGTTGTACAGTCAAAGTAACATGTCTGCAGTGTAATCAATGCTAACAGACATACATACTTATGATGAATTTTGACGGAACATTGTCAATGTTTACTTCAATGAAATCTCAAGCGAGGGGCCAATTATCATACAATCATATAGGAATTTGGATTTTTTTATCCTCACTTTTTTCTGCCATAGTGGAGCTATGCTGTGACTAGCCAGTTGTTAGTGGTTGAGGAAACTAGGATACCTGTCAAAGACCAACGCTTAACCCTATATTATTGGCAACTTTCTCCCATGCCCTGGGAGGAATTTGAACCTGAGTTGTTGTAAGAGACAGCAAGCAGTCAGTGCACAATCACATAAGGCCCAGTGGGCAGTGATCACAGAGTGTGTTGCCCAGTTCAACTAACATGTCTACTATGTAATCAACGATGTACTTAGGTTGGGCCACACTTTCCAAACAATATAGCATAACTATTGGCTTCAAGCAGGGTATATTAGTGGATCCCCTCTGTGACCCGTATCCCAGTTCCAGTGGTGAGATCTGCTGATGGCAAGTCATATTTAATGTAATTAATTGGAATTTTGATTATTGTCACTTTGTGCCATAATGCAGCTTAGTTGTGACTAGCCAGTTGTTAGTGGTTAAGCAAAACCGAGTACCCAGCAACAACCACCGCCAAGCCCAAGTCACTGGCAACTTTCTCACATACCCTGACAGAGATTTAAGCACGGTTACTGGTGATAGACAGCGAGATGTCAGTGTGTGATAACATAAACACCCAGTCTCCAGTGGTCACACAGTGTGTTGCCCAGTGCGACTGACATGTCTGCAGTGTATTTAGCAGGGTATATTAGTGGATCCCCTGCTATGACCTATACCCCAGGTCAGGTGGCGAGATCTGTGGTGGGAGCCAATTTTATATTCGACTAAGACTAACTTCTGGTACTTTTTAGACTATTCGCTGGTCATTTTTTCCTTTGTTCTTTTAAATTATCTCTCTGTCTCTGATATTAACTAGAGCAATGCTAATGGGATCAAACTGGTTCATTAGGGAATCTATGGTTTTGAGCCTTAACTTCCTGCACATAATTCAATATGGCTTAAAATCAAAACCTGTACTGTGCACGGGGACATGCTAGAAGGCGGGCCTGATCTTTCTTTTTTGATTAATGCATTTTAGTCTACTTTATAATTTATGTGTCTCACAGTTTCTGATAATGACTGAAAACTAGAAACTAAAAAACAAGAGCGACGCCAATGGTTCAGTAAGGGTTGTAGTGTGTTGAGTGGTTAAGGTAGTTTGATTGTGTTTTTTTATTCTCTGCCTCTGAACTTCCTGCCTGTCATTGAATATGACTTCGAAGCCAATCCTGTGCTGTGCACTGGGGCCTGCGAGCAATGTTTTGAGTCTTAACTTCCTGCACATTATTCAATATTGATTAAAACCAAATCCTGTACTATGGCCCGGGGATGCTAGAGGGTGACCCCAAACTTATCAATTTTTTTTGATTGATGCATTTTAGACTCATTTATAATAATTTTGTCTCTCGGTTCCTGGTGATGACTGAATAATTGAAACTAGAAAAACAACAGCGACGCTAATGGTTCAATAAGGGTTTTTATGTGTTGAGTGGTAAAGGTAGTTTGATTGTGTTTTTCTAATCTCGGCCTCTGTCCTTCCTGCGCATCATTGAGTATGAGTTATAATCCAAACCCGTGCTGTGCACGGGGGCCTGCTAGTCTATACATAATTTCGGAGTTTGGGAAATTTAAATTGTCGAGTCCGAGGCAGATACGCGATGCCACGCTGGTCTGCCCCTGTGGATCATTTGCCAGGGGTGTGTAGATGGCGGGAAACTAATTATCTTTTCAAAACTATGTTTGCTTCCCGTTTTATCATGATAAATGTGGATTTTATGCCCCTCGGACCGGCTTGAGTTACGTCATTAATGTGAGGGGTGACGTCATTGAGAGGTCCTGTGAGCGCGCCATCTATTTTTCAAGCGTGGAAACACGCCAAAACTTGAAGTGCTGCGATGTGACATGTGGACCCTGACTTTTCCTGAATCGCCAGGTCATGCATACATGTACCATTGAAGGAGGAAATTAACCGCCTCTTCTTGGTGTGGAGGTATTTTCCAACCAAATTCGGCTGACCGATTGTGCCAAAGTTGGCTGGAAAATACGTCCACATCAAGAAGATTGAGTGAGCGATAATCGGTAAACTCGGACCAGGTGCGGACAGAATTCCTCAGAATCAGACACACATATCTGAGTATAAACACCCTTTGCTGTGGATAAAAGGTATTTATTGAATTTCAGTTGATGTTTTCCCTGTATTTCTTTTGTTTATTTTGCAGAGTGTGCTTTGTTTCAAAAACATGTGTCCGACCATTTCTTCTCTGTGCCAACTGCTATTGTCATTGTGCAGTTATGTATCTCTGTATTTCCTTTTAACTCTGTTAATTTTCCTTTTATTTTTTCTTCCTTTTAGCATTTGTTCCATCCCCTTTTCTTCCTGTCTCACTGAGTAGGCCTACTGTGTTGACCATTTATTTGTATTTCTTTTCTTTATTTTGCAATTTCTGTTCTTCCTCTTCCAACATTTTGTGTTTCATGTTTTTATTTGCATTAAGGAATTGCCTTCTTTTTAGTTATCTCCTCCCATGTTTATGAGTTCTGACTTACATGTATATATCCTCTGTTTGTATTTTCTCACAAACTGCTATTGTCATTGTGCTTTAATTTTCCTTCTATTCTTCTTTCTTTTAGCATTTTTTAGCCTTATTTCACTTTTTGGTGTTTTGCTTTCCTCCCTGCCTGTAATTCCTTTTGTTCTCAGTTTTTGTTTTCTTTCACTCCTGTATTTCTATTTGTTTTCTCTATTCTTTATTTATTATTTGTTCTCTTCTGCATTATTCCTTTATTTGTGTCAACTCTGTACTTTCTTTTTTTCATATTCACTCCCCTCTACATTATTAGTATTATTATTATTGAATTTCGCCTTTGCATTTTGTTCCATCCCTTTTCTCTCTTTGTCTCACTCAGTAAGTGCTTAAATTCAACATCTCATTCATTTATACATTTTCTCAATTTTTTGTGATTTCACTTACCTGTGTTATTCTCTACATTTTACCTCTCTCTTTCATTTGCTTTTTCTGCTATGTTGCGGCTTAAGTTGGGTACATGATGGGTTATAGGAGGAAACTGGAGTACATAGCAAAAACCACGACCGAGATTCGAACCCACGTAGAGGGGAAAGTCAGCTTGCAGTCCGTCGCAACGCCTAAGACCACACAGCCATCAGATCAGGGCAGATTGACTTTATAGTGTTCACCCGATTGTTTTTGCCTCCTATTATGAACATTTAATCTTTCATGTTTTTTATTTGTCAGGTTTGGGGAGGGGGGGGGGCGAATTAAGAATTGCTTAAACCACCCTCCCCCCCCCCCCCCCCCCCGAATTCTGAACTAGGTCTGAAAGGGGGGGGGGTGCCGAATTTTTAATTAGCTTCCGTTCCTCCCCCCCCCCACACACTTTTAAATGGAACGGCCCTAAGTTGAAAATGGGATCCTCAAACAAAATCTCTCTGTCTTTCTCTCATATGTATGTGGTGTTTAAGAATCTTGATTGGGGGGGGGGGGGGGATTACAGATACAAACTTAGGTTGAATTTCGACAGAATGATATCAATATTTATTTGATTTGAATCTCACTTAAACTTTTGCAGTAGGGTAGGTACCATGGAGATGCAGTGAGGGGCCAGTTATCACACAATCTCATGGCCGTCATGGGAATTTAGAATTTTTGATTATCGTGACCTTTATGCCTCATTGCAGTTAAGTTGTGACCATACATGATACATTTATTAGTGGTTGAGTATAGGTATGCCCTGCGAAGACCCAAGTCACTTGCAACTTTCTCATATGCTCTGGCATGGATCTGAACCTGGGTAGTTGTAAAGACAGGGTGCTGTCAGTGCACAATCATAGTGGTCACAAAGTGTGTTGTACAGTCAAAGTAACATGTCTGCAGTGTAATCAATGCTAACAGACATACATACTTATGATGAATTTTGACGGAACATTGTCAATGTTTACTTCAATGAAATCTCAAGCGAGGGGCCAATTATCATACAATCATATAGGAATTTGGATTTTTTTATCCTCACTTTTTTCTGCCATAGTGGAGCTATGCTGTGACTAGCCAGTTGTTAGTGGTTGAGGAAACTAGGATACCTGTCAAAGACCAACGCTTAACCCTATATTATTGGCAACTTTCTCCCATGCCCTGGGAGGAATTTGAACCTGAGTTGTTGTAAGAGACAGCAAGCAGTCAGTGCACAATCACATAAGGCCCAGTGGGCAGTGATCACAGAGTGTGTTGCCCAGTTCAACTAACATGTCTACTATGTAATCAACGATGTACTTAGGTTGGGCCACACTTTCCAAACAATATAGCATAACTATTGGCTTCAAGCAGGGTATATTAGTGGATCCCCTCTGTGACCCGTATCCCAGTTCCAGTGGTGAGATCTGCTGATGGCAAGTCATATTTAATGTAATTAATTGGAATTTTGATTATTGTCACTTTGTGCCATAATGCAGCTTAGTTGTGACTAGCCAGTTGTTAGTGGTTAAGCAAAACCGAGTACCCAGCAACAACCACCGCCAAGCCCAAGTCACTGGCAACTTTCTCACATACCCTGACAGAGATTTAAGCACGGTTACTGGTGATAGACAGCGAGATGTCAGTGTGTGATAACATAAACACCCAGTCTCCAGTGGTCACACAGTGTGTTGCCCAGTGCGACTGACATGTCTGCAGTGTATTTAGCAGGGTATATTAGTGGATCCCCTGCTATGACCTATACCCCAGGTCAGGTGGCGAGATCTGTGGTGGGAGCCAATTTTATATTCGACTAAGACTAACTTCTGGTACTTTTTAGACTATTCGCTGGTCATTTTTTCCTTTGTTCTTTTAAATTATCTCTCTGTCTCTGATATTAACTAGAGCAATGCTAATGGGATCAAACTGGTTCATTAGGGAATCTATGGTTTTGAGCCTTAACTTCCTGCACATAATTCAATATGGCTTAAAATCAAAACCTGTACTGTGCACGGGGACATGCTAGAAGGCGGGCCTGATCTTTCTTTTTTGATTAATGCATTTTAGTCTACTTTATAATTTATGTGTCTCACAGTTTCTGATAATGACTGAAAACTAGAAACTAAAAAACAAGAGCGACGCCAATGGTTCAGTAAGGGTTGTAGTGTGTTGAGTGGTTAAGGTAGTTTGATTGTGTTTTTTTATTCTCTGCCTCTGAACTTCCTGCCTGTCATTGAATATGACTTCGAAGCCAATCCTGTGCTGTGCACTGGGGCCTGCGAGCAATGTTTTGAGTCTTAACTTCCTGCACATTATTCAATATTGATTAAAACCAAATCCTGTACTATGGCCCGGGGATGCTAGAGGGTGACCCCAAACTTATCAATTTTTTTTGATTGATGCATTTTAGACTCATTTATAATAATTTTGTCTCTCGGTTCCTGGTGATGACTGAATAATTGAAACTAGAAAAACAACAGCGACGCTAATGGTTCAATAAGGGTTTTTATGTGTTGAGTGGTAAAGGTAGTTTGATTGTGTTTTTCTAATCTCGGCCTCTGTCCTTCCTGCGCATCATTGAGTATGAGTTATAATCCAAACCCGTGCTGTGCACGGGGGCCTGCTAGTCTTTTATAATTTTGCTCTTTTTCCTCAAAAATTTGAAACCTTACTCTTGTACATATTATGTGGATTGATATGCATTAAACATTTTTTTATATAAACTTGAAAAAGTCAGCAGCATCAAGGAGCCATCCAACATCTGCTTCCTAGATGGCTCTAAATCATGTTTTTCTCACAATCTCCATCAAAATCCTTGTTATGGTTACATGGGTTACTATAAGATGAACTTATTTGAGTGATAGAATTACTTATGATGACTCAACCAACCACTTAGAAATATACAGAAATGGGTGCTGAGAGCCCTGGAGTATTCCATCAGTGTAGCGTACATGCAGCTCCCGAGATTTTAGGAGACAGTGCTTAGTATTACCTCCTCCTGTCTGGCCTGGAGTTCTTTGGCTGTCTTCTCCTGCTCTGCCCTCAGCCTGTCCATCTCCTGGGCCTTGTCGGTCAGTAGCTTCTCCTGTTCCGTGGCCACCTGGCTGCGCAGCTTCAGCTGCAGCAGAGGAAACAACATCAGCTACAGTGGAACCCTTTAAAGTGACAACATTATGACAGTCCCAAACTAACGTTTGCCTATGTTTTAGAGTGAAGGGAACCCCTAAAAGTGACCACATTTTGGCAGTCCCAAACTAACGTTTTCCTATTTGTTTGATAGTGAAGGAAACCCCTAAAAGTGACCTTATTTTGTCAGTCTCAAACTGATATTTTCCTACCAGTGTTATAGTGAGGAGACCCCTCTAAGTTGATCACCCCTCTAAGTTAATCAGTTGTGCCAAGTCCTTCTAGTGGTCACTTTCAAGGGGTTCCACTGCAGTTCAGCTAGGGGTAGCAGCAGAGGGAGGGAAGAGGGGCAAGGCATTTAAGGGGGCCTTGATTGAAGCAAGTTATAGAATGAAACAAGTAATTTCCTGCTGTTGCACTATAGGGATCTTTTTGGCATTTGCATCTACCTAAGGCAAACGCGAAAGCAGTATTTTAGAATTATATTTTATTTTTCATCTTTTGATTTTATGTTATATAAAACCTGGGAGCTAAGAACGGCTCTTACCTTAGCATGGTAGCTCTTGACTTCTCCCTGAAGTTTCTTTATGATTTCATTTCCCTTCACCAGCTCCTCCGACATGGCTTTTATTGAGCCCTCCATTTTAGCAATCTGCCTTTGTTTGCGCTCCAAGTCGCTTTCATGCTTTTTCTGAAAACATGCCAAAATGCATTACAATGTAACACTGAAAACTGGAAGCATACCCATTACAAAGATTTTTATCATCCAATTAAAATTTTAATTTAAGGCATTTAGTTTTGAACAGAGGATCACCCACTGTCAATAAATACAATCAATTCTAAATTCTATGAGTATATCAAGTGTCTGGCACTATCATAATTTTTCAAAATACCTTCAGATTATGGAGTTTGTTAGATACAATCACACCTACTAGAGAGTAGGGTTGGGATGATCATCGATTATAATCGATAATCAATCGTTTACCTCTCTGATTCTGATTAATTGATTACTAAACTGGCAATCGATAATAATCGGAAAAGATGACACCTAGTGGCAAAATATAGAACTAAATGACAGACAAGTTGTCAGCTTTCTAGCTATGAAACTAAGCTCCAAAAACACTTCAAAACGAAGTTAAGATAGGTGCTAATAGCAAGTAATTGTCATAGACTATCACTTATTATTAGGCTCTAGACCTCTAGTACCCAATTACTGCAAAAGTGTGATAAACTGATTATTATCGATCGGTTGGCTGTAACTGATTATCGATCATGAAATTGCAACCGATTCCCAACCCTACTAGAGAGTCTACACAGACCCACATCAAGAATAAATATGTAACGTTTCATTCACAAAGGTAACCCCCAGTATAAGTGAAAACACAATAGCTGTCTTTACTTCCAGATAGTTCAGCTGCCTGTAGCTACCTTTTGATCCTGCTCTGAGTGCAGGAGGTCTGAGGATCGGGCCAAGACTTGCTCCTTACTCTTGTTTTCCTGTTCTACCACAGCCAGGCGGGTCCTCAGCTGATTGATCACCTTCTCCTGGAAAACACAAAAGCAACTGGCTCTTACACTGAACAGCTTCATGCATTAATATGGTGTGGTGTTTGCTTTGAAATGAAAAGAGAGACAGTGTCAATTGTAAAATTACTGAACTTTTCAATTTAACATATGTAATGTCTGGCCCTTAAATATGCTCCTGATAAACTTCCTAGTACTTCAAGTAAGATGCATTACTCATGGATAATAATTATCTCTACAAGATGGTCTGAGAATATACAATTCCGCATGGCATCATATGTATCAGTGCTTGTGCCCCTAGTTCCTAATCTTAATGCAAGCATAGACATCAACAGGCTTTGACTTTTGGAATGGATGGACGGTTCCTATTAATTTTCGTGGTGGGCAATCAAGACAAGGGTTTATTGTCAAATTTGGTCTTCCTTCTTTATAATTTTTGAGGTTTGAAGAGCCAAATTTCATTTACACCCATGTTCCCTAAATCCTCTAATATAGGCAACTACACAAGGAAGCCAAATAAACAGCACTTTTTGCACACTATTTGCATAAACTACTCATATCAACCTTTATCACCATAATTGTGCTGACATTTTTGGCAGACATTGAATTTAAATTTGAATTTTTTTTTTCGTCACATTTATGCCAATTGTGACTTATTCATGACTAGCCAGTTGTAAGTAGTGGAGGAAACCGGAGTACCCGACGAAAATTTCATGGTATACCATGGTTTCTGACTGCAGGGCAATTGTTTTTCTGATCATACATGTTTTATGAAGATACCACATAAAACAAATGATCATCAAATGCACGTTACGCATAATGTTGCAGTCTTGCTTCAAGTGGACCAAAAAAAATACAAAAGTGAGTGAGAAAAAAAGTGAGAAAAAGTTCACCTGTTCATGGCAGTCGCTGTCTAGGCGTGCGTTTTGTTTTCTGCCGTTCTGCAGCTCTTGTTTACAGTGCTGGTATTCCTCCTCCAGAGAAGACAGCTTCGACTTCAGCTCGCGGATTGTAGATTCTGACTTATATCTCGTATCGGTTAAATCCTAAAAAGATCGAAAAACATGCCATTTATGCAAATATGTGATTAGACATTAATTATATTTTCAAAACAGCCTAATTAGCATAGTTCATATACAAAATGAATCTAGAGGAATAGGTTGAAAGTTTTATTTGTTTAAAACAGGAAAAAAGGATTTCATTAATAACATTCTAATCTAAATTGTTTTCCTGTTTCAGCTTATATGTCGTTTCTGAAAACTCTGACTCTATAATTGAGAGGCTGATTGAGAGTCAAAAAGATGCTCTTCCCATCTGCACACCAACCTTTTCTTTTCTATCATTCTAGCAATGATTTCATCTGTATATATAAGTAGAAAGTCACTGAAGTGATAACACTGATGTTTTTTATTCAATGTCGATACTTTCCATTGTCAACTTCAAATACACTCTTCTCTAAAGTTGCCAACAATATCTGAAAAGTGCTGAGCTTGCCTTTATATAAGTATATGCTAACTGCAATCCATTCCTATCGTCTTCTACAGACATGCCTTACTGATATATTTCAGCCTGGTAGAACCTCGACTCAACCTTTTTGATTATCTCCATGTGCACCTGCTGTTTCTCCTCTCTTGCTCAGATTTGAGCTGAAAATTACTACATACCTTATTGCTATTCTCTGCCTGGTAGAGCCTTGACTCCATCTGTTTGACAATCTTCATGTGTGCCTGCTCCAACTCTCTCCTCTCCCGTTCTGACTTAAGCTGAAGGTTACTCTGATCCTGAAAATCAGACAGAGAGATTTCAAGTTTATGTTTCATTACACTGCTTTATAATAAAATTTGGATACTTAAACTGATATCATTAATATCATAAGTTTACAACTGGCTAGTCACGAATTAGCCACAATTGGCATAAATGTGACGAAAAACGAAATTCCAAAGTTATCTACTATTCAATAAGTTTAAGCACCTCATTCTTTTAAGTTTGAAATAGCAGATACTTATTTTCCTACATAAGTGCAGAAAACGGTATTACTAATCAAAATCTCTGATAAGTGCTACTATTGTATGACACATGTGACAAGGCAGCTATGCTAGCTTACCAGCTACTAGAATTGATTTGGATGCCACATTTTGAAAACTTTAGATGTCAGAGACAGATTCACATCCATGCAAGGTTATCAAGGTTAATCTGTGAATGTGTAATGTACAAAGGGTTTCAATACAAACATGTTCTGCAATGTGTCCTCTGGTAATGAAAAGGTGTTATAAATGAACACAGGTATTCAATAAGACATGTTTCACTGTATTTTCGCTACTTTTTACCTGTAAGACTCTCTCTTTTTCTGTGGCCACCTCATGGGCATGGGTAGCTGTCAGCTCTGCAGTTTTAGCTGACCATTCAGCTCTAAGATTGTCAAGTTCAACAGTTCTGGAGGACAGGGCCTGGAAATGAAGTCAACACATTGTGTATATGTTCACTACCTAATAAGCACAGCTCCTTTTTAAATACATTATTTTATGTTGCAATTCCCATTTAGAGATTCAAAAGAGCAGGACCACCATTAAGCTTCAGGAACTAGTTCATCAGGCAGACAAAAAGATCTAGAGGATAAGAGGAAGATATATAGTTAAATGCCTGTACACTGGTATGAAAAAGTTTATGGACAGAGTATGATGAAATACAACTAAGTAATGTTACTGAGGAAATGAAGGAAAGTAAGCAACTCAAAATCCTATTGAATATTTTTCAGATAAAAGATAACATAGGCTAAGTCCAATACCCATCTATTAAGAAATAATTCATACAATAGACTAGAATTGTGTAGGTACCACAAGGTATTTTCAACTGCCTTAGAAGATTCATAAAACAACTTTACCTCTTGAGCTTGTCGGAGTCTTCTCGTCAAATCAGCGTTTGTTTCCTCAAGTTTCTTTTCTAATAAAACACATTGTTCCTGAAAGTATAAGATTGTAAACAACATAAATATATCTCAAAATATGGATGGATCAGTCCAAAAGACATACATTATCTTATCACATTACTTGCATGATCAGGCACCAGTTCCCATGGAGAGCACAGCAATCAAGTCAAAACATGCATGACTTAAAATCGATGAACCATTTCATATGCAGCCTTTTGTTTGCTTAGCTCAGCTAGCTTATACCTTCGACATGGAAAGGAATTCACAAAAATAGATTAACTGAAAGAAACAGTTAAGTAGCTAGCGATAATTTTGTAACACCCTGTTTAAAATTGGGGTACACCATGATATCCACTCTCATCCCATGAGATCTCTTTAAGAAAATCAATTTGTAAGGTATTCTTTTCCATTTGAATTTATATATTTCATGCTTTAATATAATAAAAATGTAGTTTACTAAAATTGTGTTTCTTGTGTTTCCAATGAGAATTGATATTTCGTCATGGTATATATTCTTTTAGTGGTCGTACAATTATATAGTAAATGGGTTATAGTTTCTATTTCACCAGTTGTCACAGTTTTCATACATACGCATATTAAATTGTAATAACTTTCTATTCGTTACAATTGTTCGATGAAGTACCTGATATTGGAAGTATTTACTTCTTATGTTTAATTTGCATTTGTCTGCCATTGTATATAAGGGTTTCCAATTGGTTTCGTTATCTAGTTCCAATTTCTCATTCCACTTATTTTGGCCAATTGGAATATTCTTATTTCTATTCATCTGCCAGATTTTTCTCAGATTTTGACCTCCCTTTTTGTCCTTTGTAAGCCATTCTAAATTTGTTGGCATCTCGAGATTGAGTGTTTTTTTATAATTTGTCATGTAATTTTTCCATTCTTTAGGGATGGCTCTTCCTAATTGAATAAAATTGAATTACATGCTGCTTAGCCATCTCACCAGAAAGTTCACAATTTACTAGCAAGCTTTTCTAAATGGCTGTGCTAGTTTTAAGAAAAATTAAGTCATCTGGGAAGCATACAGTATCCTTGAAAATATGTTAAAATATTGAATGGTAAAAGAAATATAAATATTTAATCGTAGTGCAAACATTGAAAGGTGCCAATCCCTTTTAATAGTGCCATCTGATATTGAAATAAAAAATAATTGGCTTTTCATGTTGCATTATGGCTGGAACACTCACTGTCTTGTTCTTCAGGCAATCAGCCAAGTACTTTTTCACCTCTGTATCTGCTCCTGAGATAAATTTGAGGGAAAGGTGGGTAAGGTGCTTGAACGGGTTGGTTTCCACCACATTGAGATAGGAAACCACCTGCTCTGTTGTTATCCCACCACTGGATACTAGGTGTAAGACAAACCTAAAAAAATTGACATAAACAATAAATATTTATTGAGTTATATTTACCGGTATATCTTCTTTTTTTAAAAAAAAAACTTTTCACTGAGTTGCATACTACCCCAGCGGCATGCCAAATACAAAGGTTTTAAAATGAGTTTTGCAAGAACTATTTTTGAAAATTTTATTCAATCTGGATCTGGTAATGATATGGGTAATGCCCTTTTTGTCTATAAGGACAATATGAAAATTTTGTGAATGCGAATATGTGAAATGCCACATAATTATTGTAAACTTAGATGAAGAAAAGAATGGATACGTAGCGATATGTACTATAGTGAAGGCCTGGCTATGCCAGGGGTATGGAATCTAGCTTCCATGTGACGTCAATAGGAGACAATGACCAATGAGGTATCTTGTATTGTTTCAATTACAGAAAAACCTGCGCTGCAACTTCTGTCAGATGCACAGAATGCAACTTTTGGCTTATTTACCTGAACCACCCTGTTCAGGTTGACCGGCTGGTTTCATATCCTCTTTTATTTATCTAAGCTGTAATGTATAACAGTAGAAGCTGTTCAAATTAATAGAAAGTCATATATGGTAGCATCTTCAATTAAAAAAGATTTTTTCTTTAATCTTTGCATTTACTATCAGTTGTACAGTATATGAGAAAAGGTAGACTGTCGCAAAAGTTATCCTTTTGGTACAAGTGTACTTAGAGTCAACCTACTTTGGCACATCTCTTTGTTGCTCCTGCAGGCACAGCTCCAGTAGATCTATGAACTTCTGAGGGAACGCACCAAAATCCACCAATAATCCCTGCTGTATCTTCAAGCTGGCAAAGTAAAAAGAACTCAACCCATTCATACCTGTAGTAGCAAAAACCGTCTGACATCTTGGTGATATCACTTCAGCGCGAGCAGTATTTAGAAAATATTTGAAGGAAGGTTGTTCATCAAAACTCTACCTACTACGTTCTTTCAAATATTTTGAGAATGTATGCTTCATTTCAAAATTATTTCAAAAGTATCCTGATGACATTGTCAATTACATGACTTTAATTAAATAGCCAGACACTCTCCTATACTAGGAATTGCATAAATTATATAAGACCCAAAATGTGAGGCAGAGCAAAAAAAGTTGCTTAGGTAAGCTTGGTATTTGTCTATAGAACAAACAATGAACCTTGTTTATGGCCCTCAATTTATCTTTGCTGGCTCTTAACATAAATTAATATCTTAAAAATAGAGGGAGGTACATCAATACAATGCTGGCTTGCATTCTTTACCGGTGAAACTACTTCAGAACGCTTCATCAATACAAATTGTCTTATAAGACATATAAATACAAGCATATTTAGGTGTTTGGAACAAAAAACATTTTTTTCATTTTGAAATATGAGTTATACTTCAACCTTCACTGAAAAGTTCCTGATTAAATATTACATCAATACTTTCAACCACTCGCACACTCTGAAGATTTAGCAAGACTTGAACAAATGTATCACTCACTTATATAAATACATCTGTCAGACTTAAATATACGTAGGAAAGGTAGTATTCCTATTTCCACATACCTTTGAAAATCCTCCTCCCCTATACGAAGTGTGTATAGAAAAAATAGGTCTCTTTCATCCGTCAGTCTCACTACAAGTTCCTGAAGATCAAATAAAAATAAGATATAACTTCTAAATGTATTCATAAATCAAGCCTTAGTCTGAAAACACATTTTGTCTGATCTACATATTCAAATGGTTCTTTATGTGTACACCCATATTTAAATACCTCTCTTGTAAAATCCTTTAAGAGTCCAATCATATAACCAGGTGATCATTATATGGATAAATATAAATTCATCATTAAGTTGCACATAGGACAAATTCAATGACAAGTTTCTTTAACTGCAATAAGCAAACAATCTTTGGTAGAAATATTAAGCCTCTACATTTAAAATCGGCACGTTCACTGAAGAAATAGCAAATTGCAAATTATAACGGTACATGATGCATGTGATTCTACATTCAAATGAAACTTTAAAATGCGTACATATATAACTGTATAAAAATTCTAAAGTTAGATAGACATCTTAAACCATACCTTTCTTAGGAGTGGGGAAGTAATGGTTTGTAACTCAATGGTGATTTGAACTTTAACATGCCTGGAACAAAAAAGTCAAAAATGGATCCACATTCATTTACAAGTAAATGATTCTGAAATCTATAGAATAAAGAGATTCCTAAAAATAAATGTATAAAAGACAATCTTTTCAAAACAACAGTGATACCAATGAATATAATTTAGGCATCTAAAATAAATTAGCATTTGATATTCATAAGCCAAAGCAGATATGTGAATGTATGTAGTTAAGTTCCTATAGTCAGGGATAAAAAAATTGAAGTTTAATATTTAAGCCAGACTTTGAGTTTGAAAGAATAGAATATATGATATTTATAAAAATAATGACTTAAAGTATACTATGAATGGAAGTGCATGTGCACACAATAAAATACAAAACCATGCCAAACAGACTGGTGTTTCATCAAACATCTGGAAACTTTGTTCTTACCTGTCCTCTCTGTCTGGGCATTTGAATAGGACAAATAAATTCTTGCTGAATAATTCTTCTGCCATCTTCAACTTTGACAACTGACAAGTGAGTGCAAAATGTCACTTTTCACAGTCAAATGGATCAACTACTGAGACTATTTTCAACTTCTTTTTAAAGTGAAGCATTTAACAAATGAATATATATTTGATGAAAGTGTCAAGGTAGTCATATTCCAATTCTGTTCACCAGACTTTCTTGACAAATCGCTGTCACAGACCTGATCTGCTGGAGTTGAAGTGAAGACTGAAGTGTTTACAATCCACAACTTGCCACAAGCACTTGTCACAACTAAAAATTGTCACGAAAAGTTCAGGTCGCATGTAACGGTATTGGAGCGTTTGTCGTCAGTACTGTTTCATGTCAGTTATCCATTATGCATGTTCGTAAGTTGTGTATAGCCAAGTTAATTACTAAATAATAACAAGAGATCTCAAGTCATCAACAAGAAATACCCCTTTTTATTCTTCGCGCTTTCTTTAAGGTCAAGGTCACACAAAGGATGATATCGGATGCCACCTATCGGCAAGTAGTATAACTAGGAATTACAAAACTTGTTGTAAACGGAATCTGGGTTGAACCCCGAAGAGAGGGCGTGAGCTGCTTTTAAAGGGGAGGGAGAATAGGGGATGGGAGAGCTGGATATTTTGGTCACGAATGTCAAATATGTATATTAATCCAAGGGTAGCTGTAGGATACGATGGACCAAGTGTGAAAGAGCAAATAAAACACTTTTTCATGCCCGTTTTTTCAGGGAGAGAAAATATTTTTTTTATATATTTTCTCACCACCAAATCGGTCATAAAAATTATAAGTATTTTTCATTTTCTCTCCCCTAAAAATGAGCGTGATAATAAAAAAATATACTCTCGCCCGAAAAACGGGTGTGAAAATAAAAAAGTCTTATATTTGCTCTTTCACACTTGGTCCATCGTAGCTGGAGGAGGCGGTCAAGGTGTTTTGATGGTGAAATCGTAACCTGTACCACCACATCCGCATCTGGAGCCATGGAGCGTACACATGATTAGACGCACATGCAAATTCCATGGTATTATTTATGAAAAAAATAAATAAACTGACTCTTTTCGTTGCTGTAGGTTAAACCAGAGAAATACATCCCCTCATCTCAGGTTAAACTCACATTCGTAGACATTTTTTTCAAATTTTGCAATATTTGACGAATTATATCCAACGTTTTCACATTATGGATGCACTTCTAATGCAAAGCGGCCAAGATTAAACGCCTTTGAATACTCATGCATAAAAAAGAAAAGCATTTCTTAAGACAATTCTTTTTATAGCATTCAAGTGTCATTCTTATTGCAACATATTATGACATTGGACAAATAGATATTTCAGATACCTTAATAGCATCATGATATATATCCTCCTAAAACCTCGATGACTTGCAACCCGTCCCAGCATGTGTCTCTGCTGATAAGGAAGTAAAGGCAAAACGTGATGTCGAAATTACGTGGAATTTTTTGGATCTTACCAAATTAATAGAAGTAACCGTCCACTTTTAATTCACTCACAAGATTGAGGTATCTTAACAATAAGAGATGTTTCCTCCGAAAGTACATTTCTCGGGTACATTTCTGAGGGCACTCAGGTACAGAGCGGGGCACATACGCTCGTTATCAAAATTTAAAAATACCCCTAAAGCACTGATTTCTGGCCAAAGAAGCACCCTTATCTTAATAAATACGCTGACCTTTTCCAGTAAATAAACACCCCTTCTTTTATCAAAACACTGACATTGGATGAACGGGAACATGTATTTTTACTTAAGATTTTATATTCCTCTGCCTGTTTAGCGGCAGCAAGTTGGCGGCAGCAAACTCGGAAGCCCAGTCACCTGGGAGTCACTCGTCGTCAGAGCCGCGTACGGTATATTTCGTGGATTTTAAGGGGATTTTCACCCCCCATACTTCATAGCTGAAGAACAAAAAAGTACCCTTCTTTTACAAAAGCGCGGACATGCGGAGGTCTTAAAAAAAGACCCCTTCTTCTGCGAAATATGCAACGCGGGTGCGGCCCCCTCTCTACCTGAGCCCCCCTCCCCCCCCCCCCCCCCCCTCCGGTAGTCAGACAGACTATACGAGTGGGGTCATCTTAGTTAGCATACACTGGACGATTATGGATCCACATGTTGACACGATAAGGTAGGGGGTCGAATTCATTTTGTGGACGTATCTAAATTTGGGGGGTTATCAATAAAAATGGCCAAATAGTAAATAACAATATTTTTTTCGGTATGTTAGGCAAGATCCCAAATTATGAATATGAATATTCACTTGTTTTCATGAACGCCGATGAACATGACTTGATGGGCACAATGATAGCGTATCGGCTTGTATTATCGAAGGTCGCAGGATCGGATCCGTTTCGACATTAACTTCATTTTTGTTTTTGCAAGATAGTTTATTTCTAGCTTCCAAATGCTTAGGATGACACTTTAATCCGTAGGTGCAGTCGGCAAGTTGAGAATTTCCTCTAAAAATATATATATATTAATGGGTGTAGTAATGCCTAGCCTTCACATGGAATATGAGATATGTTAATTGGTCAGCTTGTTGCTTTCAACAGAAAAACTATCTTACGTGATAAAGTTGTGAATTTCTTCAAGAAAATATATAGTTCAATGGATGTAAATATTAATTTAAATATGTAAATAAAGGATATGTTCCCGATGATGTTGGTATTGTCACTTGCATGCACACTTGCTGCAAATGCCTATTACTCAATGCAACTTCCACCTATTCACCTTCTATTTGCCCTTCCATATGTCCCCACCTATTGATCAGTGCCCTATTTATGCACCTTCCAACTGTACTATGTGCTTGGATACGTGCACCCGCCATCCACTTTTTGGGCGCACGGATCCTTATTACACTGTCATTTTCTACTCATCCTGCGGCCTTAATAAGAGCCCTGCCGCAACACTCTCTGTAAGTGTACTGTCCTCCCAATACCTCTTTCAACGGGGCCCTATCTGGTTCAGGTTGACCGGCTGGTTTCATATCCACTTGCTTTTTCCATCTACGGTCTTGTAAGCCTCATGCTTCACTTTCATGATGGCTTCAAGTAGGACAAATTGGCTTCCGTTGTCGGATGTAATACACCCTCTGAAGTAGATACCGTCTGAGAATACATCACTGGGATCAATACGTGGCTAGAGCCCATCAGTTTGACAAAAGGCAGATGTATTTGTACTTTATAGGCGCTTAGCAACCCCATTGAGGTAATGTCGGAGGATTTCTATATCCAATAATTTACCCTAACTGAAGTATAAATTGCATTCCAACTAAGTAATTGCTTCACAATAGGGAACTCTCATGAGTTTTATAGTTTTACACCTCAAGACTTGCACCTTACTGCGAGGGTACTTTTCTGAAAACATACCTCATTATACTTTTCTCGTTTAACATATTCTTTATATGTTCTAGATGGTTTGATAAAAGCAGGGTAAAGGAAAACTGAGTTAAAAGATGACCCCATGAGCTACCTCAAAACCTAGAAACAAATGCGCTGTCTTTCTTTTTTAATAGACTAGAATTCGCAAAATTGGTGCAAACGCAGTTGGATTAATTGCATTGTATTGTATGTTCATTGACTGTTTCTGAGACAGAACCAAATAATATCATTTTCATAGAAAATAAAGTACTCTAATAACCAACTTGAACATGTAGCAACCTTGAAATTATTTTACTACAGAGCACCATGTATGATGCAGCTATGTTAGTATTGATGAACAATTAATAAAATAGCCGTGCTTCTTTTTCTATGTAGTAAACACTATGCTGGCAGTACAAAGTACGCCATTGAATGTTATTTACATTATTTTCATAACTTTTGTTTTCTATGAAACTTTCACAACCTCAATTCTTCGATAACTGTGACAAGTAGCAGGGATTCCGTTGGTGGCGCCACCTGTCGTGCAAGATATGTGTAGGGCTTAGATGGGCGTCAAGGTAACGCAAATCAATTAACACGGGACATTCCGCTCGCTGTCATGACGTCATGCGCCGAGGGATCCCGCACCCAGTGGCACTGAGAGATGACGCGCTGACAGGGTAGCTAGCTCTTCGGGACAACCTGTGGATTCCCTCTGCTGCTCAACTGAATAAACAAACTCACAGTGTCGCTCGTGTATAAGTGGAGGTACAACAGTCGAGAAAAACGAAACTGCAATAATCACTGTTAACACAAAAAGCGGAAATATGGATATATTCTACGGCGATTCTAAACGAAAACCATGGAGATCTCTACCATAAACGTTGTGTCGACTACCTGGGCTTACTTCATTATTGATCAATACTAGCATAAACCATATAGAATACCGTTATATTCTATATAGACTTATACAAGAATTAAAAATGGATGAAATGTTGCAGGACCCGATGATACAGGAGAAGGTGAAGAAACTCTCCCCTTCGATGAAGGTATGCGCTCTGTTTATTGCTAAAAAATGGGTGTTTTATTTCGTTTGACTACAATAAACTGATACCTATTTTGGGGGGAAGCACAAAAGCGTAATAATAATTGGGGTGTATGTCATGAGGTATATTATTGCCATTTTTCTGGAAGATGCTATGGATGATGATGATGGTGATGATGATGATGACGTGACGAAACGAACATTACGGTAACAATAATTTTATGATTATGATTATGCTCAGGTGGAGTTTCTGGTTGCCACTGAGATGACGATGAAGAGTGGCAGTAGATAAAAGTGGTATCGATGATGATCGTGATGATGATCACGAAGACGATGACTACTAACATTATGGTGATGAAGCAATAGCCGTTATTACACATGTCCTAAGTTCACATATTCGTATTAATTATTCCGCTTGAAGAGTTGCTTTTGGATGCTAGGATCATGACTTCATGATATAGCCTTTGGTTGGATTGTGACTCATACGTAGTGTTTCACACATTTTCCAAAAGACGCTTTTGTCAGTTAGGTAACACCGAAATTGTCATTTGTGTCTCTGCATTGATTGGATAAGTGTGTGTATTTATACACATAGGTTCAAAAGTTGCAATTTTCTCATATTCTGCCTGAACCCGATGAGAATAGGACACCCCTTGCCCTGTTGGCTTTTATACACAGCATGCATTATCATCAGGGTGTGTTCATAATTCTTCGTAATTATGGTCGAGACGCCTAAACGAACACTTATATTTGTAAAGGCTGACATGTTGCGGTTTACCAAACCAAATAAAAACAGAAAGAAGTGTTGTTTAATATGTGTTGTTCAATATGCATAATGATAAATGCAAATTAGAGAAAGCATCATACCAGTCATTACTTTTCCGATTGACTATAAGGAAGCTATTATTCTCTTTGTGTTGATTGCCAATTTGCATAGCCATAGGTACTGGTTTCAGGCCGAGTGACCTATATGTAACCCCGTTATCTTGAATGTTTGTAACAATATGGAATATCGGTTGGATTTTGCTTAAGTTTTATATCAATATATTTACGCTCGATATAGTCCAATGGAAATGCACAGGAACATGCTTTAAGTAAGCATTCAAAGGGACATATTGGATGCGCAATGAAGGCAGGTGGTTCTAGTCAACAGGTACTTAGAATACAACTTAAATAGATTTTACAGTAATGCTTATTTCATCCATTTTGAACGAGAAGTGCTAAATGAATAAAGGAATGAATCTGATAAAATCATTGGTAAGAGCTCATTGTTAAACAAACACGTAGGTCGCAAAAGGAAGACAATGTTTAATCAAATTTCTGACATATTCTACACCGTCTTTTGTTTCCCACAATGTTTTCCTATCTTACAACATAATTCTCAACTAAAATATAGGAGCTTGACTTTGTAGAGTTGGTGCAACTCTTGTTAGCTGATGGTCGCATCACTCCATTAAAAGTTTTATTTTCTAGCAATAGTAATCAACCCGTTCAGCATACCCCCGCCCCCCCCCCCCCCCCCCCCGTTTATCTTCTTGTCCATTTCCGTCCTAAACGTGGGTAGTTGTGAATTAGAAAACGCATTTACAACACTATATCCCTGCATGCCTCAGCCGTAGAACGAACAAGTCAGCCAAGGCATCAATTAGTAAGACACCAATTTTAGACCTTGCATACAAATGAATTAAATCAATTACACCAGTTATATTTGTATGTGAAAATATGTATATTTTATATGGATTGGACAATAAACTAAACCTTAAAGTTAAGCTACTTATTGAATGTTAGAGAATATAACTATTAGCAACAGTTGTTCTCTGAGCCAGCAATAATACAAGTTGGTGCCAAATTTGAAGTATAATCATGGTACCAAATATTGTTCTCTACACTTACAGTAAGTAGGTTAGGTTCTTATATACATTCGAAACTGTACAGAGAGGCGGCCGATAAGCTCTCAACAAATGGTCTCTCTAAGACAAGTGGTTACTATAGACGGTGTCAAAATTATGGGATTTTTTCTGGGGGGGGGGGGGGGGGGGAGGGATTCAGACTGGTCTTTATTGACAAATGGTCTCTCTGGGAGAGGGTTAGGGGGTCGACAGTAGTTCTGACCGGTGGCTGTCGAAAGAATGTACTGCTTACATACAGATACCCACAATGTACAAAGGCGCTCTGTTTGTTTCCAACATATTTTGTAAACCGAACATCATTGTGCTGCTTATTCAATTAATTTGTCCAGCTATTCTATTGGCCTACGATCATTGAGAATACATTATTGAAATTGAAATGTAGTGAGTATGGATTGTACTTGGAACTAGCTTGACCACTTTGGACTTATTCAGCTTGTACCCTCTAATGTAAATGATAGATAATTACATATACAAGAATTAAACCCTAGCCCACACGTAGACCCCAATAATATGTATGTATCTACCTCTAATCAGATAAAACACGGATCTTTATTAACTCCATATCTCTAGATCGGCTATACAAATCAGCACTGATGAGAAACTTGCATTCAACAAATGATCTAATTGTGATGTAGGTTTCTTGGTTATGAAGGATTTTTCTTAAAATTGCAAGCTATTTGACTGATGAAACCCCAATCTGACATTTGAGAGCCAATCATAGAATATGGTATCATGTGCTTGAGAATTTCTACGTATTATTTTGAGCATGTCCTTTCGCGTCATTATGAACGTCAAAAGCATATTTCTTGAAGACCTAAAGCAACAATTCGACCATCATTGTATTAATCGAAGCTAAGAATATCCATGTATTTCAATGCAGGAAGGAGAAGAAGATAAGAGAAGTGTATTTTGATACAAATCTTCGTGTAACATTCGTTCAGATTGGCAATTACTAGTACATGCATTTACACCTGTTTGGTCTGAACATCTATTTCCACCCTTTTGACCCCTTTTGTGGAATGCCTATGGAAATTGATCTTTGCCTAAGATACAGCATTGGAACTATTTTGTTCTTGATTTTGAGCAGAAATGTCATGCCTAAGCTGTCGGAAAAGAATGAGAATTCATGGTTGATAGTATAACACAAATGGTACAATAATAAAATTATATCCTCGAATTGTACCAATATTTGCTTGAGATTGCAAAATCATCAACATTTTGATTGTGTCAAAGCATCATTTCATCACTCGTTACGTGGATACAAATTGCATTTTCCGGAGTATAATCAATGTGAAATCATTAGTTATTTGACGGGAGCCGCACAACCAGCTATCAGCTAAACGGTAGTTTCGTCTCTATAGACTAGATTTAACCTACCTGCCTATTACGCCGAGACGAATGTAAAAGATCGATGGTAATTATGAATTCTTCTGTTGTTTATATCGATCACTAAGGCTACCATGTACATGGTGCAGCATGTTATGTAAAACGTACACTGGGCGTTATAATACAAACGCAAATTCATATAGAGTACTGCTAGCAAGGCCACATACTTTAAAACAAAACATTGCTACACCTTATTTCCGGGTAGGAAACAACACTTCGTTGTATAGACTGATAATATTTTAATTACCGGCATCTCAGTATGTTGGCTAATGTTGGCCTGTCTTGATTTATTCATTTCCAATTTTATAGCTAGTCATCTAGTTCCTAATAATGTCACCTTTTAACAACATGGTTTGGAATAAATTATCTCATATGTATGTATAAGTATATGTATGTATGTATGTATGTATGTATGTATGCATGATGTATGCATGCATGCATGCATGCATGTATGTATGTATGTATGTATGTGTGTATGTACGTACGTATGTTTGTATGTAAGTATGCCTGTATGTTTTTCTAAATCACAGGGAGAGATTTCGCATTTGTCTCGTCTTGTGTTTCACCGCATTATTTGTCGTTATTAGTTATCAAGGGATTTCACTGAAATGATAAGTGGCATTAAGTTCATGGACGTTCTAGAGCTCCCATATGTATTGACACAAGCACATGTTCTGGCTTGATGAACACAAACGTTCTTGTATGCGGCTCAGCAGTTACGATTAGTCGTCCATATAGGCAACTGTCCGTGCTCATGCAGTGGATCCCTTAAATAAATATTCAACGCGTTACGTTCTGTGTTGGCAAACCATAAGCTCAATTAAACTGATTCCGAAAGATTCTAGTAGTAAATGTGGTATGTTTTCAATTACAACACTGTCTAATATCGCACTGGGCAATATATATGTATATATATATATATAAATATATATATATATATATATATATATATATATATATATATATATATATATATATATATATATATATATATATATATATATATATATATATATATATATATATATATATATATATATATATATATATATATATGTATATATATATATATATGTATATATACATATATATATACACATATATATATATATACATTTACTGCTATGCAATAGAATTCTAACCAGACACAGGATATATACACTAAAAGTTAAAAACTTATTTCCATAGTGGTCCCAGTCTGCCCAGAGTCCAATGGCATCACATGTAATGATCAACTCCACTGCTCAAGATTGGCATAACAATAATATCATATAGTGTAATACAAACGTTCGGACTAGAATAGATGAAATTCTTTTTTTATGACTCAGAGAGGACTGGCATGAAATCTCACTTTAAAAAGAGATTTACTGCACGTAGTCTGGATCCCGTCTGGCAAAGAGTTCCAGATTTTGGCACCTGTGTAGTGGAAGGACTTTATACCATATGAACCAACCTTTGGTAAAATCAGAGCATTAACACTGTGTCTGGTGTTATAGTGTTGGAATTCATTTACTCTTTCATAAACTTGAAGGTACTCTGGAGCCTGTCCATCAATGCAGTTATATACATGGCTTGCGGCCAGATATTTTATTCTGTTTTCAATGCTCTTCCACTTAACCTCATTAAAGTCATTGGCTACATATCTAATCATTTATATATATATATATATATATATATATATATATATATATATATATATATATATATATATATATATATATATATATATATATATATATATATATATATATATATATATATATATATATACATATATATATATATATATATATATATATATATATATACATATATATATATATATATATATATATATATATATATATATATATACATATATATATATATATACATATATATATATATATATATATATATATATATACATATATATATATATATATATATATATACATATATATATATATATACATATATATATATATATATATATATATATATATATATATATATATATATATATATATATATATATATATATATATATATATACATATATATATACATATATATATATATATATATATATATATATATATATATATATATATAGATATATATATAGATATATATATGTATAGATATAGATAGATAGATAGATAGATAGATAGATAGATAGATAGATAGATATAGATAGATAGATAGATAGATAGATAGATAGATAGATAGATAGATAGATAGATAGATAGATAGATAGATAGATAGATAGAGAGAAAGATTTTTGGGAAAAATCATCGCTTCAAGGTTCTGGGAAAAGTTTACTGTAAATAGAGACGCAGATAGTTCCCACGCAAATTATCGGTTAACCGGAGATCTAGATTCATTCAAACAGGTATGTTCAATATGTTATGTTTGTTTGTGTGGTATACCTTTCAGCTGTCAGCTTATGTTAGTAACTAATGTATATCTATTATCGTAGATGCCATGCATAGGGTTTGAGATGTTCACAAACAGGTTTATATATAGCTAGGATCAATACCCAGCACGCGAGCACGATTCTTTTGAGCATCCCAAGCCAAACATATGATATCTATCTTTTTTCATAATAGTGAATTGCATGTTGTAACGTACACGTGTCCTTTAATCAATTAAACCATTGACCCGTGTAATGTTTTAGTGCACTTCCTACAACTCCCCAATAAGGATCGTAAGTAGTAACGCACTTACGTTACCTAGGAAATGGTTTATGGATGGTTTCCGGTACCGACAACAGATTGCGATAACATTATGTGCAACATCAACTAATGTACAGCATTCTGTATGGGGCGCCGTTTGTAGCATGCACACTTTTGTTGACAGAAGCAAATTTTATCAACAAAAGTCACTTTTGTCTACGACAAAATTATTTTTGTCAGACAAAAGTTGATTTTGTCAGACAAAAGTTGATTTTGTCAGACAAAAGTTGATTTTGTCAGACAAAAGTTGATTTTGTCTGACAAAAGCAATTTTGTCTTGACAAAAATTGCTTCTGTCAACAAAAGTAATTTTGTCGTAGACAAAATTACTTTTGTCGAGACAAAATTCTTTTGTGCTACACTTGGCGAGACCACTCGCCAAGTGTTGCATTCAGAATTCTGTCCTAGTGTCGTGCAGCGATGGCAGGCGGCGTGCATGATCGAATAGACGAGTTGCAGCATCTCCAACGCTCGATCGAGTTGCAGTATCTCGTTCTAGATACTGCAGCCCGATCGAGATGCTTTGAAGACTTTTACATAATATTCGTTTCCTGCCTGTATTTTGAGCTTGTAAAGGCCACATCACGACTGTAAGCTTACACTTCGTACTTCTTCATTAATTTAAGGGGCCTCTATAGTCTGTCTGACTCGAGTTTGGCAATCACTTTTGCCACTTTTTTGTGACAAAACGTTCGAGTTTGCTATCCTTAAATTAATGAAGAACTACGAAGTGTAAGCTTACAGGAAACGAAATATTATGTAAAAGTCTCAAAGCATCTCGATCGGGCTGCAGTATCTAGAACGAGATACTGCAACTCGATCGAGCGTTGGAGATGCTGCAACTCGTCTATTTGATCATGCACGCCGCCTGCCATCGCTGCACGACACTAGGACATAATTCTGAATGTAACACTTGGCGAGTGGTCTCGCCAAGTGTAGCACAAAAGAAATTTTGTCTCGACAAAAGTAATTTTGTCTACGACAAAATTACTTTTGTTGACAGAAGCAATTTTTGTCAATACAAAATTGCTTTTGTCAGACAAAATCAACTTTTGTCAGACAAAATCAACTTTTGTCTGACAAAATCAACTTTTGTCTGACAAAATCAACTTTTGTCTGACAAAATCAACTTTTGTCTGACAAAATCAACTTTTGTCTGACAAAAATAATTTTGTCGTAGACAAAATTACTTTTGTCAGACAAAAGTGACTTTTGTTGGACAAAATTTGCTTCTGTCAACAAAAGTGTGCATGCTACAAACGGCGCCCCATAATTCTGTGCATCATACATAGATTATGCTCGTCAGGTCATAAATGAAAAATTAAATGCAGGTTAGGTGGTATCTGAAATAGAAGGATCCTTAATTGTCGTCACTTGCGCTATGACATAATTTGTTCATGTGATAATTGGTGTTGGATCGATAAATATATAAACAAAAAAATAGTAAATATATGATATAAGGATAAACCAAATCATATCACATTTCATAAAAAATCAATTGCGTTATTGCAAAGTTCACGATGACTAGCGAAGACTTGATATATTATAGACTGAAGAAATGGTCGCACTATAAAGCATCTTTTATCAACTGGTACTCTACAACTATTCGTAAATTAATTGTTCACCCGAAAAGCAACATGTTTTGCGAAATACTTCTAAGTAACCAAATCAGTATTTTACAAATAATATAATTCTCGGAAGGATGACTATATCCTGTTTGTTTGTTTTCTACTAATAATACTCTATTCGATTTTGTATCGAGAGAGATTGATAGAGTATTATATATGACTACATCTTTTTATAAGCAATACATATTTCAGATGAAATATTTGATTATGTGTAAAATGTCCCCTTAGTATTTTGAAATGAATCCGGCGCCACTTAAAGAATAAATGATATCAATTTAAAGACGTTTGATGTTGTCAGATTGGGCATTGGAAGATTTGCTCTTGTCGAGAAGTACATTCAGTAAAAACACAAGAAAATGTGCTTCTTTATTCTGTAAAAAGGCCTTCCCCTACTGTATCTGTAATTCAATATCTATAATATGGTATGGTCGATAAACGGTTTTCAATTACAATACAATTAATTGTAACACTTGTGTGAGCAATGTGTCAAACAAAACTCAAAATGTATTGATGAGAGCTCGATTGCTTTCTTGCACCTAAAATACGCCATTTTTATGTACATACATACTGAATCATACGTTAGATTCCACGTTTGTTTTTGATAGTAAGTTATTAAGTCATTCTCAATATAAAAGTTATTATCAAAAGTATCATTTATCATTGAATCCGACTATAATTTCCAGAGGAAAATAGCAAAAAAACATCACATAGTTTAGCACTCTTGTCCCCTTTCTAACATCGTTATCCAATCTCTGTGGTCTTCGTGTTTCAACTATAAATTTTCTTTCACTTTGCTGCTTGAGCTGACCTGAATAGGACCACATTTTCTATTTTGCTGTG
>OZ012684.1:56528016-56538016 GCA_963942565.1 Maea johnstoni | reverse complement strand
CGTTGTGAATGGCAATTCATAGCCCCTTTGCAATTGAAAGATCCCTAAGGACCATTCGTAAACAGAAAGGAACATCTTTCGGGTTTCGGGTTCTACCTTTTGACCTATAGGTGCTATGTTGTGAGAAACGGCGCATATCTTAAAAATCCTCAACCCCCTATCACTCAATATACGTTATAATAAGCTGCTGTGAACAATAAACACACCGACGTTTCTTTGCTATTCTAATGATCTTTTCCTCTGTAGCCCAGCAGCGCTATATGGAGACCAGTCGTTCCGCGGCGACAGAATACGTGAAAGCCAAGAGAGCAAAAGAGCAGAAAAATGTAATAATGACCGCCGAGGACGAAATCAATTCGAAACCTTTACCAAAGAAGAAAAATAAGAATAAAGCCAATACCCTAGACGTGCCAAAGCCTAGTGCCCCAGCCTCCCCCAGGCCTAAATCGCCGCGAAGTTCCCGGCGGGTCAGCCCGACGCCTCCGAGAACCCCCTCTGATATGGAAAGGGGAAGCTTGGCTAGCCTGAGCAGCAGCCTCACCCTCCCAGGCACGCCGGAAAGCTCCAAGTCATTAGAAGAAGTGAGTATGTCTAGTACGAGTATGTCAAAACATCTATGGTTTTTGGAACTCCATAATTTCGTGACTAGTCAGTTGTGGAGTGTAGGAGGAAACCCAGCGAAAACCACCGCCTATCCCCAAGGCACTGTAGAAATATATGCTTATCTTTAGAGAGATGTGTATCATATCACTTATAACTGTTACTTCTGAAAATTCATGAACACATATCATAATGATCCATGCTCTAATGGTCATGCATAGATTAACAAGTGATTTAAGACGTTTTTCCGTATTTTGTATTCAAATACACATTCCAAATATGATAATGATGGCAAGAGTATTCAGATTCCAATGGTGTCCCTGATGTTAGTCGTAATACATTTTGTTTGCTGATGTTGTAAGTTCACAGGTGCATGGTATAAATGCAAAATAAAGGTTTCTATAAAATGTTCTGTTACAGCAAAAGGATGAGCTCCTAGAGAATCTTCGTGGTTCTGTGATGAAGATGGAAAATGAACGAGAAAGACAGAAACAACTTATTGAACAACGAAAAGAAGCACAAAAGAGTAAGAAACAAAACAACGAAGATGCAGCAAATGAATTATTGGAACAAGCTGCCTCATCTGAAAAAGCGTAAGCATCCTATAGATCTTATAATCATGCCTATCTATATCTGTCAAGACATATCGGTAGTTTGTGATTTCTGCTTTTATTGCTGCTATTGCTTTCGGTATTGCTTTTGTGGTGGTACCATAGTCTTACATTACTTATTCTTCTTCTTCTTTTTATTGAATCATTATTATTACTTTTCTATGAGTCTAAAAAAAGAGAATACTTTTACCATATTTCTTAAAATTTTCATAATAAAATGAATGTGATGGTCTTATAAGAAGTTAATACTGAAAAACGTACATCTATTAAGGTTTCCCTTAGAAAGATAGCCATAAATAAATAATTTGGCACTCATAAGCCTGTATAGTGTAGTGCAGTATAGTATAGTGCAGAGCAGTACTGTGCAGTGCGGTTGAGTTTAGATCCCAGTCAGATTTGAGCGTTCCCGGCATGCTTTGCGGTATTAGATATCCGCGGGAAGGTCAAAGCTCATATAAAGCTACACTTAGTTTCATAATGGCATATAAAAGACACTATTGACAAACAAACAAATTTACTTTATATGTTTGGCCATATCATTCTTTTTGAAATGAAGTCTTTTTAATCCAATTTTTGAAAAACAAGTCACATAGTTTTAGCATCTGCGTTACACCGGCTCGGTCTTCCGCGACTGCTACGACGTGCATTGTCGAGCACGTTTGTGGTGAAAGATCTCAATAAAAACGAAAGGAATATTTTCCAAACTTCTGTGAACAATATATGCGCATATATCGCTGCCAAAGATAATATTTGAGTTTAATCGCGAAATTTATCTGAAAGGACTAGGTAGAACTACATCGAGGACATGACGAGCACCCATATTGACAGTGACGTCACTAGACTGCAAAGCATGCCGGGAACGCTCAAATCTGACTGGGATCTAAACTCAACCGTGCAGTGCAGTACAATATAGTACATTCATTGACCATTCCACACGGAAATGATATCATACACTTTAGTGTTGACATTTGAAGTTATTGTAGAACGCCTTACTAAACAAATTGCTAGGAGAGGAAATAACCCTTAATATCATGAGAAAATAAATCGTCTTATACGACCTGTTATTTCTTTTTCAGAAAAGCCAAAGAAAAAGAGAGACAAGAACAGATGATAAAGGATAAATTACAGAAGAAAAAGAAGAACGCAGATAGCTGATTTGGCATAAGAATCTTGCCAATATTGGAACCTACTATTAATGACGATTGCTCAAATTGGATATGGAAGTATGCATTCATTCACCTATCTAATAATGAATGTGCGTCTCTCAACGCTATTGATTGATGTGACTGTATACTGTGCAAGATGGGCAGACATTCGATCTGCACTTCATTTTCCAATGGGACAAACAGCGGCTGGACTGCTGAACAAGTACCACACATCCGCATATAAATAATACAGCGACACTTTGAGTATGTGGGCAGTACTACAAAACCAAGCATAATCAATCCAATAATATGCACTACCTGACAAATATTGACACTGGACCAAGTGAAGTGGTCACCCATCCAACTGTTACGAGCACCAATTGCATTGCACAAGGCAATGGCCTGCATAATACACGGCACTGTATGTAACATTTCTATGGTTCTACGAAGAGATGCAGCGTCATTGAAAGTACAATTACCATTATGGTTATATATACGAATTTACTTCGACATATTATCACGGATGAGCCTACACGGGCTGTTGTCACAACGGTGTTTACATTTAATTGGTTTTATTATATCAATGCCTCATGTCCTACATTACGATATCCTAATTCCTTCACAATTGCAATGACACGAAGCCTCTATAAAGTGTCATCCTGCGAGGTTTCAATAATTAGGATATATTATGATCTTTATGAAGTAATGTTCCTAGGCAAGGCCTTCTTCATTTTAATGTCACAATACCTTATCGTGATAGTTTTACAGGACTTCACCATTGCAATGTCAAAGAATTTAATAATTGTAATGTGTTCATCATAATTTCACGAAACTTTGTAATAAGGGTAAAAAGATCGACATCTCAGTTCATCAAAATTGTCCAATGCCATTATTAATGTAATGCCAAAAGGCCTTCATTTCACATGTCAGAAAACCGTCATCATTGCGATGTCACAAAGTTGTCATAATTGTACACGTACGTCAGTCATGATCTCGAGGCCTCTATAGGTCAAAGGATCTTTTAGTTAAATAGAGCCTTTATCATAATTTGTGACAAAGACGTCAAGGTATTCATTGTCATATTCAAAAAGCATCATAGTTGTCCAAACGAGCCTTCATCACTGATGTCCCAATGCCCTTTTCATCAGTATAATATATAACCTGTGTTATTTTTATATTGCACAATCTGTTTCCATTATCATCATCATCATCATCATCATCATCAGTAGCAGCAGCATTCCTGACCACGGACATCATACTTTGTCAAAGCTGAACCACTGCAATGTCATTATTGATCATGGGCTTTCTTGGTTGTACAAAGCTTATATCGTCCTCAAGGTGATAAGAATGCTATAAAATAACGAAACACAGCTTCATCGTAATCATGCCTTTATTTTTGAATCGTTAATTGCTCGCCTTTCATTCTTCTTAGAATGCCATGACAACACGTTTATTTTTGTGGATTGAAAGCAAAGGTAATGACTATATATATATATTTATGTATATATATATATATATATATATATATATATATATATATATATATATATATATATATATATATATATATATATATATATATATATATATATATATATATATATATATATATATATATTAGTATTGCCAGGAGAGTATTTTAAACATATTCATACATGTTTACGTTTGAATTTATTGTTTTAATCTAATTGAAATGGTGTATCATTGTTAAGATACTTTAAACCTTGAAAACATTGTCGTGATTTTGAATGGGGATATATAAGGACCTATTTGTTTCTTCTCATATGCTATGAAGATATCTATTCAGTCTATATACTAGTATTGTATTTGGCAACGACAAAGGGTAATACGAAGGTACTGTTTACGAAGACATATGGAGACCAGAACTGAATATGACAGTTATTTTCTTTTATTCATGTTATTTAGCGAAATTCTCGAATTCTTGGAGTTAGGTATAAAAAGAAGTATGCTTAGTCCTGATCTGGATTACTCATATGAATAACACGAAATTGTCGTTTTATATATTCCAAAAAAAATCTTACGTATGCGGAGAAGTACACATAGACTATAGTTTGAACCCTTTTCCTCGTCAATAATTGGCAACCGGGCCACTATTGAATCGTTATCAGTATGGCTCCTGGTGTTCTAGCAACAGAATTTCAATGAATAGGGGGAACTATCGATCGCTCTCAAGGTGTATAAATGTTTCTGAATGCGGGAAGTCAACGAGACAGGATGATCAAGTAGAATGTCGATAGTTTGTGTGTGCATTTCATAGAAGACGGAGGCTTGTAAGGCAGGAAAAGGGAGTGTAAAATCAATAGCGCACTATACCTGTTCCATTACAGGGGCTGTTGGCTACGATTGTACTCATAGTGCACCTATAGACACAATACTCGAAAGGGTTACACCACAAAAAGCCATCCCTTGATGGATGGCATAACCTTAATAATACCGGTATAGTTATATGAAGCCGTTTGCATATGGATTGCTAACTGACAACAACATATTTTTTCAAAAAGAGTAATATTTGAAAAAATGTTCTTGAGAGAGTGTTTAACCCTTTAGAAACAACACCACTTAAAGAATTATTTGTCTGACAACATAATTTTTCAAAAAGAGTAATATTTGAAAACATTTTGTAGAGGAATTATTTAACCTTTTAGGAACAACATTCAGTGAATTATTTGTCTGATAACGTAATCTTTCGAAAAGAGTAATATTTGAAAAGAAAATATTTTAGAGGGATGGTTTAACTCTTTGGGCACATAGCATTCAGTGAAATATTTATCAAAATGTTGCTGTTATAAGAGAATGTCCATGTATGCCAGACAACAGTTAAACTCTAGGTAGTGAATGGGTTTATTGCAAATAATATATCATATACAAAAACTACACAGTTCTTCAAACTGTTAATTTTACATTGACAATGCTAGAAATATGTTTGTTTCGTCCTCACCCTGGGTTAATACCAGGAAGAGGCAGTTAACAGTTAACTACTAATGCCCACGTGCACTAAGATCACCTAGGAGACGACGGCATAAACGCCAACCTATATATTTCCCACAACAACATTCTGCTATTCACAGGTGTTTTGGCAGGTTATTGTTTTGGTAGCACTAGGGGGCACCAGTTTAACACAGCGGAGCTAGGCTGTTCTGCCATGAGCAGCACGAAAGAAATATGATTGATGACATTAATCGATGAATTAAGCTTCCCCGATTCGATTTTTGAGGCCAGATTACACTTCGACACACACAAGGTTCCATTACACTCGGGGTCGTTACTGGTTAAAGACTAATCGCACGTTTCGACAAGAGTGTTCCCAAGGGTCGAGTATTACGAAAGTGCCGAAAGATTTCGGTGATTCTCTACGTACTACACGTTACGTTATAGCGAGAGAGTATATTCTGGGAACGCAGATAATTATAATTTTATGTCTGTCAGATCACGCATACGCTTCAGATGTGAATGGGTTAAACATTCAGTCATTTGACATTCACTCTCAAATACCGCTTGGTTAAACATACGGAAAGGCGCCCTCTTTTGGGTAATGTCGGGTAGGCCATACATTTCATGCACTGAACAAATTTCAAAATTCCTGAAATTATGGAACTTGAAAAAAAGGAGGAAAATCGACTTCCAACATATCAGGATGGAAGAGCACTCTTGTAATTCTGAAAGAATTTCTGAAAAAAATATGGGCTTTTATTAGGATGGAACATAACCAATCATGATTTGATGTTCTTTTATTTTTTTCCCACATGAGTTCCATATACTGTAGTAGGAACTGCAGGGGGCTCCACAACAACATCCGCTGCCAGGTAAACATACCTACGATGGTACAGGTGTGAACGGCAGGAAACTAATTACGCTGTTTTTCTGGAAAACATAAGGGACCTTGTTTGCTAACACGTGCTTTCCCCAAGAACAGTATAGTGGTTATTTGTGTTTCGAAAATCCTCCCCGACTATGGCCTTTACATAATGCTTTATTGCAAATCAGACTAGAGATTCATGCAATAGCAAATCTATTTGAGGAATTAGAATGATAAATCATGAGATTACCAATCGGCATAGCACTTAACCCATTTAAATCAGAAATGGACACATGCTCTGACAAGTCTTAACATACTAGTATCTCTTCAAAGGGAAATATTTGAAAAATATTTGATGAGGGATTGTATGTCTGAAACATTGACGTTAAACATATATATATATATATATATATATATATATATATATATATATATATATATATATATATATATATATATATATATATATATATATACTAGTATATATATATATTTTTTCAGTTTACCTGAACAAAAAAATGAATTATTTTTTTCTCATTTTATACACTGTCAAATTGGTTTCTATCACCAGCCATTGGGTGTGTGTGATGTAATTCACGTATAATTACACATCGCAATAGCAACACGCATTTGACATGCGCCTTACTTCTCTTTGGTGGCGTGTACATGCACCTGTGAACGCTTTGCCATGGCGGAAAGGTATACGCTAATAATCGACATTACCCCTGCAGACCTTCGATGCCTCATGTATCATTCATGCTTTTGTTGGCACCGTCGCTGCCTACGCTGAATAGCGCGATTGGGCGCTGAATACAGAGACCTATATTGTTTACAGCAGTAATAACAGACATTTACGAAGTAACTCGATAAATGATAATGCTTGGGAGATAGGTGTGATTAAATATGCACATACAAAGAAGTACATGTGTGTCCCATGCTGTGCCAGAAATCTATAACACGGCCTACCTCCAGTATGGTAGCCGTAAATGGTGATGTTTATAGTTGATTGTTTTCTGTTGTCAAGGTGACAGGGAAGAAGGTCGATCAAAGCATTGGGACTCCAAGGAAACCCTCTAAACTGAAAGCATGTTGGCATTTATATATTGATTCTTGATGTACGGATAGAAATGTCTCTTTATTTTAGGGATCCACTGCTTGAGCATGGACAGTTGCCTACATGGACTGTTAATCGTAACTGCTGAGCTGCATAAAACTGCGTTTGTGTTCATCAAGCCAGGACATGTGTTTGTTTGTTCCATACATATGGGAGCTGCAGAACGTACATGAGCTCAATGACACTTATCATTTCAGAGCAATTCCTGGAATTTAGAACAAGATACTAGTACATGCATGCATGCGCGCACACACACACATACATACATACATACATACATACACGCATCAACAATGTACGTACGTAACAGATGGTTCTGTTATTATTTTGAAATAATTCGCTGTTTTAACGAGGTATCGATTTTAAACAATCAATTATTTATTTGTCATATGTATATATATATATATATATATATATATATATATATATATATATATATATATATATATATATATATATATACTAGTATATATATATATATATACATTCATGTATTCATGCTTTTCAGTTTGCAATCATTATGTCATAGATGCTTTATTCTATGCACTCAGTCTGAAATAAAACATGATATATTTTCTATCGTTGTCAATGAATTTCAATCCTACCCACATATATAAATGAGAAGCATATATTTTCTTCTGGCAACAAAGAGTAACATTTGGCCCAATGCAACTACCGTTTTGTTGTAGATATACGAGTTATAGACATTGGCATATTTATTTAAGTCTTACTCTACCCAATGTGAAGAGTGATCCTTTAACATTTTGAGCGTGCACCCAGCATTACTCGCATGTTAATACTGTATCTTGCAATTGATATCAAAGCAATGTTTTGAGAAATAGGCTAAAAGTTGTTTTTTACCTCTTGGTTATACGTTCTCTCTTCACATAATTTTCAAATTCTATATCATTATTTGTTAAGTTATATTCAAAGTTGGCAGACTTTATGTTTTCCCTCCAATTTAAGGTTTGCAAATGAGTTTAGAAAGAAATAATCTTCACCTCTTTGGATTAAAGCTAGGTATATAACATTACACACCAGAAAGTAGGAGGAAAACGTTCTGGTTTTGTTACTCCAGCCTAACTATGCTCAAAATGGTTTTGTAGTGCATATCAAGAAAAGTGGATATGCACCACGCCTGAGTATACGAGGAAGTACGTGAAGTGCAAGAGTATGTAGACGTCAACAAACAAATTCCTCCCCCTTCCCCACCCACCATTGCAGTGAAATGTCCAAGCTTTCATTCATGTGAATTGCCTTCATTCATTAATTTAAGAATTAAAAATAGTCTTCACGAGTAGTCATATGAGCAATGTAGGTTGTCACGCCAGGAGCATTACTGTGAGTAAATGTTGTAATGAAAATGACAATGCAAGCATATTTTCACGCTGATTGTATATTTAGGGTGAGTGTAGCCACAATCAATCTAGAGAATACCAAAAAAGAGAGGCTTTAAACCTTTTTTTTTAAATTGCCTTCCTCCAGAACACACGAATACTACAAAACTCCCTTTGGCATTAACCATTAGATATCCAGGAGGGGGGGGGGGGGGGGGGGGAGGTGCGTGTATAGAATTGAAAAAGATAATTGTGCCCTGAAATTCTATGAAAAAAAATAATTGAGCCCTGATAATCAGTGAAAAAAATAATTTAGCTCTGACTCTATGAAAAATAATAATTGGGCTCTAGCCACACGGCCATGCACACCAAAAAAAAGGGTCTCAGATACGGCTGAGAGTGCATCTCAGAGCATATAGAACCTGCTCGCTTCTGGGGGCCTTGAGCGGCAGAAATGTAGGTGTTCACATCCAGATGTTATAACGATGTGAACTATACAAGTAACGCCATCTATCAGATAATTCCGTATCTAAGTACATGTGGAGTTAATACTAAAATGGCCTATCGAGTAATATCGAGACGATATTGGTCGGCAGTTGTGTTCATGCCTGTCTTAAATTCAGGGATGGTTCCTTTCACTCTACATTACGTTATCAAACGAGGGCCATTTTTGCCCATTTTTGAAGGAAGATGTCCCCAAAAAGTAATAAGGAAACATTTTCATGTGCGGTAACATGGTTTTGCGGTAACATGGTTTCTTAATATCATCACCCCTGTATTAGGTCTGCGGCGCATGTTACAGACTTTTAACACAAAATGTATGCTAGCGTCACATTTGTATTTGTCAGTATTTACATTTGTACGAAAATAAGTTGAATAAGCAAAAAGTATGTTACTGTCCGCTCTTAGAAGGATCCAATTGATGGATGAGTTAAAATGTTTTGCTAGTATTCAGAAAATGTTTTGCCATCTTCTGGATATGACAGGAGGCACACATGTATAATAAGGTGTTGACTTAATGATATAGACTACATAGTTTGAATACTTAAATGATGATTTAATTCTTATATAGACGAGCTATCCTCAAAGGCAATTCTCAAGGGAATAAAATATAAACATCAACACAATTGACATAGTAAACGTTCTTCACTAACGCGTGTTTTTATTTCAATACTAGTATTTCATTACATGTTGTTGAACAGAAATTGTTTTATTCTTTAACGGATGGAAAGTAATAAAGCCGTAAACGCATTTTTATACAAATATCAAAAATACTATATCACTAAGCAATATTGTAAACTATTATACAAAATAGATTATGCATTACGCAAATACACGTACTTCAAAAGCCAAAACATATAAAACATGCTTCAAAA
>OZ012684.1:56283334-56527816 GCA_963942565.1 Maea johnstoni | reverse complement strand
TAGATAGAAATACGTACAAACAGACAGGTAGATAGTATCATATACTGTATTGACTGCATCATAACATACAAAATATAATGATACAAATACG
Source organism: Maea johnstoni (assembly GCA_963942565.1). NCBI lineage: Eukaryota > Metazoa > Annelida > Polychaeta > Spionida > Magelonidae > Maea > Maea johnstoni. The sequence goes on along the minus strand of OZ012684.1, from coordinate 56,527,725 downwards.
TATACGAGTACAAAATACAACAGAAGAAATAGGTGAACAAAAACGTTAACTCAGCTGTAAGTTGAAGTCAAAATGAAAACATTAGAGAGAGTGGGAAAACAAAAACTACAGAAAAAACTAAAGGCCACATAAATATGTGAGCTGTGACAGGGTGAGGGGTGAAAAATGGGAACATACAAAACCGGTATCGAACAGCTTTACTTAAGCCTCGATCGAAAATAAAAAAGCCCCCCCCCCCAAAAAAAAAAAGGAGGGGGAAGGGCTAAAAAAGAAAAAGGAGTAATATTGAAATAGATGTTAGATACTTAGAGGTATAGATATAAATAAGTACAGGTTTCCATTATAGATAGGGCCGTTTTACATTTAGTACCAATGATATAATGTGATATACCTTAGATAAATAAAAAAGAGGATATGAAACCAGCGGGTCAACCTGAACGTGCTCAGATGATGCTGGCGCACAGGTTCTCTGTAATGTAAATGATACGAGAGCCCTTATTGGCCTTTGTTCCCTCTAGACATACTGAGAAAAAAAACCTGTCGTGTCCAACCCTTCACTATAGCGCATTTAGTAATTGGTCTTTCGCTACGTATCCATTCCTTTCTTCATCTAAGGATATACTTAAGGACACGCACGTGGTCGTTGTGCGACTCTGTTAATAACATTTCACTTTGCCAGGAAAATGAGCCAGGCAACCAGTTATTTCTTGAAATTTATTCACCTTCCTTGAAGTTCCTTCAGTGGAGGGAGGATAGATAGTGTTTTTAAAGTTTTGTTTTCTATCCCTCTGAGTGGTCCGGTAAAAATAAAAATTAATTTATCTCCCTCTAGAGGGATGGTAAAACACTCTTATTTTCCCTTTGGATTTTACCCTCTTTGTAGATTGGTGGGGAAAATAGGTTTTATTTATTTGCTCTTTCACACCTGGTCCATCGTGGGTCGGGTAAAATAAAGTTTTATTTACCTCCCTCTAAAAACAGTTTTATTTACCATGATACCATCCCTCTAGAGTGGGCGTGTACAAATAAAGTTTTATTTACCCTCCCTCTTGAGTGGAGCGTAAAAATGAAACTTTTTATTTACCCTCCCAAAAGACGGTCGTGTAAAAAAATATTTTGCTCTTTCACACGGTGCCTGATCCATCATAATCTATCATATCTGAGATTGACTGCTTGAACAGGCGTGGCACCTGTGTTGAACTGTGTGTTGCAGAGGAATTCGTTAGGTAGTGACACCTATTGACAATGAGCAGAAACTATAGATGAGTGCAGCGCCCTCTATAAAACCGGAAATGGGTTTCATTGACGTAAACGATTCCTCTGAACCTGCCCACTGTTGACATCTTGCGAACGAAGATGTGTAAATAGACGCTCTCATATGGCGCAAACTGTGTCCATAAACATGCGGTAGCGGCAGATTCTACAACTCTAGGCTACTTACACAAGAACACATTCAAACACGCTGCAGAGGGTCGTATATAGCAAACAATCGTAGGAACATTCTAGCCGAAACTGGACTCCGTTCCCAGACTTGAAGTGCTGCGATGTGTGGGAGGGTACTTGCAGAAATCGGGTTAGGTGGCTAGGAATTACCGTGCCAGATGGATGGTGGAAATAGTCACTGATTTGGCAGGTTGATCCAAGCCATGGAGGATTTACTCACTCAGTTACAGCGGGATGCGTCGGGCACCAAGTACGCTCAGATCCGCAAGGCCTGTCAAGACGCACTGGGTATGTCAACTTCTTGCCTTGATCAATAACCAGTCGTGACAACCAACCAGATGGAACTGATAACCAACCTTTGATAATTCTCCTACCACCTTTTACTATTGATAGTCATGCATAATTAGCTACAGTAGTATATTTTCTTTGACTTCTATGCCAATTTACACACACATACACAAATAAATATATATATATATATATATATATATATATATATATATATATATATATATATATATATATATATATATATATATATATATATATTATTGTATGTGCGTGTTTGTGTTTGTAGGCATATGTAAAGCATTCGCACCTTATAAATTCACTATTTACCTGATTAAGTCTAGGTTCGGGAGATAGTAATTGTTGTACAAACATAGTACAGTAAGTAGAATTGAAACAATTGTATTGCATTGTATTGAGTTGAATGATAAATAACAATGTTGTAAATTGTATCAATAGATGAATTGTATCAAATGTCATAGTCCAATATTCAATTTGTATCAATAGATTCAATATTTGATTTGTATCTTTAATAGATAAATTGTATCAAATGTCCTACTCCAATATTTAATTTGTATTTTAATTATGAGACAGTGTAACTGAATTCATGATGGGAGATTTGACATGTACAGAAATTATATGAAGAAGTTTCCCTTTTGTGAATTACTGTTTTAGATTGGAATATAACTTTTGATACAATTCATCTATTGATACAAACCTGTGCAATATTGTTAGTCATGATTCAACTGATACAATACAATACAGTACTGTTTCAGACAGGCATTTTCAAAATTCTGGCCAAGACTGAATGAAGTAATGTAAATGTATACATATACACATGCTTGCATATATACATACATTTATTTCTTGTTTTTGTGTTATTTGATTTTTCAGCCCTCTTGGAAAATGATGCCCTTGTGGCCAAATCACAAGCATATCAGATTAGGTAAGTTGTTTCTATTTTTTAAGCATATAGCATCAAACATCTGAATTTTCTTACAGGTTGCATTTGAAAATGATTGCATGTTTGGGTAGCTTAAAGTAAAGTAGTTGATACTCACTTGATATAACCAATTGAGATTTTTCAGAAAGCCTTGGATGTTCGTACTTACTAACTATTAATTTAAAGTCATTGTTAAGTAAAAGAAAATTTGATTTTCTTGTGGTATAAGTCTGAAATGTTTTATTTATTTTTTATTGTTCTTTCAGAGAAAAATGTCTTGAACCACTCCAACTTGCCCTGGAATCCAGGAGTGGTAAGCTGACTACATACGCTATTGGTGGACTTCAGGTAAGTCATAAATGCTCCCTTCCCATATGTCAGGTGGGTTTGGGTTAATTATACAACAGAGTATAACTTTCAGTAGAAGAAACTCAAAGGTGCAGTGGCAAAAGTGGCAGCCTGAGTACTGGGGGGGGGGGGGGGGGGGGGGGGGGGTATTGTCAGTTGCCCACTGTTAGGGAGTGGATACTTGGAAGAGTTTCATGTTCATGTCACATCATTGTTCAAGCTACCTTGGTTGACTATGCACATGTGCAAAAAAGCTCTCCTTCTGATATGTCAGAACCATTGAGATTTAGAAAAAATGAGTTGAAAAACCTTTATTAAAAGAACTATCAATATTCAATTTTGTACAATGATTTTGCAACTACATTACATTAATCTTTTTCACCTGACTGATCATGTTGTTCATGAATCTAAAACTAAATATTGCATAGAAAAATTGACCTAAATGCCAGCCCACCTTATGAGTAAGATAAAGTAGAATAAAGTTTTCACCGCCATAAAGAAGTGACGTGTGATTTTTTAAGTCTAAATGTGTGAGGCTTAAAGGTGACAAATGTCTTTCCAAACTCATGCTCCTTTAATTTATTTTTTGGAAAATTCAATTGTAATTGTTGAGCAGTTGATGATTTCCTACCACTTACCCCTGCAGAAAAAAATGTCTGATGAGCCTGGAGAGTGAACAAATGGATCTCTGGATGGCCATGCAGGTGCAAATCTATTTGATGGGCCCTTTGGTCTCCTGCCATTTTCCTTATAGAACAAGAGACATGGTGACTGCTTTTGCTCAAGCATGGAGAGCAAGCGAGAGGATCATTGGGTGCCCATGCAGGTGCATTTGATGGTCACTTGATAAGTTTTCTGCCATTTTTCCTTATAGAAAATGATGCATGATGACCGGTTCCACTCGAGCATGGAGAGCGAGCGAGAAGATCGCTGGATGCCCATGCAGGTCCTGAATACAGTGTGGAGTACGCCTAACCTCCCTGATGAGACACAGGTGGAAGTCATGAAAGTAAGCTTATTTATTGAACATTACAACATTTGCCTGTGGAAGAAAAACACATAGTTTTCAATGGTGCTATTTATATACCATATATATCCAAATAACGGCATAGACCCCTAATGAACCGCACCCCCCCCCCCCCCCCCCCACCATTTCGTATGCACAACTCGTACTGCAGAATGGTATGGATCGATTATTAAAAGTAACAAGAAAATACTAGAACTTAAGTTATCAAATAAATACTTTTATAATTATGTCATTATTTTCAAGTGGGATCCTTTTTGGATATCTGTGTGAAAGAAGTGACAGTTAATCTAATTTTCAAAATGCCATTTCCTAACTAGACAGCAATGAGGTATGCCCGAAGTTTATGCTTCTGAGAGTCTCACTAGTGATGCTAGTCTTCCCTGCAGAATGAATAGTCACTGTTTCATTGTGTAGTCATTTATTCCTGTCTTATTCCAGGTGCTGTTGAACATGACCTTTTCTACATCATGGTGCATGAATGCTAGAGTGATAACAAAGATTGCCCAGGTAAGTGGCCTTTTACAAACAAGGGGCAGACTTTATGGTATCAATGGAATCCTTGGCCCTTCGTGGTACATTCTGTATGTATTTTGGGGGTTCAAGTAACAGCAATATTATGATTTTATCCTTTGAATTATGAAATCAGTGAACAGGAGTTGTTACATGCAATCGGTCAGTAAATCCCTGTAAGGCCCTCAGACAGAGGGCATTAAATTTCACCTTATATTGCATCATATTATGCATTATATTGTAGCACTGGCATGAGTTGACTGCTTCTCACAGAGCCCTAATACCTTTTTTTGATACATTTAGTATGTATTAAGTTTTTACTATGCATAGTACATTACAGCATATAATGCTGAAAGAACAACTACATGAACCATGTATTATGAATTCTGCAATACATGAAGCCTGTATCATAGGATGAACATCGCATACACAGCAGAACACAATGCCCTTGCAGCATGTATCAAAGGAGATTCAAATCGCTGTCCACAACACATGCAGCATATATTATGGGTGTAGTAATGCATAGTACGAGCAGCATGCATTGCAGATTTAAAGATATTTGGGGCACGTGTGATAGACCTAGCATTGCATAAAACTTGCAGCATGTAGTAAACATTTGGCATTACATACTCCATGTACCATAGGTATAACAATACATTATACAAATATAACATCCCTGTGGGTTTGCCAACATGATTGTCTACCCCGAGTGAGCATTGTCACCTGAGGGCGCAGCCATCTTGTTAGCCTACACATGGATGTCATATTTGTGATATTATACCGAACCACCCCCCCCCCCCAACTTCAGATTTAAACATGTGTTTCGAAGCCTAGGCGAAATTTGGGCGCCTAGCCTGACATAGTTTGTTATAGAGTTGGCATGTTATTTAATGCTTCATAATTATTGATGCCTTAACGATATACATTTATTATTGAATAATTTCAGAGGAACCCTGGGTATGAATGGGTCAATATTGTTGATTGTGTAATAGTTTCAGATTCATAACTACTTGTAACTCTCTCAGATGAGCTTACGCTTGGTGAGGTATCAGAAACTATTAATTTGGAATTATTCTGGTTTGCAGGGTACAACAATAAAGCTGTGAGGGGCTTTTGCTACTAATATTGTTAGGTCCCACAGTTCTTTTATGTTTAGTGGCCTGTGTGGCCATCATATAAAGGTTTTATTATTATTTAAAAAAATATTACTCATGTTTTTATTCAATTACAATTAAATACAAATGCATGCTCTTAGTCTCCTTGCTCCATGATTGATATCAGCATAACCCATATAAATTGATTTCAGGAGAATCCACAATTCATTTCAGTTTAATCCATAATTGTTTTCAATATGCGCTAACCTCATTCTTTAAGGAATTTCATCTTAAAAAACAATGTGGTCATACCTGTTTTCCTGTAAAGGTCCCTGTTATATGGTGCATATCAGAAAATTATTTTCAAAACAAATGTTGTCATACTGTATAATAGTTAAAACTCTATAAGTCTTGGCCTATCATCTGATTATGTCGACTTTGGTTCTAGCTTCTGACCAGTGGATGGCGAAGAAGTACTCCATCTTTTGGGAATTTGGAATTTCTCTCATTTTATCCCCCTCATCTACCCCTTCTTACATTTTTTCTTTCACATCCCCCTTTAAGGATTGCAGGGCTCGAAATTAAGATTTTTTCCAGGGAGCCCAATTGCATCTTCAAAAATTACTTAATGTGTTGTATATAGAACTAAGTACATCGTTGGGCTCCCTACAGAAATTTGGTTTATCTGCAAGAGAATTTAAGGGAGCCCTGGGCTCCCGCTTCCAGCTTATTTCGAGCCCTGGATTGGTATCCATACCGCCCAGTTGGTGAGTGGTATATCCTGGATTTTGTCTTTCAGCTCTGCATCGCTAGTTTTTTATCCACCTCCAAACCAGGCCTGCGACGTTTTTGTACCCGTACCATGACCAGTACCATAGGTGTTTTTTACCAGCGGCAACTAATCCGCAATAAAGCTGCTATTTATCGCCTTACCTTTGACAACCAGGTAATGGAAGCGCCCCCTCATGCTCTCGCTGCTCTTCTGGCATGAGCTGCTTAACCTAGCTAGCCTGGGAGAGGCTTGGTGATGGCTGACCTATACTCCTTAATCCTCATATCTAATACAACACTGCTACTTCAACAGGGGCCGATCTAAGGGGAGGGGTTCTAACAGACCCCCTACTTACATGCTTTTTTCAAAGTGAAAATGCTATTCAATTTGGTGAATGAACCTATCTACATGCTTGGAGATGTGCTCTTGCCTGCATCTATGAAACTATTGAAAATAACTTTATTCTAAATCATAAGTACACTAATTATTGAATTGAGACTTTAGGTTGGGTTTTCATCCACATTTCTCATCCAGATATTTTTACAAAAAAGGTCTGATTACAAAGATAATATTACCGAAGTGGATGTTTTTGGCTGTTGTAAGCATGAATGGGTTAACTCATCTGGAGCGTAATCATTGTCTGACTGACATGAAAATCATTTTGAAAAATATTTGACTGAGAGTTGTTTCATTTAAAAAATCCCTCTTCAAATATATTTCGATGATTATTCTTTTTGATTAGTTATGTTCAATGTTGTCAGACTGTGTGCACACCTCAGAAACAAATTGAATCTCCTCCCAATAAACTAACCCTCATGTATCTTATCCAGGATCTGCCCCTGTGCAGACTTGACTGTCATTGTCAGATGCCAATAGGAAATAACTTCCTTCCTCCAAAATTGTTATATCTTAATTAACCCTATAGAAAAGTTCATAGATAAATAAATGCAAAACTGTTTTTTTTTTGTTTTCAATAGGCCAGGAATATTCATAAAGATTCCTAAAGCTTGGCAATAAGTGCTCAAATGAAGAATTAGATTGGCACACATTGAGATGAAATTAGTTGATCAGGATACAATGATATTTTTGAAAATTCATCTATTCATTTTGTGTTTGTAGAGGCATCAATTCAAAAATAGCAATGTAATTGGGTTTCATGGTATTTTTGGCTTCAATTTAATCAAGGAAAGCATGTTTTTGATTGGCATCTGAAATCTGTCTGTCTTTGAAGCAGTTTGTATGGCTTTATTCTTGATCATGCCTTTAGTATAGCATGTGCAAGATCATTCATATATTTTCAAAGGTGAGCCTCACCTGTCTACACCAACTGGTACTAATCAAATATCATGGACATATGTGTTATTTGTCAACTTATCAATCAGTGAAGGTTTCTTTTTCTTTGGCATGGGATGTTAATGTTTTGATTCTTGAGCATAAGCTTTGCATCTTTTTCTCATAGCTTTGTTAACATTATTAGCAGGTATAATAGCTGCTTAAGAACATTTCTTCTTTGTTTCTAAATCTTATTTGACTAAAACTACTTTTTACGTCTTATTTTTCTTAAATATACTCTCAGTATCAAGTTTGATATTTTATATATTTTATGTTGTATAGTTACCTGATATTTTCAAACATATTTTATTTCACCATTTAAAAGTTAACATCTATATTCTTTTTTTTTTGCTTACACATATTGAGTTAGGGCTATTATATGTTTCCTGAATGTTTTATATGTGACCAGTTTGGAAAGAAACAAGTATCAAACCATCATTGAAAAAATACAAAAACCTTAAAAGATATAAATGAAAGTTGTACCAGCTTGTGTGTTGTCAGGTGAGGTAAATCTGTCGCCCTGTTTCCTTTACCTTACCACCTCTACTTGGAGACAATAGCCTTCTACCTGTGATTGCAAAGAGAGACTGACCAGAGAGCCTGTCTTTCCCTGTCTGTAGGTCTCAATAGATAGTTATTCTGCCAGCACGCAGAGTAGTGTGCGGACAGCGGTCAAGGCTACTCTCACTCAGATGCTGACCGGGATAGCCGAGCGCCTAAATGACAAGCTGGGGCAGAGGGTAAGAATGGCATATTTTGTGCATGCACTTTGACCTTTGTACACTCACCTCTTGGTTTCTTTTTCAACTTTGACCTCACAAAATGTAGCTGACATTTCCTTGTTGTCCATTTCCCTTGAAATCCAAGGAATTCTCAGCTACAATTTGCAGGTTCTAGCATGATACTAATATTGGTTGGAATTACTTTATTCTTTATACTAATGAACTTCTTTTATTAACCTCCTAATCTTCTTTTCATTGGTTTTGAGGATTTTGCCCAAAAAAATATTAACACGTTTTGTCACATTTTTGGCTATGGCTATCTTATCTCTTTCAGTTGTTTGCATGTCATGAAATAGGCATTGCTATATTCTGATGATGGTGATGAAAATCAAACAGCAAAAAGTTATACCCTTTTTGGTGATGAATGATTTAAATTTGAATATTGATACTTGGCATTGCTGTGATAATTGGATTAATATCAGAGAGTCATCTTCAAAAAACTTTGGGTTAAAAAAAGATTTGGGTTACTGACACAGGTCTGTTCAAAATTACTGTATTTATTCATACTAATCATTGAATGAAGTACCAATTTTGGTGATACCAGTATAAGAATATTTGGTGATCTTGACCTAAATGGTACACTTAATGGTTCTATGTAGATATCAGGATTACTTCTGACCTGATACACTTATATCCAACTTGAAATCAAAGTGAAATTTCACCAGTAAATGTTATATTTTTTGATATTAAATTTCTGGTTCAGTTTCAAGATGGAAGCTAATAGTTTTAAAGGAAAATAATTTTCTATTGAATGGTTATTCCTTGCTGTGAATAACTGATTATGCATACAAATTAGTGTATTATTGGTGTCATTGTCTGCATGCTCAAGGTATGTTGTCTTGCTGTTGTGGGCTATAGTAACATTATTTCATTGCTTTTTATTTATCACGCTTTTTTACTCAATTCTCTTGCTTAATCTCATCCCATTTTGCTATAGTTTCAAATTGTATTATCATGTTTTAGTTATAATTCCATTCACCTTAGTTTGCATTTATATTTGTACATTTTCCACTTCATTGATATTAGAGCTGAAAGCCATTTTTTGAAAAATGACACTGAATATTTTTATTTGTTTCTTCATTTCTAATATGATATGACCACAACAATGAAAGCCTATTGCACATAGAGCTTATAATTTTTCTAACGTATGAAATTCACTTCACATTTTGTTGTATGTTTAACAGTTTATGTTTTGTTTAAAATTTGCATCAATGTATTGCGTGGGAATATTTTGTGGGTTTTCATTTTTACTGTACCTTTTCAGAAGATTGTAGCAGGTTTTTTTTATTTATCAGTATATGTGATTAAGTGTCAGATTATGTATATGTTTCTGATGTAAATAGATTAACATGTATGCGGGCACTATGCTGGTAGTGCTGGTATAGATTGTATTACTGCATCAGGTAGCATAAATACAATACAATGATGCCTCAGCTCAGTATTGAAGATCATATCAGTAATCTTAAGAGCAGGCAATGGGTTTAGTTACTTAGTGAACATTCATAATGATAATCTCCTGGACTGTTGGAGTATTTCTTGTGAGAAGAGACTTGGCACCCACTCTGGTTTACCTCTCCTCTGCCAGCCAGTCCCAGGACATATATTAACCCTTGAAAGCACTATGCAAAATTAGTATATTACTAGGGCTGTCATTGATAATGCCCGTATCGATGAATCGACAAAAAAACCTTATCGATTATCGATATCGAAGAAGGCACAACATATCGATTCATATGCAAATTAGGTAAATAAACTATTTTTCAGGAACACACAGATTCAACAACACAAAAACTCCCCACTACAACTGTGTGCGTCCATTCCATTTATTCTTGAATTCACACAGATTAATGTGTATGTGTTAGGGCTGTGATCAATGGGTCAAAAAATCACCCCACACGCGAAGTACAACCATTCCTCATAAGCACATTCCTGGTTTTCATTCATTTTGAATTCGATTCGCTGAATGGAATCGAAGTAGCGTATCGGTAATAATTTTGTCAATTATCGAATAGATAAATATTTCTTATCAATGACAGCCCTATATATTACACATCTATATCTTGTTATCGTAAGTGGTGAAAAAAGGAAAATATGGCTACTGACTTCAAAGTTATCAATTTAGCAACCAAGTGTTGTTATGTAATAAGAGAACTTAGAGCTAATTAAGTATGTAACAAGCATACTATTTGCATACGATTAACCAAATGGGTAGTAGTCGGAGAGTTTGACCATAACATTTTCAGGAAGGTTTCGGTTTGGCTTCTTAGATTTTCAGATTTAGTAGCAAATAAAGTGCATGCAGCAGGTCAAAGTAACAGTATTTCCTGGCTATGGGGGCTGTGGGCATGTACCCACAGAAAATTGAAAAAAATATGAAAAATATATAAAAAAAATACATAAAAAATATGCTCTGAGATGCATTTTGTGGGTAATATTAGGTAAATAGGGAGATAAAAATTCAAGAAAATAGAAAAAAAACATTTCAAAACGCTCCAGTTGATAATTGTTATGTCTATTTGCAAACTCGGCTCCTATAATTTAGCATGTGGTTGCAGAATCACATGCTCATGTGGCAAATGCCCCTAAGCGACCATTAAGTTCAATCCCTGAGTCCTATATTTAATATTACTATAAGCCCAGATAGGCATGCCAGTATGTTGCCATAGCCTATTCTGAACCAATTATAATGCATCTGGTTCAAACTCATGCTTCATTAGATTTTCTGTAGGCCTTAGTGGCATTTGTTTAGAGTACAACACAATAGGCCTACATTTTTCCACATATATTCATGCTGTAAGGGATTTTACTTGGAATGAATACTAATGTAATCTGACTACTTTCAGAATATCTAGAAAAGGCAGCATGTGATAGATACTTTTTAAATGATAAATGATTGACCTCAATTCAATAATTGTATTTCTTTTGATGAAATCATGCAGGCAAAAGCCTAGTTGGGATAATATTTCAAGAGAAAATGTTATTCAGAACATCAGCAACAACTCTGTTTCAAATATTTTGTAAAATATTAGTTATTTTCAAAGTATTATAGACCAAGATAATTTCTAAAGGAACTCTTCAGCTAAAATTGCACTTGATTTCTAAATTGTAAAAGAAGTCTCTCTTTATCTATATATGAGTACAAGTACTCTCAAATCTAAGATGGCCACCAACCACTTGAAGCTGAACAGGGCTTCATTGTCGGCCAGGCTGGGATTTTAACCGGCCATTAACACTAAGGAGTTCCTCCAAAAATTGACATCTGGAGCTATGATACTTCAGTCAATACCTTTGAAATTGGGAATAACTTTACAAATATATGATGGAAAATGATTGGTAATGTTCTTTATATTAACATTTTCCTATTTGTGCTTTTCCTGCAAGATTTCATTAAAATTGTCAGGCTGGTTTTGGCTACTGTGAGCATCAATGGGTTAACCCTAATGTGATTGCCATAGTTGAAGGGTGAAAAGCTGGCTGGAATGCAGCGATAGATTACTGCAGGCGACGTGTCCTGTTGGAAAAATTCCCCTACATTAGCCCTGTCCAGCTACATCCAGGCTTGGGTCACTAATTCAATTGTCCAGCCCGAACCAATTTCCTTAAATGCAGGTTTTGGTGTTGCCATCAGCGTTTATTCTCATTGGGAGTGACATGATACTTTAGGCTAGCCTGTCTATGGGGAAAACAGGCCTAATGGAAAGGTTTAAATCAGGTTAACACTTTCTTGCCAAGAAACTGGAGCATGCCAGATAAAAAGATAAAAGAAATATTCAATAATGGTCTAGAAAATACAGTAGAACCTGTGCATATGTTAGACACCTCTGTATCCTAAAGTTAAACACATTGTTATGGATTGAAAACCATTTAAGTGCTGATTTGTCCTGACTTAAAGTGAATATATCTTAGATTCAAGATAGAAAATATCTTTTTGACATTTCTACTAAAGTAGGTAATAAAAATATATTCATTCAAACTGTTTTCAGAAATATTGTTAATTGAATAAATGTCCGTATTTGTACCTGGTGTTCAGGATATAAGTATCCTAAAACAAGTGTTCAGGATATTATTATCCCAAAATAATTCCTATAGAATTTGGGGTATATTGATACAGTTGTGTTGAATTGTTTCCAAAAATAACCCAATGATGTTCACAATGCCTGGAAGGTGATATTTTAAAAAGAGTAATATCTGATTGAAATGAGCTTGTTTTTGTTTTTTCTTTAGAAAATACGTTCCTCCTTGAAATATCTTAAAGCTTTGAAATGTAGAGATGTACACATTAGTATCAGATGATTAAAGCATGAATGCAACAGCAAATATGACTGTATACATTCTGAGGCGACCTCTACCTAGCAGGACATAGAGCCAGTCTCCCTGGATGTGCCAAGTGGCTCCATATGCCAATCATTGATCCTGTGTGCTGATTGGCCAAGAGTATCAGCTCATGCAAGTGATGTGTGTATATGTATACATGTATTTATGTATCATACATGTATGTATATTTGTATGTACATAGGAAAGTATGTATGTGCATATGAAAGTATGTTAGGAACATTATTCTTAGGGCTCATAGTCACCATCTGTTTGAGTTTAAGTTTAAAAGCTTACACTTCAATTGGATAAGTAAGCGTCTGACTTATTTGTACAGAGTAAATAGACTTTTCATCCCTGAACTATAAGCTCATTTACATTTGGCATCTCTTTGTGTTATCGCCTACGCATAGGCCTCCACTTCTAGTAAACTCAGCTCTAAAAACTAGCTATACAAATTCATTATGTTTCAAGTGCAGTCACTTTTTTCAATAATGTTCCCTTATATGGCTGATATCAGTTTTATGTGCCCTCTCAGTATGGTTTGCAAAAGTAAATTTTTTGTCGGGGTCAGGGTCTTAGCCAGGATTTCAAAAATGCCTGTCCAAAACAGCAAATTCGAAATATATGCCTGTCCAGATTAAGCTACTGATCTACTTCAAATCCTTATACCAGCAACATTTAATAGCCTAGTGTGTCAAAAAGGGCAATTTACACTTCAGCTATGTCCTAGAAGATGCTTTGTTAGGATAATATTTGGTTATTACACCCGAAAAGTCAAAATTGAAAAAATCATCATAGAAATTTTTGCCTGTCCAAACAGGAGGTTTTTAGAAAACTACCTGTCCAAAAGACAGGTAGGACGAGTCCTGGCTAAGTCCCTGGTCGGAGTACTCTTGCTGTTTATTTTCATAGGGATTAGGAGAAGAGGGTACATATACTTCATAAACTTCTAAAGTATTTGTGGGTGCTATTGTGAGTTGTAAGGGTAGCAGAAGGGGTGAGCAGTACAATTATTACAAAATAATTACTTTGAGACGTGCATTCTTAAATCAGTGCCTGTACTTATTATAACCTCCTTCATCAAGGTTCATTAATCAATTCATTAGTCATTCGGATAAGGCCTCAGTATTACATGCTAGTCTTGAAGCATTTACAGATTTTGTTTATGAATTACACTGTAGCTATGCTAGTTCATCCATCCCATTGACCCAAGTTAACTTGCAACTCTCATATATTCCTTTTCCTAATCATTCTCTAACACATTTGAGAAAATAACACAATGGAAAGAAAAAAGTGTTCCGAAAAATATTGAAAAATGTTTGTGCTATTGATATCCTTTCCATTATTCTTTTCACAATATTAAGGCCACACCAAGTTTATTATTCGTCTTACGGATGCGGCGACTTTGATTTGCCGTTTTGAGAAAAATAATAAAATTCAGACTCCCATTTTATTTTCATTTTTCTAGCGGCGACGAAAAGTAAAGCCCAACATAAAAAAAATCACCACAGGGCTCGACACTAACTCTAAACCGCTGGCCAGTAAAAAATCCCCTAAAACAGCTTCGGGCAAGTAAAAACAGAGCTCTACTGGTCCTACAGGACCAGTAAACATTCCAATTCTGAAGGCACACAACCCTCAAGAGGTCCACGGGCACGGGACCGGGACCCGGTAGAATCAAAGCCATAAACAGAAGGGGGCCTGCATCTATCTCCCGGCTCAGCACCACAGGAAGCGTTGATAGTTTTACGGACGGCCTGTGGTCACCAGCAAAGCCTTTGTTTATGACCCAGTACTAATATTATACACAGTAAAATCCTGTGTGCTGGGTCGTGACCACAATGTCAACAGTACCAGCACTCTCCACACGAGATTCAAGATGGAGGCCGATGATACCAATGTCGTAAAAAGTGCCGTAAAAAGTGCCGGTGTGAGAATAGGCCAGTCTTTTTATACACATGTTCCTGGCTGTGTGTTTCAGCTTTGTGATCAGTAATGTGTATAACTAGCATTGTGATTCATGGAAGGGTTTCACATGGGAGGGTTAAGGCTGATCCTTTGAAATATGTTACACATTTACTAACTATGGCATGTTAATATGATTCAATGTGTGATGTATGATTTCTCTTTCTCTCCATTTACATTTCTGTGACTTTAAGGGAAATGATTTCCCTTAAACATTTTAATTTTTTCTTTCTTTCTTACACTCCAAGCTCTATCATAAATATACATAATTATTATTATTATCATCATCATTATTATTATTCATTTATTTATTTTTTATTATTAGAAACAGCGGTTAGTGAGTGCATCTTGGTAGGGGTCTTGCACTTACAGGAACTAAAAAAGGAAATATGTTAATGATCTAAGTCTAAAGGTAGTGCTGCCATTTTTTTACACTTTCAAAACCTATTTTTATAATTGTGTACATTATTTTTCGTCTCATCAGGCACATCAAGGGACAAGAATATCATCTTCTAAAACACTACTTTATTCGATCTTAGTAAGTTTGAATGTAATATAACTGCACTTGTTGATTTCGCAAATGCGTGCCATACCGCGAACTTAAAATGGCGGCCGTGAAGCAGCCGCGCCTAATCCAAGTGCTCTTACTTCATTCATTGGCACCAGATATCCAGATAGTGGGATATCTATAAAATAAACATTTTCGCAAAGCTGAGAATCAGCTTGTTTTGATAATATAAGTTTATTATCTATTTTCCCGACCGATTTCTTGTTGTCAATTAATATAGTAAGGGTTACATGATTTTACGGCTCATGGACAAATGAATTGAACCAGCGTAAACTTGCGAAGAATATGTCCAAACCATGTTGAATTGAGGTCTCAGAAATCGTTCTCACTCATGGTATTAACCCTGCTCTTGCTAACACCGGATATATCCGGTGCTCCATATCTTGCCTGTGTGACCAACACCGGATATATCCGGTCTTTGGGTACCCTTGCACTTAGCAAAATAAAAACTACATAGGTTGATTAAGGGGTATTGAATTATACTAGATATCAAGGTTTTACCTTTTACTATGTTTCTGTTTCTGTTTGTGAAGCACATTATTGAAATAGTAATAGAAATCTATTAAATCCTTCTGATTTGCTTGGTAGACCCACAATATCCCTGGTCCCAGGGGATAGGTTCTCCCATATGGGGGTCTAGCATGACAAGGGTTAAGAGAAAAGAAAACATTTTCGGGTAGATATGAAGGTATGTAAACACCATTTGTAATACACATTTTTTAATATAAGGTTGTTTATTTCGATGGGAAATAGCTTCATAACATGACTTGATGCAGTAACTGTATTTTTTGTGTTAACTTTTAAGTTGATGTTGTGAAATACTTCAGATTTAACGGGAAAAACATTGACCGTTAAAGTCTGGAAGCCTGATTTTATTTTTATTTTTTTTGGAGTCTGACGAAGATTTTTTTTACAAAAAAATCCGTAAGACGAACAATCAACTTGGTGTGGCCTAATAGAAGAAAAAAAACACTTGAATGGGTTTTGTGTTGTCATTTCTAGGAAACCATCTTCCCTCACATGCTAGCTTTAGGCCGTTTCTGCCATATTCATCTGTCATATTGGCTAAGTATATGTCAAGAAATAATGATATCCCCCAGCCATGTGTGAGATGTAAAGATGTCTGATCTGAGATAAACCTCTGGCTGTAATTATATGATCAATAGAAACAGACAGGAAGGTCCTCCATAACATTTATAACACAAAAGTTGCGTGTGGATCAATGAGATTAATCACCTACAAAGAAAAAGGTTTGCATCCTTTATTTTCAGACCCTATATTGAATATTTCTTTCTATCTTTGATGGTTCTCAGTCATTTATTATGGGCCCTCATTATGAAAGAGTACTCTTGTTCATTTAAGTTTCTTGTTTTTACAAAGGGACCTTAGATTAGATATTGATTTCTATTCATGTATATCCTGCCCTAACATAGTGACAGTATGATGTCCATTAGTTTACACATAATTCATATAGGTGGCACCTGTAATGTGATGCCAATGTATTGAACGCTTGTTGCCTGAATATGAAATGTCACCTTTTATAACGACCTTATATTGAATATAACTCAAGCTATTTATGTAATGTCCCTAACAGAGTGACCTTAAGTTGTATATTAATTCAAATATAGCTAATTAGCCCCTACCCTTTTTGTGTAACCTAGCTTTTATTGAACATCATGCAGTTTTTCATCCACGTAGGTTCTGCATTTCCATGGTGACCTTATTGTATATATCACTTGAAATACTAAGTGTTTTCCCTAGGTCTCTAACCTTATGTTACAATGACCTTTTATTGAATATTAGCTACTGTCTATGCAGGCCCTGCCCTTGCAGGGTGACCTTATATTATATATCAATGTATTTACTATGTGTTTTCCCTAGGTCTCTCCTCTTATGCTGCAATGACCTTATATTGGATATTAGCTACTATCTATGTAGGTCCTGCCCTAGCATGGTGACCTTTAATTATACATCACTATAAAAACTAGGTGTTTTCCCCTATAGGTCTCTCCCCTTATGTTACAATGACCTTTTATTGAATATTAGCTACTATCTATGTAGGTCCTGCCCTAGCATGGTGACCTTGACTTTGCCATCAGTGTAGTATATTTATTGATTCAGGGAAAGGGTTAAGAGGTCCTCTATGGAACATATGCGGTTATTGGGGATTACAGCCTTATGATAAGATCAGACAGAGAAAAATCAATTCCCAGCCTAGGCTTGCAAATAGTGTGGCTATCAGCATATCAAGCTTGCTATATGCAAAAATTTATTGAATCTGCCAGATCCATTTCAACTGGCTCAGAACTCTTGACACGCTGCATATGTAGTTCCAAACTTTAATATTGGACAGAGGACTGCCTGAAACATTGTATTACTGTATACATATCACAAGGAATGTTGTGAACATCTTTTGACTGGAGAGTCAGTTGATGACTTAAAGTTATTCACTGAAGGTGAAAATCGGAGGAGATGGAGATGGAGGACTGTAATAGTATTAACAACGTCAGGCAGCATGTAACTTATAGGAAATATTGGATAAAAAGAAAACCTCAGCATACAAGACCTGAAAATACTCTGACAAGCCTGACATTGACTCACATGGATGCAGTTTTATACATGTATTGGATTTAGGGAGTTGCTATTAATGTGGACGCAACTTACATGGAAGTTGTTTGGCCTCTTACCATCTTGATAACTGCTTTACGGCCTCATTCAATGTGGTTTTGCACTACAGTTATGCATGAAGACAAGCATTTGTGGATTTTAAACCATACTGTCAATTAACATCAATGCTTCCCTTGCATATGCTTAGATGGAAGGGGTCATATGGTGTATTCAGAGAAATTTGTGGAAAATACCAATACCAGTTCATTAACCTGTACTGTTTTGAGTCTTAATGAAGCAGTGCATATGAAGACAAACACCTGTGGTACTTGAATCATACATGATACCTGTTTTCCTGATGTTTAGGTTTGCATCAAGAGAGTTCCGTGGCAGATAGCAATGCACATATGTCACCAAGTACTTACCATGAAGCAGTGATGCAGTATATATATTCAAGATATGAAATATAAATCTCAAAACATGAAACACCAGTTTTCTAATTCTGCAGAGCTGAAAAGGAGAGTTACATCACAGTGTTCAAATCCTGCAAAGTTTCTGTTCAAAATGTATTACTTTTAAATCGCCTGGAAAACCAGTTCTGGAATCTACCATCATGAAGGAACCAAGGTTTTGGTTTGTGTGGGAGAAGCTGGTTCCAGAGGATGTGTTACCTGCTAATTGGTGCCAGGTGGGTCATTCTCTCCTTACCTGTAAACCAGGTAATAATCAGTTCACACCTGAGTGCTGCTGGGATGGCATTGTGAAGTGATGTCAACATTTAGTTAACATTTCACGAAACATTGAGTTAACACACAATACAAATTGGTAGTTTTCAAGCAATATTGATAAGGAATTTGATATGGTTGACTTTTTTCTCATCTATCTGTGTATTTATTTGCTCACAAATTGAATTATTTCAATCATTAATTGTTATCATTTTGTGGTCATTGTTATCATGTAATTAATTCCTGTCTATAATGCACCATAGTCTAGGCCAGAAATCAGCTTTCCCATGCTTTAGTTTTACACCATCTTATTGCCCTTGTTAAGCTATGCTTTAAACAGATAGGTCTTAGCCATTATCTCTGCAATTGTTTTATTATTTGAGCTTTATAATGATAGTGCATATGTATATTAGTTGATAAATGTCCTGACTCTTATTACTTATCTGCAGTCTTGTATTACCCAACCTCAGCTGTCAGTCATACTAAGTCTTTGTTTAGTTTACCTCAATGGTATTGATGAATTAAAACATTATTTCTAAGCAAATGGCATTCATTTAAAAGTTTGATCATTTTGCATTATTTTTGGATTGATAAGAAGGGCAAAATAAAATAGCATACACCATGGTGTTTTGATATTTTAGATTTTTTACCTTTCAAGTAGGTATTCCTGCTCAGATTTTGAAGTTATATGATTATCTTATGTTGAGAGTACATGTATTTTGTTTATCTTTTTGTCATTCATTTGTCAAGTATTCCTTTTCATGATGACTGTATTTCCTAATACCAAGATAACATCAAATTATGATATTTTAAAGGTTCACTTCAAAGTCCTTCATAAATCATGATACAATTTCCTAAAATGGATGGTAACATGTACTTTTGGATTTGTATTTTTTTGTCATATATTGCTTGTATCTTGCTAGTCGTGTTTGTCTTTGATAGTGTGTGGCCATTTGATTAATTACTGTTTCTCAGTTTGTGTTTTACTAACATTTTAACTCTTTGCATGCCTGACATAGGATGAAGATGCAAGTGATGTTCTTGCTGATTTTAAATCAAACGGTAAGTAGAATTTATTCTAATTGTTGCAGTTGTGATCTTTTTATGGCAGTGAAACCTCCTGGTTACAGATCCAACACTTCAATTCCCTATCTTTGCCAGTACCCTCTTTTAAAAGATGTGTTTAGTTGTCTGTATGATTAGCTAAGTTAAGGGTGAAAGATCACAAAGTTATCAGACCACTTTGGTACATCAAGCAAATAAAATCATAATACTCTTTCTGGGTGTAGCCATGGTCGTAGCCAATATTTGGAAACCGGGTGTCCAAATAGAGGTTTCATAGACTTTTACGTGTCAAAGTTTGGTACAAAATACATACTACTAATAAAATAAACCCTATATATTTACAGATTTTGATTTTTAGGCCAGTAACTGCCTTGTGTGTCTTATGAAAGTGACACTACAGCTTCTACATCTTCTATCTTCTAAGAAAAGTCATCATCAGCAAATTCTGCCAAAAACTTTGGGTGTCCAAACTGTCAAAAAACAGTGTTCTGGGTGTCCAAATGACACGCTGGAAGCATAGGAGGCTAAGCCCCTGGGTGTAGCTGAGGATTCTGAGGAAAGTTTAGAGTTTTCTTAGGAATTCCTGGCTATTCCTAGTTACATTTTCAAAGGATGTATGTGTTGGTGCTGGGCGCTCTGTGTGATTACTTCAAAACAAAGTGCCTCAGTTGTTATGGGAAAATGTAATATTTTCAAGTTATTTATCTTTTTCAATCCATAGTGAAGCATTTATTATTCTCATTATGTCATCTGCTCATTGTACTTCATGTGTTTATTCTTATAATCTTATAAATCTATGTGTTTTTTCTCACCAGGTCATGCAGCCTCAGAGTCCCTTTCCGAAGATGTTGTGTCTATTTTGACATTCCTTTGCAAAAAGCTTTCTGCAATACAAAGGTATGTATCTGTAGTGTTTGTTTTTAATAAAAAAAACAAGCAATTTGCGATCAAATGATTAAATGAACACTCAATTATTAATCAAACAAAATCTTTTTCTACAATTTATAGGAATTTTATTCATCATCTCTTTTTCCACTTTTCAAGTGTAGATAGTGTCTAGATAGCAAGTAGTAAATCATAGAGGAAACTGGAATATTACGAAAAACATAATATAAGTCATTGGCAACTTTCTATCTCTCCTTACTCAGGATTTCTGTCCCAGATTTTCAGATCAAGGGAGCAGTGTGTTTGAAATGCTTTATAGACCTTTTGACCATCGAGTCAGACCATCAAATACAGTGAACCAGTTTCCTAAACCCTTCCAATGCTAAGTCTACTTGCATCCAAAGATCATTTATACAAAGATTTTTGAAAACCATCTTTTGTATTGGCCAGATTAGCCACCACCAGCTGTCACTGAATTGCTTCTTATATTACTCATGGATCTTTCTGAGGATTTGCCAAAACCCAGATATACTGAAGAACTGCTAACTGTAAGCTGAAAAAATTCCCCCTTTTGTATGTATTAAGTTTATACACAGTATGATCTTCATTTCTCACTTCTTCACACATGATATTTTGAGAATGCTACATTGGTCCCTTACTCTTTTTCTAGTCCTGGTCAGAACAGGCAGGTGGAGCCACTGCTGCTGGAAGGAATCTATGCTATCATCAGTAACATTCCTGCCTCCCTGCAGCACAATAAGGAATTCATCAACCTACTCTGGTAAGTTAAACATCACTTGTGCATAAGGGTACCATTGACCCATTAATGCTTAAAGAATTCCTCAAGAAATTGTCGTCTGGATCTATGATACTTTTGAAGATAACTTCAGAATTGAGAATGATTTCACAAACTATTTGAAGGAGAGTTGTAGATTATGTTCTGATTAACATTTCTCAATCCAATATTTTCCAAGCTTTGCATTTGCCTGCAAGATTTCATTAGAATTGTCAGGCTTCTTTTGACCGCTGTGAGCATTAATGGGTTAATATATTAATTGTATTATTTGCTCCCCTTTTAAATGGTTTAATCGTTTTCCCTTAAAGTCTGTGAACACCCTTGATTGCATGATTCTGTGTTGTTTTCAGGCAAGAGCTGTGTCCTAACCTGGTCTCGCTGCTGGGGAACCCCAAGCTGGACAAGAGCATCAGTTCCCAGAAGACGGGTACGCAGGAGGAGGTGGGGCGCGGGTCAGGGTGCTCCTCCTCTGCCCCTAATGTAGTGGGCGCTGCAGCGAAAACCATATACAAGTAAGTACAGCAAATTCTGATGGATTGGTAAACCCATTAACACTCACAGCAGCCAAAACCAGCCGGACAATTTTGATGAAATCTTTCAGCCTAAAGCATCATTGGCAAAATATTTGAAGGAGAAATGTTGATCAGAACATTACTAACAACTCTCCTTCAAATATTTTGTAAAATCTTTCTCAATTTAAAAGTTATTGTCAAAAGTATCTTAGATCCAGACGACAATTTCTGGAGTTACTCTTAAGTGTCAATGGGTTAATACAAGTGTCCTATTATGATGAACCCATTCATGCATGCACATTTTACGTAAGAAATCTGTGGTAGGATCGCCTCAATAAAAGGTCAAAAAAGGTAAAGGTATTCGGTTGATAGTCTTGTATGCACCGAAGCGCTCACACGACCTTTCTCCCCTAGCAGGCCTGTACACACGGAAACCATTTCAATCCCCTGAGGGATATTCCAGAGCAACTTTACTTAAATGTTTTCTGCCGTTAGCCGATGTAGCTGATTTTAGGAATGCATGCCAAAGCGCCCTCTTTTGAGCTAGTCATTTTGGTGTCATTGTGAACCATTATTATTTTCTTCTTCTGACCAGACTGATTGAGGCCTTTTGCAAAAAACACTCCCTTGTTTATGCTGCTTTTCTTCATCATTCAAAGGCATCTAACCACAATTTAGTCTTTGTAGGTAGAAAAAGCGACAATAAAAAGAAAATCCATATTTCATGGGGCTTTGGGCTTGTATGGGTTAATTCCACTTTTTATACTCTCTGCGTCATGTGCATTGAAAAAAATTCTACTCCCATTTTGAAAACACACAGAAAACTGGAATATTTTCTTTTTCTGGCTTATTAATTTTTTTTTGCACAATATTATTTGTTTTACGGTCAGAATGCAGTTTGTTGCTTGTATTTAGATTGCTTTTCTTCCAGTAAAACCCCAGCACTGACATTTAAAGCACAATTTATGCCTGGTATTTTGCCTGGGATGAATGTGGTTCTGAATATGAGCAGTTGTAGTATGTGTCTGAAAGGCATAACTAGGCTGGTCAATAATCAGTATTGATTATAAATGATGGACACAGCTGTCTCACTACACAAGTTGCTGAGAATACACATACAGTGTGTACAAAGCATTATGGAACCCAACTACCCCACTCAAGTTTGACATATTTATAGGACAACATTTTTCGAATAATTTTCACCTCTATGTTGGGTCTTACCTAGGATTTTAAAACTGTATGGCCCAAATTGACTATCATATCAATTGAGGTATCTGATGTTTTGAGGGATATGCTAGATATATTCAGATAACAATAAAGAACATGCATTGAATTGTTAAGAAAATGTATGGTATTATTGAGGATTGCCTAATCCTTCACACTAAAGTGAAACTTTATCTGTGTGACATTGACATATTTAGAAAATTCGGACCTAATTTACAGGTGTCATATTTTTTTTCAAGCATCCACAATAACATTGCAGAATGTGGCCTTGTTTCTAAATGTACTCATTGATAGTAAATAATAGAGTGAAACTTGCTTAGGTAGAGCTTGTTCATGATAAAGATGAAATTTCTGATGAGTATTAATATCTGGTCTTGAAAACAATGTTTTAGTTAGAGTGATTGGTAGATTATTCCTTAGAGGAGGTTGGAAACACAAAATGTACCCTAATTGATTTTAATATTTATATTTCCTCTTTTTGAAGTGATTCATGTGTGTCACAATGGCATGAATGTGTTCTCGCTAGATAATGTCATTCAAACCGGTTTGTAGCTTGAAAGATAATGTTAAAATGACCACCTGACTGACCATAAAGACCAGTCCCAAAACACTTAGTTTTGAGCATAACTAGTCAGTTGGTGCAATTGATTGGATGTCTACAGAGAGTTTGATAGATGCATTAGTCTGTGCCACTGTTTTGAAATATTCCATGGATATAATAGTTGTTTTGCTTTTTTTTCATCATAATAGCTATTGAGTTGGTTTGTTTAATTGGACATTTAAGGTTAACTTGATTAGTGCTTGAGTCTTTGCCAAAGCTTTGAATTTTTTAAATGGATATAATAGTTACTCTGCTTTGTTTTCAGCATAGCTATTGAGTTGGTGCGTTTGATGGGCGGTATCAGGTCGCTGCGACCTGTTCTGGAGTCCGTGTTTCACAGGATGCTCCTCTACCCACCTCCTCAGCACAGACAGGAGGCACTCAAAGCTGTCAAGGAGGTCAGTAGTGGCAGAGCCAGGATTGTGATTCATTTTAAAAAGATTTCCTGTTTATTTTCTCACATGTTAACTATGGCGTTGTTTATATAGGTACACACACATATATATATATATATATATATATATATATATATATATATATAAATATATATATATATATATATATATATATATATATATATATATATATATATATATATGTGTATATATATATATATATATATATATATATATATATATATATATATATATATATATATATATATATATGTATTTATATATGTGTATTTCTAATGATAATGTATACCCTGCAGTTAGGAGATTTACATTAATATTGTAGATACACTTTTGTGGTACATACATCAGATCTCGAACCAAGATATCTCCCTATTCTTAGTTGAAATAGATCTTTCACTTTTCAGAATAACCTTAACAGTACAAATTAAGGCATTAAATTTAAGTAACCATTATTTTAACTGACTTGTATAGATATATTTGAGTTTTACACCCCCAAAAAAGTTAAGATATTATAATTTTTATAAATGTACTTAACATATCACTTGCAAAATAATGTGCTACATCATAACACAAATCAGAAGTATCAACTGTATACCTAATTACCAGTAATTATTTCATTGATTTTTTGAAATGGCTTTTGTGGGTCTTGTCAACGATACTTCTACTTTTGTTTTTGTCTCTCAGCTATTGAGTAGCCCGGAACGCCTGATTGACCTTGCTGGTCCCACGGCACAAGAGGTAACCAGCAAATCTCGACGCAATAGCAAGAAGACACCAAACTCTGATATGGCACTTCTTAAACTGTAAGTCATTTGAAGTATACATTATTTATCGCTATTGTGATATGGCTAGATCTCTGCAAGAAGGCAACCATATCGCTCCATCCACACTGGAGATCTAGTGCAACACTCACAACCACACTCATTTTGAATTTCCATACAAAAAAGCAATCTTAGTTGCTTTTCATAGGAAAAATTTGAAGCAATGCTTTGTCTGCACCAATATCAATTCATGTAGGACTTGTAAAGAAAAGAGTATGCAAGTTAGGCCAAGCCCAATGTACAATCGTATTTGCTATTTTAAAAATGGCAGTCCCATGTATTTTCTAACAAGAGTATTCCCCTTTTTTATTTTCAGTATAATGGATGGCGTGCAGGAGAGCTGCCACTGTAACGACTCCTCAGTGTGCATCACCAGTGTCCAGTGCGTTGACCTCTTGCTGACCTCTCTGGAGGAGCTCACGCAGGGGGCCGACATTGATGAGGACCTCGCCAGGGAAATACACATTCAGTATCAACAATTAGAAAAAGGTATATATCAGTGCATCAAGAATATTTCCAAGCTTCTCATACATACTTCTTGATTAAATCATCTTGTGTGTCTGAGAGGCCACCTGGTATTGCAATAGTTTACATTTGCAGCTTCCTTATATCACTAATAGGTTTTATATAAGTATGGCGGTCAGTTGCAGCTTTCTCATGCTATAACAATCATTAAAAATTGATTTAATGGTTAACCTTAGAAGGTAAATCCTTAAACATGCACTCCAGCACACTTCATGTTTATACTCTATGTAATTTTCAGATGGTGGGATGGAAGGGTTGCCGGCTTGCCGCCTAGTCCTGAACATGAATATTCTATTTGATTTTCAGATGGTAGGATGGAAGGGTTGCCGCCTAGTCCTGAACATGTATATTCTATGTGATTTTTAGATGGTAGGATGGAAGGGTTGCCACCTAGTCCTGAACATGTATTTTCTATGTGATTTTTAGATGGTAGGATGGAAGGGTTGCCGGCTAGTCCTGAACATATATACTCTGTGTGATTTTCAGATGTTAGAATGGAAGGGTTGCCGGCTAGTCCTGATCATGTATACTCTATGTGATTTTCAGATGGTAGGATGGAAGGGTTGCCGGCTAGTCCTGAACATGGCAACATTCTGTTCTATGAGGTGGACCATGATGGTTTCTGCTCACAGGAGCTGCACGCCGTGGACCGCACGGATGACGGGGACACAGACTCTGACAGCGAGGCTGACGACGACGTACATAGTGATCACCTTGACAACGAGGAGGATGGGGATGAGGTGGATAAAACTCATGTCCTTAAGTATGATAAAAATGAGGATGAGAATGATGAAAACTACAAGTCTCAGTTGCATGATGAGGGTGAAATCCAGATGCATTATGGGCTGAATTCTTTACGTGCGGATTATGAAATGGTAGAGAGGCAAAATGCACAGGAATTTACAGAGTACCTCCTCAAGTTTTTGCCCACGGCTCTTAACCTGTACAGCACCTATGAAGTGGACCAAATGATGCAGAAATTCTCATCTAATTTTTGTGCAGGTAAGTTACAATGAAACCCATGAATAAAATGTAATGAATTGAAAGACACTTATGATAACTTTTTTTTCCAAAATCTTTTAAAGTCTTAAATATATATAGAAATATTGCAAAGAATAATTTTGGTAAATCCTTTAATAGTTCATTATATGAGTGGACATTTTTAAAGGTTTACTGTCGCAGATATTCATTGATGATTAAATGACTTGATTCCACAGGGGATCGTGCTCATGTGAACCTGCGGACACGTGGTGAGTAGCATCCAGATTCAGCCTCCCTGCTTACCTATTTCTACTCCCACTTTGCCAAATCCCTTAACCCTCATCCTGCTGGTGGCTATTTTGGCCAATACAAAATGATGCAAAATACCTGAAAAATGACTGAAACCCTTGTAAATGGGTACTCAAATGAGAGAACTCAACGAGAGCTTTCAAATGAATACCAACATGACAGGGTTTAGATGGTTTTCAAAGATTTAAGCGTCCTTGGGCTTTGGATCAAAGTAGCCTCAGCATTGGAAGGGTTAAAGACACAACAATGGCTATTTTTATCTCAATACCTCACTTTTATCTTTGCGTGTGAAGCAATAAGGAGACAAGCTTTTTTCTCTTCTTTTTATCCAGTCATGGCATGTGGCATATATTTATATGCTGAATTTGAATGAAAATCTAGATATGTTTACCATGCAGCATATACTGTTTGTCTTTATTAGGTCTGTCGGATAAGCCCAGAAGTGACTCTGAACATGTGACCATACTTAATGCGGATGGAGTGTACATTGCCACTTACTCTGCTCTCCTGCTCAATCTCAAGCTGCTGCAGTGTGGATATTATGCTAGTCGAGAAAAAAGTCTGCCCATATCTGAGGTAAGCTATTCTATGCCGATCATATTGCAGGACTCGCCAATACCTTAACCCATTAATGCTTAAGAGTTCCTACGGAAATTGTTGTCTGGATCTAAAATACTTTTAACAATAACTAAGAAATTGAGAATGATTTTACAAAATATTTGAAGGAGAGTTGTTGCTAATGTCCTGATTAACATTTCTCTATCAAATATTTTCCTAATCATGCTTTTGCCTGCAAGATTTCACCAAAATTGTCAGGCTGCTTTTGGCTGCTTTGAGTATTAATGGGTTAAATTCACTAGCCGAGTAGCTTTATAGGTGATCATATCTTCCTTGTACTAACATTTTTGCTAGCCTTGAAATCGATTGAACAATAATATTTCAATAATTCCCAAATATGTCACTAGTGCACTAGGGTTTAGGGGCCAAATTTGTGCTCAGTTGGGGTTTGAGCTTTTTTGATGTTCTTTAATGAAAAAATTTGTATAAGAAAATATCAGGAAAGCATAGAATGTAGTTGTTGAAATACTGTAGTGTTCTCCTTTTATATAGTTTATATTTTGACGTTTAAAAAAATATCATGAAAGGAGGAAAGAGGTATAGTGATAGTCATCACCACTGATCTCTTGGCCGAGGCTGGCTTCGATAGGGAAAAACACAGAGAAGGATACGGTATGCCTAGTGATTTACATGAAAAATGATAGCAAGTTCTCCTTACCAACTCTGCTGCTAATTTTCGTTACATCTAAGACTTTAGTCATTCCACCTATACAGGAGGGATATGCAGCGGCCTAATAGTTATGATGCCTGGTTTGAACGATTTTTGTAAAGAGAAGGGAATTTCTCGTCGCGATATGACCCGAGCTTGTTGAAAGAAAAAACAATTCCTTCCTTCCTTCCATCTATACATGCACTTATGTGTGTGAATTCATGTTATTTATTTCCAGTAAGGTACAGGCAGTCCTGTCTGGACATTGATGCTGATTCTTATTGTTCTTGTTTATTTTAAGCAACAATTCATAGATGATATACTTGGCTGTGGCTTGTTGCTGTACCTGTCCCCTGCCTGGCTGTCTGAGCTGTACCATCAGGTCATCACTACCGACCTCCTGGCAGAGGCTGGCTTCGATAGGGAAAAACACAGAGAATCACCGTTTATCACTATGATCATAGGTAGGTTTTTACCTTCATCACAACTGACCACTTAGAGGTGGCTTTGATAGGGAAAAGCACAGAGAATCAACATCAAACTCAAAACAGAAAATCATACCAGTAACTTTTAAATGAAACAATCATATTCTGAAACCTAGAAAATATCCTTCTTTTTTATATTTTCCTAGAACTAATCTTTTAATATTCTCACTACTTATGTTATTTATTTCCTGTCTTGGATGTTCGGTCTTGTATGATAAGTTGCCATGTTTGTTGTCAATGGCCGAGCTTACAAAGGGAGTCCAAAAGTACATCTGCCATTTCAAATATTTCTCCTTTTTCTTTTATCTCTGTAGATATTGATAGTTAAATGAAATGACATGTCAACAGTCAGTTGTTGTGTGGCTTTGCCATAATTGATATTCCTCTTATTTTCTTTCTGTGCCCGTGGTCATTGGTATAGTTGTAATAAATATGATAACACCTTAGCTTTTGCTGATATTTCTTTTTTTTAACTTCCTGTCTAGATATTGATGGTAAAATTAGATCATATTGGTGGTAGTATTATTGTGTGGTTGTACTAAGGTAAACTATGCCACTGATTTTTCTAATATTTCTCCTTTTTTTCTTTGTCTAGATATTGATAGTACAATGAGCCTCCATGTTGGTGGTTTAATTATTGTGTGATTGTACTAAGTTATTCTATACCTCTGATCTTTCTAATATTTCTCCTATTTTTCTTTGTGTCTAGATATTGATGGTTTAATGAGCCGCCATGTGGGTGGTCAGCTGTTAACTGGTTGTACAGAGACCAAGAACCCTGAGCAGCAAACTGATGACAACAAGTTCATCACAGATGCAGGTATGATACTATGATGTTTCAAGATTCACTCTTCTGCCAAAACCCTTCGGTCTCTGTTGAATTTTGAATTTGAATTTTGTTTTTCATCACATTTGTGCCAATTGTGGCTAATTCGTGACTAGCCAGTTGTAAGTAGTGGAGGAAACCGGAGTACCCAGCGAAAACCACCGCCTAGCCCCAAGTCACTGGCAACTTTCTCACATGCCCAGGCCAGGATGCGAACCCTGGCAGTGGTGAGAGACAGCGTACGGTCAGTGGCAGCGCCTTAGACCACACGGCCGTCAGAGCAGGCCCTCGGTCTCTGTTGACGTGGAACGCTTGTCAATATGTTTCATTGCTTGAACATGAACAAATATGACTTTGATTAACTTGTTTTGTAGTTGATTTATTGTAATGAACCATAAATCTGTTTGTAGTTGTTTCGTTTTATGACCTAACCAAATTGACTAGTGTTTAGTCTAGTGGGCAGAAATGGCAGCTGGTCAAATTAGTTGATACAATAAGTTGGTAAGTTCAATGGGCCAAACATTTCTAGATCTAGACAATTGATGGGTATCAAGATTGATGACTTATATTTGACTTCACAAAGTGGATGTATACTTTGTGCTTTATAAGTGTACATATGAGATAAGGCTGAATGATTCACTGAATACTGGAGACATACGCATTTACTGTAGTATTCATAAATGTTTATAGCTTAGAGATGACTGTTAAATTCAAATGATTTAAGTAATGACCAAGAAAGGTTTAGAATCTGAATTTGATTGATCTCTCTCTGAAGGCATGAAGTTTACCAAGAGGATTCTGACGGAATGCTGGGACGGCATTCTGGATGTGCTTTCTGTCCTCCTGGATGGGAAGAGTTCCTGTGGTATCTCCAGCAGTCTGGCGCTGATGCTGGGAACAGAGGGCGCTAAAGAGGAGAGCATGAGGGCTAGGGACGCTATCTGCATGAGCCTTGACGGTCTACAGAAAGCTGCCAGGCTGGCATGCTCACTAGGTAAGTTACAGTAGGGATCTTATGGTAAAATAAGTATAAAGTATAGTTATTTTCATTATGGAATTTTCTATGGAGTCCGATAATTTTTTATTAGGGTATCCTACTGTTAGCACACCTTGCTTTTACTTCGGTGTTTCTATTTATTGTTGCATTTATTCTTACTTAAAACAATTGCTGGTAAATTAAGGCTTCAATGCCCTTCTGTGTGTAATATAGTGAGTCTTCTGCCTGCACTTAAAAATTTGCCTCTTTATTTTATATATATTTTTTCCTAAATAAGTCTGCCATTGGTTAGAATGATAAAAATGGAATGCATCAATATTTGCCTCATTTCTTTTTTTTCATACATAAATCTGCCATTGGTCAGAATGATTAAAATGGAATAGATCAATAAGTTATGATGTGCATATTTTCCTCCAGGCCTTCAGTCTCGCTGTGGAGCGGTGTTCGGCCAGCTCTCCAACGCGTCGTGTCTGGTGGAGGAGAGTCGCCGCAGCCCGCTGCCCGAGAGGAAGGGCATGAAGCCCTCAGTGCTGCCCTCTAGGAGTAAGATGGTGCGCCTCCACGCGGCACATGTGCTCAGCATGGACGTCGTGCTCAGCATCGGCCTCGAGATGGGCAGCCACTCCAGTGACTGCTGGAAGCATGTCTTCAGGTATGTGTGTATTTCATTCAGGGGTGGATCCAAGATTTCAGGTGAGGGGGGAGGGGGGGCGTTAAATTTAGATGGACTAAGTCTGCAACTGCTAATCACAACACCATATCATGGTCTGAGAGCTTTAGGGGGGGGGGGCGTGCGCTGGGTGCACCATCCTGGATCCGCCTATGTTATTGACTGTATAAAGTAATACTAGCATATTTCCAGGTTTGTATGTATTTTATTGGCTGTATAAAGAAACACAATATCATACATAAATAGAGTACAAACAAAAATGGAAAACAAACACCAAAAGGACGGAAACATAGCGTTGAAATAACATTTACACAAAAGTTAAGAAACCAAAAGCAAATAGAGTTGTATACAGGTGAACTTGGATATGACAGACTCAATGGGACCAGGAAAATTGGTCTATCATATGCAAAATCTGTCGTATACATATGACGAATACTTGATATGCATCGGACTGGGACCAAGCATATCGTCCGTCATATGCAAAAATCCGTCGTACAGTGGTCCGTCATATCCAAGTTCACCTGTATTAATATTGCGGAGGCACTGTATGTAATACAATATAGGGGATAGTAGAGGATAAACATTATGCTTAGTCTGAGATTTGTTCAAAGAGATTTGCAGCCCAGGTACAGTGCCATCAAGTGCTGGCAAATGCTTGAGTTCTGATTAACATTACTTCTTCATATATTTTCCTTAAAACGTGATTTTTTAAAGGAACTGCCTTGAAAATAGGCAAACTGTAGATGCCACAGACAAATGAGGTAATATGAATGCTGATATTATCAGATCCACATGCAGATCCCTTGTTAATTAGAATTCCTAATCTGTTCCGTTTCAGGTGCTGTGCCCATGTTACGGAGGAGGAGCACCTGTATTTTAGTAGTGGCAATAACCAGTCCAGTCTGCCCAAGGTTCAGCAACAACAACCGAAGAACACTGATCCTGATGATGCTGCACTATCGCCCCTGGATCTAGGGTAGGTGATGCTACTGCAGGGCACCAGGGCAGCGTGGGGCCACGTTATGCAGTTATTGCACCAGCATGTGACATGTTTCAACTTGTGCACCAGACAACTGTGTAAACTCACAGCTTGCTTGTTGGCTCAAAAATGTTGAACTCTTTTCTTTTATCTAAGAGTTAGTTCCTTTGATCAGAATGATTTTTAAGGGTCTGTTCCTTTGATCAGAGTAGGTGATGCTACTGGCACCAGAGCACCAGGGTTGTGCTGTTGGGCTCACAGGATAGCTGCTCCGGTATCTGAAAGATGTACCAACAAACAACCTTTGTAACCTCAAAGCTTGTTTGTTGGCTCCAAAATGTTGAACACAGTTTTTTTCTAAGTGTCAGTTCCCTCGATAAGAATAATGAAGATTTTGACTGTCTGTCCTAAGTGCTAATATTTTATCAACTATGAATCAGTGGATGCTTGCTATACCTACTCTTATTCATTCTCAGATTTACCCCTAGAAGTATCAGCAGGATTCATTTATCTTTAGAATAATTTAGAAAAAAGCAATTTTGATCCTAATTTTAATGGACTGTATTTCATCCTTCCAGCTCTGCTGATATCATGAATTCTACCATGATGCCAAGTGTTCCAGTGGCTCCCAGTATCAACGTTCCCGAGCTGATTCGCCAGAGTAACCTAGACGGCAGCACCAACATCATAGGAGGTGGTGTGCTCAATGCCGCTCAAGGCTCTAAGGTGCTCTGTGGACTCTCACAACAAGTTGACAGGTAAAGCAAAAAGAATGTATTACTTTTTGTAAGAATAGGACTAAAAAAATGATAATTGAAAGAATTATTTTTTAAAAACCATATGCAAGAAGCCTTTAAAGACGACCACAGATTTGATGTAAAAATAGGATTAAGTAAATTCTCTGCTCTGTCGATTGTCACAAGTTGACAGGTAATGCAAAAATGTATTGCTTGTAAAAATATCAACTTGATTCAAATAATCAATTGTCTCCTATGATTGATGCTACTTTAGGCTGTTTGACTATGCTGCCCATATATGTATAGATTAAGTCTAGGTAATTAAAATAAAATAAAAATTAAAAATCGACTTAATTCAAATAAGCAATTGGCTCCTATGATTTATGTTATTTTACGTTGTTTGATGATGCTGCCTATATATGTATAGGTAGTCTAGGTAATTGAAATGAAATAAAATCATATGATTTGTGTTGTTTTAGGTTGTTTGACGATGCTGCCAACAAGCTGAACATGCAGGCGCTGGTGGGCTTCATGACTGAGTTGTGTAAGGCGAGCAAGAAGCAGCTGGCGCGCCCGGTGCTGCTGGACCCGGTCTCTGGCCTGCCCATGCCCGGGCTGCCCACCACAGCCATGCACCTCTACCACCTCGGCTCCGTGCTGCTCCAATGCCTCACCAATGGCCGCCCTCTGCTGCACATCATGAGGATCTGGAGCGTGGTCGCACCGCACTTTGTCGAGGTATGCTGCTGTCTTAAGCAATAAGTAACTTATATCCAGCTTTTTAGCAGAAGCATATACAGATATAAATCAAGAACCACACTACTAAAAGTTTTTGATTTTTTCATACAGTCACATTGTGCATGTGTATATATGTATAGGCACACTATATCTGTATACTCACACTTTTAAAGTTTATATTTACATTCCTATCTATCATATTCATGATTATTTCGCTTCTCAAATTTTTCATGTTTTACACTGCCATAAGGACTGCCACGTCATCAAGAAAGCTGTATTATTATCATCATTT
Source organism: Maea johnstoni (assembly GCA_963942565.1). Classification (NCBI taxonomy): domain Eukaryota; kingdom Metazoa; phylum Annelida; class Polychaeta; order Spionida; family Magelonidae; genus Maea; species Maea johnstoni. The sequence goes on along the minus strand of OZ012684.1, from coordinate 56,493,881 downwards.
TCCTCTCTCTGCTCTAGGCGGCTTGTCATAAGGACCGTAGTATCTCTAAGAAAGCTGTGACGTGTATCCACGAGTGTGTGACCACCCTACTCAGCACACACCAGGAGCTGCCCCACTTCCATTTCAATGAATCACTCGCCAAACCCTTCGAGAACCTGCTCTGTCTGGAGCTATGTGATGGGGATGTGCAGGACCAGGTAGGAAGAAATTTTGGAATTTCACATTTCTACCTCTATCATGCAGAATATGCATTGAAAAAATCCATTCTTTAGGGCCATTTTCAATAGATGTTAAAAGTATTTTTTGTTTTGATATTTATGTAAAGTAGCTATATTTGGATTTACCAACAATGTAGTTATTCGAGCCCTTTGCATAAGTTTAGTCTCACACCATAGTTGTTTTCCTTTTCACATTTGCATAAAGGACAATTTGCTTGCTGCAGCATTTCATTTTCATTATTATCTTTATTGTATGTGTCAGAAAAAGGTTCCCCCATATCATCACTTTTCCATCTATATATGATAAGGGTTAAATTATGACTAGACAACTGTTTTTGGTGCAGAATACTATAATAGTCAGGGAGCCAAACTGAAAAAAGGGCCTTAAATTTAGAGTTGGTGGCACCCGAGAGGGTAAAAGCAATGGACCCTTCCAACATTTAGTACATCCCTCCAGTATTAAAAAACACCTGTCTGCCGGACTGAAAAAGTGACGGTATATGATTTAGAGGTCATTTGAAGGTCAAACTCCTAAAAATAGGCTTTTTTTCTCATTAAATGTACTTAGATTCAATGTTTCTTTGCTGCAATCACAAACATTGTTATTTCATATGTATAGAACTATCAATATTGACCTTGTGGTTACGTATTTTTATGTTTGTGTGATATTCAAGGTCATCTCAAGGTCAAATAGAGGTCAAATAATTGAAAAATGGCTTTTTCTGAGTAAAAGTACTAAATTTCTAATCTCTTTCTATGACAATCTTATGCATTCTTCAATTTTTGGTATTGGACTATTTGTATTGATCTTGTAGTGGTCTGATTTCTCTTTTGGGAGATGTTCAAGGTCATTTCAGTGTCAAAAATAGGTCGAAACATTGAAAAATGAACTCTTTTCTGAGTATAAATACTAAGTTTTTAACATATTTTTAGGGCAATCACATGCATTCTTCTTCTTATGGTATTGGACTATTGTAATCAGTCTTGCAGTTATTTGATTTCTCTTTTGATTGATATTCAAGGTCATCTCAAGGTCAATAAAGGCAAAAAAAGTTGAAAAAATGGGGGTTTTTCTGGGTAAATGCTCTATTATTTTAATCTTATTTATGGTAATCACATGCATTCTTCGTTCTTATGGTATTGGACTATTGATATTGATCCGAGAGTAAAAGCAATGGACCCTTCCAACATTTAGTACATCCCTCCAGTATTAAAAAACACCTGACTGCCGGACTGAAAAAGTGAAGGTATATGATTTAGAGGTCATTTGAAGGTCAAACGCTTAAAAATGTACTTTTTTCGCAGTAAATGTACTAAGATTCGATGTTTCTTTGCTGCAATCACAAACATTCTTATTTCATATGTATAGAAATATCAATACTTACCTTGTGGTAAAAAAAAATTGTTTGTGTAATATTCAAGATCATTTCAAGGGCAAATAGGGGTCAAATAATTTTTAAATGGGCTTTTTCTGAGTATAAGTACCAATTCAGCACCAGAGTTATTATTAAAATTGTCACTTTTAAAGCGCTTTTTCTATTAAAATAGAATAAGAAGGAAAGCATGTGATTGCCATAGAAAGAGGAGATTACTTTTACTCAGAAAAAGCAAAAAATTTTCAGCTTTTTGACCATGAAATGACCTTGAATTCCACACAAAACAGAAATCAGATTACTGAAAAATCACTTTCAATAGTCAAATATCAATAAAAGAAGAATGCATGTGATTGCTATTAAAAATATATTAAGAACTTAGGACTTTCACACAGAAAAAGCCTATTTTCAACTTTTCAAACCCTTTTCATCCTTGGAATGACCTTGAATTTCTCACAAAATAGATAGCAGATTACAAGACCAATACTAATTGTCCAATACGGATAAAAGAAGAATATATGTGATTGTCATAAGATATATATCAAAAACCTAGTACTTTTACTCCGAAAAAAGCCCATATTTCAACTTTTGGACCCCTTTCATGACCTTCAAATAGCTTTGAATATCCCACAAAGTAGATAGCAGATTACTACAAGACCAACATCAATTGTCTAGTACTGAAAGAAAAAGAATGCAAGTGATTGCTATACAAATATATTATAAAATTTTTGATCTTTTTTGGACGTTGAAATGACCTTGAGTATGACACAAAATAGAAATCACGATATTACAAGATCAATACCAATAGTCCAATACCAAAAAATAATAGTATGCATATGATCCTCATCGAAATAGATAAAAAAAAACTGGTACTTTATATACTTATTTGACCCCTATTTGTCCTTAAATATCACACAAACAAAAAAATACTTTACCAAAAGGTCAGTATTGATATTTTTATACATATGAAATAAGAATGTTTGTGATTGCAGCAAAGAAATATTGAATCTAAGTACATTTACTGAGATAAAAGCCTATGTTTAAGTGTTTGACTTTCAAATGACCTTAAATCATATACCGTCACTTTTTCAGTCCAGCAGACAGGTGTTTTTTAATACTGGAGGGATGTACTAAATATTGGAAGGGTCCATTGCTTTTACCCTCTTGAATCATTATCAATAGTCCAATATCATAAGAAAGAAGAATGCATGTGATTAACATAAATAAGATTAAAAAACTAGTACTTTTACTCAGAAAAAGCCCATTTTTGTAACTTTTTTGCCCTTATTGACCTTGAGATGACCTTGAATATCAACCAAAATAGTAATCAAATAACTACAAGACCGATTTCAATAGTCCAATTCCGTAAGAAGAAGAATGCATGTGATAGCCCTAAAATATGTTAAAAACTTAGTACTTATACTCAGAAAAGAGTTCATTTTTCATCGTTTCGACCTATTTTTGACATTGAAACGACCTTGAACATCTCCCAAAAGAGAAATCTGACTACTACAAGATCAATACTAATGGTCCAATACCACAAAATGAAGAATGCATTGGATTGTCAAAGAAATAGATTAGAAATTTAGTACTTTTACTCAGAAAAAGCCCATTTTTCAACTATTTGACCCCTATTTGACCTTGAGATGACCTTGAACATCTCCCAAAAGAGAAATCTGACTACTACAAGATCAATAGTAATGGTCCAATACCACAAAATGAAGAATGCATTGGATTGTCAAAGAAATAGATTAGAGATTTAGTACTTTTACTCAGAAAAAGCCCATTTCTCAATTATTTGACCCCTATTTGACCTTGAGATGACCTTGAATATCACACAAACATAAAAATACGTAACCACAAGGTCAATATTGATAGTTCTATACATATGAAATAACAATGTTTGTGATTGCAGCAAAGAAACATTGAATCTAAGTACATTTAATCAGAAAAAAAGCCTATTTTTAGGAGTTTGACCTTCAAATGACCTCTAAATCATATACCGTCACTTTTTCAGTCCGGCAGACAGGTGTTTTTTAATACTGGAGGGATGTACTAAATGTTGGAAGGGTCCGTTGCTTTTACCCTCTCGGGTGCCACGGAATTTTAAAAATTGGGGTTTGGCTCCCTGACTATAATACCCAGTATTATTTTACTAATTGATTGCAGATCGATAAGATTGTATGTATGGCAAATGAATAGATTCACTATATGTTTATTTCAGATTGTGTGCTCCATCTGTGAGTTAGTTGAGGCCTGCACTATGGAGATCAAATCGGGTTGGCGGCCATTGTTTGGAGCTCTCCGCGCTGTAAAGATAGAATACACCACTAATGAGGAGGTGAATGAAGCAAGACAGAGACACGTGGCTGCCGTACTGGACGTATTCGAGGTCTTCCTCAATACAGACAATGTGCTTGTCTTTGCCAACGCAGCTGTTGACTGTATCCTCTGTCTCCTTAAGTATGTTCGTGGACCAGGTAAGTTGCACACATTCTATTGGCATATACCCAGTTTGATAAATTGTATCTTGTGTGTGTTTGTATGAAAACTGAAGCTGCATTTAAGGATTCAAGCCCAATACCTAACTTGAAGAGGGCTATAGTGTTTGAGGTCGATACCATGCTTGATAGAAGTTTTGTGGTATCGGACACAATTATCACCAACCTTTATCTCATTCTCACTTTGGTTTCTTGTTTTATTACAATATCTGCCTTTGAGAAATAAGGGATCCATTTAGAAAATGATAAGACATGTAGGAAAGTGACGAGAGTTCATTCCTAAAGATTTGAATTGTTGTTTCATAAGTCACATTTTCTAACGGGGATATATGTTAAAACTTAAATGTTTTAGTCCTCTGTGAGGATTTTGGTGGTATTGCACTCACGGTACAGGATATATTACTGCATGACCTGAGTGTGACTTGAATTTTATTCAGGATTCCATATCTTACCAGGTACATCTTTAGCATATTTTGTTAAAACTCAAATGTAATTCATCACTAAGTACTTATTTCAAGTTACTAAACTTGTACACAGACTCATTAATGCAACCCTTCTTTCTCCCCTGAGATTGGTTAACACCTCTAAGTTTATTCCTCATTCACTGTTAATCATATATAACATCCTTACCCAAATAATGAAAACCATCTTTACCATACCAAAAAAGTGCAAGTCTTTCGGAATTTCCTGTTAGGGCACAAAGAACTCAATTTCAAAATTTCCAAAGGTCAAAAAGCTGACTGACAAATATCATAACATAAGCCAAAAGCTGAGAAGGGAAGGATTTTTTATTGTGGATGCTACTTTTGGAATGGTATGCGGTAAAGGAATTTGAGATATTGAATTGTAAAGAGTAAGCAAGAGTAGATGTGATATTTGTACTAGGTATGAGAAGAGGATCAAACAGTGAAGTCAACGCTTTGTTTTATGTGATTGTATCCATCTAGGTGTATCTCCTAAAATAAGACCAGGAAAAAAGACAAACAACTCGCCCCCCACAGCTGCAGAAATTGTTCTGGATGCCAAGAATAAGGAATTAAGACAACTTTTATGTCGTAGAAAGAGACTGGAGTCCACTCGAAGTACTAGTATAGGTTGACTTACTTTCTACAGCCTTCATTTTGGGTCTCTCTAGGGCATTTTAAGGATGGAATAGCATGAGAGTGCATTGTGGTCTTTCCCTTAATCCTTTAATGGTGATGGTTACAAAAGTTCACCACATCTTGCTTTTAAGTCAATTTAGCTTTATTGACATTGGAAATGTATCTATTGGCTAATAATCTACACTATCTATCACTATAATGCTGATACTAATATCTGTATAAAGGCAGACTTTCACTGATGCATAACATCTACCTTTAACCCTCTTGTTCCCAGGAAGTTGAAATACAGAGAATGGCCATGCAAATATCTTGAAAAATATGGAGAAGCAAAAAGAAATATTTAAACTGAAGTGGCTCTCTTAAAGTTTTTGTATGTACAATCAAAACCGTTGAAGAGGCCACCCCTTTCGAGAGTATAGAATTGAGGGTTAAAATTCCCCATGAAAAAAATGTGTTATATCTCAAAACTATTTTTCTCCAAGAAACACCTTGATGTCTTTCTTTGTGGTGCCTATTGCCATGTTAGACTTTGTGCATCCATTTCCTTTTCAAGATATTCTCATTGCCACCTGTTGCACAGGGCACTTGGGCATGAATAGGTTAATGTGACATGGAAATATATATCTATATATAATATATAATATAAATTTGATTTATGATAGTAGACTGTAATCTATAAATCTACTCTCTACCTTTTGTGATCTCACAAAAGCCTTACTACTGGTAAAAATTAAAATAATCGAATCCTTAGATCTGTATAGAGATAAATACTCAAGAGGAAAGAGTGCAAGGTAATAGATAGAAATTTGTTCTGGTCTCAGTGTGTGTGTGTTTTATGATTCCTCATTGTTAACCCTTCCAATGCTGAGGCTACCTTCGTCCAAAGCACAAAAACACAAATGTTTTTAAAAACCATCAAAACCCTGTCATGTTGGTACTCATTTGAAAGCTCTCGTTGAGTACTCTCAGATGAGTACCCATTTGCCAGGGTTTCGGTCATTCTTCAGGGTTTTTGCATCATTTTGTATTGGCCAAATTAGCCACCAGCAGCATAAGGGTTATATAACTATTCCGCATGTTTCAGGACATTTGTAAATTGAGATCTCAACAAAGGTGATTTTCTGAAAACAATTCTGGAACTGAGCAAAAATTCACAAAATATTTGAACAGCTGTCGTGGGTTTAGTTCTGATGAACATCTCTCTTCAAGTATTATCCAAAAATTGCTCTGGTTACTAAAATATCATGAAAAGAATCTAGACATTTTAGGGAGTTCTGAAATGAATGGGTTGTGATTAGGTTCATGGTTTCTGTTGTTATCAATATATGTGCACAGGCATAGTGTCATCAACATAGGATTGCCTATCACATGTATTTAAAGCTGGTGGTGGTTTATAACTTCACAATTATGAATTAGCATGAAGATAATCTATCTTTCCCTTTCTCGTCTGTTGTATGGTATGATTATTTATGCTAAGGAGAAATTGAATCATTTTGCATGGAAATAGCCTTTAGTATTTCTTTTCATTTAGTAATACTTTTTATTTAGTAATACATTCATTTCATATTCATTACTTTAGTTGACATATCTTCCTACTTATTCTCATCTAGTTTCTCTTTTAAGCAATTTCTGTAATGGTATCATTGAAATAATTTCCCTTTTTTTCTTTCTCCTTTTTAACTTGTATTATGTTAGTTCTTATTTGCACAATTTATCTATCACAATATAAACCACTCCTGTGTATTAATGTCTATGCAAACTATGGGGTAATTTTATGAATTAGGATGCACCATTCATTTTTTTCTGGAAACATCCATTCAATAGAGAAAGCAGGGAAGAAAGCCAGATAAACATTCAGATCAATCCTCATCCTAAAAATCATTTCTGGCTAAATTGCTCCAAAAATAGTTTTAAGGGGTCACCACCACCTGCATTCATTAAGAATATAGATCAGCATCAATGAAAGTATATTCATACCAAGTTTCATGCTTTTTTCTCTAAGTGCACAATCTTTGTCTCAGCCATCCCACTAGTGTGGAACAAAGAAAGTTCCTCAATCATATCTCTGTTCTCAAGATGGCTACATGTATAATGGTTATGTACTTGATTTCTGAGCAGAGATTTTACTAGGATAAGGACTGTGCAACCCAGATGAGTGCATTGAAATAATCCTCCCCTTGGCAATTGGGGTATTTTCTTGAATATTAGACTTATCTAACTGTCCCAGGTAACATTACCATTACATGATATATATTTTATTACATTCAGGTAAGTTTTTACAACTTACAGGTGAAATCATCTATCTGCTCTGTGTTATGTGTCTGTCAAGATTTATTGTGGTTAATGTGCATATACCTGTATATGAGTATAAGAAACTATGTGATAAAATCTTCTCTCTGCCCTGTGTTTTATTTCCGTCAGGATATATCATGGTTTATGTGTATTTTCTTATAGGTGAGTTTGAGGACGTTGGGGACGATGACTCAGACTCTGGCAGTGACCTGCAGTCTATGTGTACCTCTGAGGACCTGTGCCTGCCAGCTCTCAAGTACCTCCAGCAGTGCTGTACCATTCTAGCCTCCATGTGGAGCATGCCGGCATGCCCCATCTTCAATGGAGCACACAGGTATAGACATTCTTCACACTTTCTTAGAATTTATGTTGCTTTCAACCGGATAGAAGCACAGCATCGGGAAATATGCAAATTCCCTTCTTGTCCCAAGGGGTGTTTCAGGGGTCTTTCTAAGGCATCATAAATGACCTTTCACAATTCTGCATCTTTGTTTGGTGCCCAGGCTTACCCGCCAATGCAGATCAAGCGTGAATTAGCCTCCATGTGTATCATAACCTCTCTGATAAGTCCTTAATGTTGGGAATAAAAAAATCTTTACATTAAATGTGACTTACATTTTTGCTGATTGATGAAGATCATTAATTCTCAAATTCTAATCATTAACTTGAACTCATAATCTGTGAACACATCAACACATATCAGACAGAATCCAGTGTTGAAAATAGCCAAACCATTAGATTCTGTTTAAAGTCTGGATTTTGAATATAGATCTAAAATAAAATGTTACTTACTTAACTACGGACGCGATTTTTAAATTTCATAACAATCTGATCCGATATTGATACTGATATGTTCTTGTTTCTGATATGCTAAACAATTTTTGTTAAGCATATTGTTGAAAATAATTTGAAATGATCCGATACTTACCTTTATCCATAATTTGCGATCGATGTATCAAATTATGATCCCTATCCCTATACTTCACTCATGAATTGTGCTGTGTGTATTTTTCAGAATCAAAATGACTGCTACTCCTAAATATGTTGACCCTGTGATCCCTGATGTAGATTTATCGTCATTCAAGAAGCATTATAACACAGTCCCAGCAGAAGAACCAAAGACCGAGGAAAAACCCATGGACAGCCGCAGCTTAAATTCTGTCGATTCCGGCATAGGTGGCGCCATAGGTCAAGACGTTAGCCCAAATAAGGAAAGCCAAGCTATCCCTAGCGCCAAGAGTACGTGTTCGGAGAATACCACTGAGAAAAGAGCGGCTGCTCCGAGTATTAACATAGATCTGTACCGTACGGGTTACCAGGACTTCCATCCGGTGACTCTGGAGGAGTTGGATAACCATACAGGGATTCTACATGTGTGGTTCCTGGTACTTGAGGGTCTGGCCAATACCGTGTCCACCTGCCCCAGGACGTATCAGCCACAGACGCTGGAGGTGCTCTTTGAGATGCTCAGAGCAGCGGCCACCACTCCAGGTGAGAACAACAGAAAAAGAGCTCTTTTAACCCATTCATGCCTGGAGATCTGCTTGACAAGTATCATCTGGATTAGTCATACTTTTGAAAATATCTTTGGGATGAAGCATTAATTCGCAAAATATTTGAAAGAGAGTTGCAAACAGAGTTCTGATGAACAATTCTCCTTCGAATATCTTCTATATATTTCTTTTGTTAGAGAGATATCACCAAAATTGTCATGTGGTTTTGGCTGCTACAGGCATGAATGGATAAACCCATTCACACCTAACAGAAAATAAAGCGGCTGGTGTGCAAGGTATTTAGTTGTGCAAGAAATAACTACCACGGCAGAAGAAAGAGGCTTACACCTATATAATCTGTTTTAAGTTATATTCAAGCACATCATTAGTTTGCTTGAGAAAAATATTGGATTTTCTCATTCCTGATATTTTCGTTATTCTTTTTTTTCAAAAGGTCCGGATTTTAGCATTCATTGTGTCAATCACCTACTACTTCCAATGCTGCAGTCATGGTTACGCCATGGCAGCCATCTCCAAGGATACTGGGAGACGTCTGCAGCCAACTTCAAACAGTGCTGTGGATTGTGCACAGACCTTGTTGTGGAATATATTGTGCAATTCGCAAGTGAGTACAATCAGATTCATTCCTTCAGTAATTTCCTTTTACCTGCTACTGAAAAAGAAGTGATTTATCTTGCATTACCTAAAAAGGAAAAATGTGCAGGTTTTAATGCTAATTTTCTTTTAGTTATTTGTCTTAGATTTTCTTGAAATGAAATACAAAGATTGTTATCTAAAGTAAATGTTTGAACCAATTCTCTGCTATCAATCATCTGTCTACAAACAGGCAATTTTGATGATAAGTGGTGCAGAACATTAGATCTTCATTTTTGAAAAGCAGCCACACAGCTACCATAGCCACTTTACATACAGTGCATGTTTATATGGTTTTATGAAAGAACTGTTACCATACTATTTCAATGATATAAGTGAACAATGCCGCATCCTATTATGTTAAGGTTAGGAAAATAATGTGCTATATATTGATTATGGTTCCATTCTAAAATTAGAGGTTTTATAACAATATAGTAAATATGGTACCAAATAGCTTCTGCAGCAGAGCAACATTTAAAAGATTTCACTTGTCTTACTGGTCTGGAATAAAATCATAAACGTCTGCCTGTTTAAAGGTGATGACTTTAAAAAATGTGCATTGATGGTATAATTTCTCCTGCTTCAGCCCACACTGACTGCCAGTCTGGCCTGGAACTGATGCTCAAGCAGCTGCTGGATGTTCTCATAGAGTGCGTGGCTCAGCCAATAGAAAGCATATCTAGACTGGGCTGCTCATGTATCAGGTAAGCCTCTGACAAGTCTTGGAATGATAATTTCTTTAATTGATTTTAATTACTTTTATTTTGGCAATTTAGTCTGTGATGTCATCCTCTCCCCCTCTCTTGTCATGAAACCATGTCTTTGATTCAGAGGAAGTTGGATGGCTAAATGATGAAACATCCAACTTGTTAAATCTATGTCAAACTTGGTTGAAGGGTCTCCTTTTTTAAAAACCTTGAATTACCTCAAATGTGAAATACATATCTAATCTGTTAGGAAGAGTGATAAACTGTCTTACAGTATCACTTTTAAGCCATCCCATCACCAATCACTATGAGCAGATTTGTTTTTTAAATCAAAAATTTTACTTTTTTTATTTAATGATAAATGCAAAACCTTACACACAAACTGACTCCCTTCATATCCTTTACCAGCTTCCTTCGCATGTTCTCCCTCTCTAGTAACTTGGGGTTAGGCCGTGGTTTTTGCCAGGTACTCAGGTTAACTCTGAGCCTTTCAACTGGCTAGTCACGCCTTGGTAAAAAAAAGTGATGAAAATCGAATTTCCAAAATTCTTCTCTCCGTTGCAGACATGCGTTGCTGAGTTCAGGCCCGCTGTTCACAGAGGCCATGTGGCACGTGGCGTCCGTCTCCCTTCTCTACGCCTTTGACGTCAGCCTCTACCCCATACAGCAGCTGATGACCCTCTTCCACGCCAACTCAGACAACTTCTACGGCGATATCGGCCAGGTCAAGGTCGCTGCCAGGAAGGACTGCTCTGCTGTGGAGTGTGAGAGACTCAGACAGCTTGCTCAGCAGGTAATGAAGATTATTCTTATAGCCATTATCATCTTCATCACAAGCATTGTCATCATCATCAGGGGACTTTGGATAGAAGTAAATTTTACCATCGTCACCATTGTCCGCGTTGTTGTTATCCTCACAGCCTGGTGACTTCTGATAGAATTCACCTTTCATCCTCATCATCATCATCATCATCATCATCATTGTCATGAAATTGGCATGTTGTTTATTCATATGTAATATTTATGTCTTCCAAAGACTTTGAATGAGAGTAGAATGTATTTGTACACTGTGCATAAATACACCGACTTAAGATCAAATATGTTCAAATAGTTATGTAAGTCAGTCTCAAAAGGGGAGTTATTATATTCTAATATAAGTGACTTATTGCTTCAGGTATTTCTACTGGACAATCAGCGGGTGGTTGACCACTGCCCAGATTACAAGCCTGATGATGAGGGATCATATGTTTTGTTATGCTAATATAAGTGGCTTATTGCTTCAGGCATTTCTACTGGACAATCAGCGGGTGGTTGACCACTGCCCAGATTACGAGCCCCATGATGAGAGATCATATGTTTTGTTATGCTAATACAAGTGACTTATTGCTTCAGGTATTTCTACTGGACAATCAGAGGGTAGTTGACCACTGCCCAGATTACGAGCCCGATGATGAGAGATCATATGTTTTCCTGTTGTATCCACCTAACCAAAGTCAAGAGCCATTGGCAAACCCTGAACAGAATATGACCAGGTAATACATTCTGTCATAAATCTCATTACATTAGTTGATGCTTAGAAGGATAATTAATTTACAAGAAGTGTAATCACTCCTTTCTTTCCTAAAACTGACAATATAATAATAAGTTTTAACCCTTTCACACACAAAGCATTAAGAGAAATATCAAGATGGTACCTCTTTATCATATTATGATAAGCTGAATAATTTTGGATTCTGATTTTTGAAAAATGCAAGTATTTGGATTTTAAGGCATCATAGAAGGATTATAAAAGACAACCTTTTGTTTTTTAATAGCATTATGTCTATTGGGTAGCACACCACACCAAATACCTAAGAAATTTGCTAGTCTATACACTTCTTTTGTAGAAATAAATACATTTGGTGTCCTGGTTATTCTGCTAGTGTAGTTGCTTATAATTTTTACTTTATTCCATATTGTCATAGAAATTCTCTCAGGTGATTATGCCATTGTGTTATGGTTGTGTATGAACTCATTTTGATGGTTGCTTTCTGAATCCTCCTCTTGATCAGGTTTCTCAAGCTGTCTTTAATAACTTTCATTAGGGTCTTATCTTTGAGTGGTATGTTTTCTAGTCATTTTGAGAACTTTTTTGTAGACTGAAATATTTTGGTATTCAATCCTATTATGATTTTAACTTCTTAACTTTTGACTTTTGACTTTAAAAATGGTTGATCTTTAAATGGAACAAGCATTTTTTATTTTTTTATTGAAACTTTTTATAAGCATGCTTGCATAGAAGATGTCTGACTAGTGAAGGGAACTTAAGATATTCTTTTAGACTTTGATTCTTCATTTTGATCCCATCAAGTAATGATACATTGCAAGCAAATCATTTGTGTAAAGTCCTTGAATGTATTCCTTTCACTTGAAAGTCCTTTGAATTGTCAGCGTAGCACAATCAACGACCTTGAACTGATTACCAGGAATAGGTAGACAGATATTTTCTACTTTTTTGTTAAGATTCTTTGTACTTTTGAACTTTTTACTAATCTTTTACCTTATTTTGTGTGTGTATATTGTTAAATATTTAATGAAACATTGAAAAAGAAGTCCTTTTTGACTTGGCATGTATGTTCCTCTATAAGTTTTCCTGGTTGGGTTTGAGTGAAATACTACTAGATATTTACTTAGAAAAATAGATGAAGGTAACCATTTGCATAATTCATAACATTGCAAAATCTCAATAAAAGCTCATGGTAAAGTTGGCTGGTAAAAATGATCTTTAGAAGGTAAAACAATTTGTAACTGAGAAAGTGAAAACTCAGACTGCTAATACCTGCAAATCAATGTTATAGGCATTAACATTGCCTTGAGAGATAATTTTAATACTTCACTCGTCTCACAATTCTGCCTTTTTCATGAAAACAATAATGTAGATAAAAAACATCAATATTACTATATCCAACCTATATCCTAGTTGTCCCATATAATCTCCATTACAATTGCTTAGGGACATGATATTTCATTTTTTACCTAATGCGCATTTAAAATTTACATATGAAAGGATTGAGTACTGTATAACTGGTATTTTTACAGGTATTTCATTTTCACTATTTTTGCTCTTTTCATGATAATGCCAAAATAACATCCTTCAAATAAATATCCTGCTTTGTATCTGGTTTATTTTGAATGCTTAAATACACAAATTCAAATTATCACAAATACCTGTATAGAGTATATGAGCATTTTGTGAATTGTCTGTTTGTATTTCAGAGTGTCGTTCAAGAGCATAGTGGTGAGTCTACTGTCCCACCAGTTGCTGCTGCAGACTGTTGGCTGCATCCTCCTGCAGGGGACGAGCTTCATGAGCCCCAGTGAGCGCCACCTGCTGCCCAGCTCCCCGAAACACTCCCTGCAGAAACAGGGCAGCATGGAGAAGGAGGAAGACCTCATGCAGGACACACATATGCCAGGTAGGTAGAGTATCATAAAACATTGAACTGTATTCATGATTGGAAGAAATTAAAGCAGGTATATACTGATAACAATAATAATAATAATAATAATAATAATAATAATAATAATAATAATAATAATGATAATAATAAGGATAATAATAATGATAATAATAATTGTAGAAATATTTATTGTTTAAGTTAATAATGATAAGAACAGTAATGATAAGTATAATAATGAAAATAATGATGATGAAAATAATAATAATGAGAGTAATAATGATAAAAATAATGATAATAATAATAATGATAATGATAATAATAATAATAACAATAATAATAATAATAATAATAATAATAATAATAATAATAATAATAATAATAATAATAATAATAATATGCCTTTTCAGGTATGCTGAGGTATATGTCTACTAGGAATGTGCTGACCATCCTCCAGTGCTTGAGCAACTCCTACCAGATGTCACTTCAGTTTGACTGCCGACCTGGCCTCAAGTTCCTCATCCAGAAGGTTGCGGACGCGAGCGTGGCCTCGAATCTCTACAAGCAAGCGGGGGTGGCGAGAACCTTCTACATCCACGCCCTGATGGAGATCTGTGCCCACCAGGATAACCTGTGCATAGATCACATCAAGAAGATGCTCCTCCTCAGCAGCAGCAGTAGCAGTAGTAAGCCTAGCGCTGAGGCAGCAGCAGCTGAGAATAAAGGCACCACCAATACCACTAGTCAGGAAGACCACCACAAGAGTATTGAGGACATGCAGAAGAGCATGGAGGTCTTCGTGCGGAAACTACGCGAGGCTGTAGATGAAACTTCAAGCTCCTATATTGATATGATATTGGATCACGAGGGTTTGACGAATGCTGATCGCATCTCTGATAAGCCGCTCTTCTTCCTCGTAGCCCAGCCAGAAGAGGTGCCCTCGCTGAAGAGAGACAAGAGCTTGATGGCAATGGTGGCGGAAAAACTGCAGCTGAAGGAGAAAAAGCCAATGGCAACACAGGCAGTAGCTGTGCAGGGAACACCTGTACAAGGTGAGTATGTTATATCTGTGAAAGGCAAAAAATAAGCTCTGAGCCAAATCTTCTTACAAAAACCACTGGCCAACTTCTTAATAGTGATATTTTTACACTGGTTGGACATAGTTCATCTTTAGACAGTAGAAAGCTAGAAACGACTTTAGATTTCACTGAGGTATGGAGTGTTGCATATGCATATATATGCATATATATATATATATATATATATATATATATATATATATATATATATATATATATATATATATATATATATATATATATATATATATATATATATTTTATATATTCATACATATTCAAATTAAGTTACACATGCATGAAAATACCCATTGTATATGTAAATTTGTAAATTTTCTTGGCTCGGACCACCAATTATTTCAATTTATACTAATCAGTTGCATTCCTCTTAAACAGAACCAGGGACCCCTGCAGAGTCAGAAGATGTGTTCTCCCAGGAAGAGGCAACAAGTGGCAGTCCACAGCATGAAAAGAAGCGAGGAGAAAATGAGGATCGTGTTTACACTGTCGCCTCAGAGAAGACCATCAAAAACCTCATGTCTGCATACAAGAAGAGGAAACAGCATCATTCCATGCCTAGTTTTGTGAAAGCTGGCCGCTCAAAGCCTCCACCTGTACGAAAAGAACGGGCCCCAAGTAATGACCCCAAGGATCAAGAGATAGATAATGAACAAAAGGCATCTATAATGAAGGTATGTACATTGGGTCACCATGCTTAGTATTTATCACTGAAGTGTGTGGTTGAATTCAAATCTCGATATAATGGAGGTTCAAGGGATTGAATTAATTGTCTTTGCTATTACTTTCAAATCCTAGATTTACTTGATTTCAGCTGAAATTGACACCTTTTTGATAGTTGACTTTCTATTCATAAACAACTCATAAGACCCTTTTGATTGCTGCAACCGAAAAGGGGGTATGGATACAAGATTTTTGAAAGAAAATGTATGCTTTCAAGTAGCGCTTGATTTTCTTCCACTACAAATTTACTACAAATCAATACTTCAGTAATTAAAAAAAAAAGGATTATTTGTTAGGGTAGAAGTGGAAGAATTTTGCATAAGTCCTTATTTTAATGAAGGTATTGGCATATCTCCTGGATCATCTGGGCATTTTGATATGATTTTTAAATTTTTTTCATCATGGCATTTTGATATGTTTTTTTCATTCTTTTTTTTCTTGTGTTATTTCCAGGACAGTGAAGCTCGCCTAAAGTCCTGGGCGGAGATGATTTGTACGATTCTTCAACTCTTCCACCAGCTTCCCGATCTCCAGTACCGAAGTCTCCTCCCGACTGTCTTCAACTCTGTGAACCAGCTTGTGTGTCACACCAGTGACATACGCCTAAAAGAGAGCCTGGCACAGTGGGCCTACAGGGTGGGACACCTCTACGGCATCGCGCCAACCTGAGGACAACCCTAAGGCACCCATTCAGGTCTGCAGACATTGTCTTAGTCAGCAGGACATCTGAAGCCTCAAATAACACCCTTCAGACAACCAAAAGATTTTGTGAGGAATTTCTTGAAATTTCAATTTCAAGCTTATGATAGAATATTTTACACCTCAATATGATTCCCATGGCATTGTATACGGACATTATGCTTGATTGCAATAAGTGAATACATGTTCATGGTTTTAATCTGAGTATATTGGGGGCGTCCCTTGAAAAATAGATTGCCCCAAAATTTTGCAATTGCCAATATTGGGCACCCAGTTTCGAAATCCTGGCTAAGACTGTGTCTGGAGATCTCATTGACAGATATCATCTAGTCATTTAATACCTATGAAATAGATTGCCCCAAAATTTTGCAATTGCCATTATTGGGCACCCAGTTTCTAAATCCTGGCTAAGACTGTGTCTGGAGATCTCCTTGACAGATATCATCTAGTCATTTAATACCTATGAAATAGCTTTTGAAACAATCATGAATTTACAAAATACTTGAAACAACAGTGGGTTCCCGCGACCTGATCATCATTACTCTTCAAATATTTTCCAAAAGCACTCTTGTCACGAAGATATTACCAAAATAATCAGGGTGGTTGTGGGCACCAAGCAGGTAAATATACACGGTCAAGCCTGCTGATGATTAGGTGACTCATAAGTGATGAAAAGGGGACTCACAAGTGGTTTTAAGTGAGAGTTAGTCTTCACTTAAAATACAACAACAACAACAACAACCCTTCTAATGCTGAGGCTACTTTTGTCCAAATCACAAGAATACTAAGATTTTAGAAAACCATCTAAACCTTGTCATGTTGGTATTCATTGGAAAGCTCTCGTCGAGCACTCTCAGATGAGTACCCATCTGCCAGGTTTTCAGTGATGTTCCAGGATTTTTGCATTATTTTGTATTGGCCAATTTAACCGTCAGCAGCATAAGGGTTAATGAATAAAATATCATGTATTTTCCACAGAATGAATATCAGGACCTGTTTGTTGGAGTAGGTAGTCTCTCTTAACAGATGGTCTCAAGCTGGAGTGACTGCTTGCGAGGACCACTGATGATCAGAATGAACTGAATGCGGTCTCTGGGGACAGGTGGACAGTATCAACAGTGAAATATGTCCAAAAGGGGACATGATGGGACTAGTCATCTTAGAAGGGTGATGTCTCAGGCAGTGTTTGATTGTACTAGGAAATTGTGCAGCTTGTTTTAGGGCATTGTAAATAGAACTGGGGCTAACAGATCCTTAGCTAATCACAGGATACTGAACTATGAACGGCCCCTTCAACTGACCAGTCAAATACGTTTAAACCCATAGGAGTCGTGCGTTCAAGTTCAAAGAGTTTATTTTGTTTCGGGACATTGGTTCCTTTATTGGATCTTTTTCTTTCTCAATCAAGTGGCATTATGATATGAAATATTAGGCTTGTTTTGCCGAAGACATGGACCAGTGGCTTCGATCCTACAAACTATACAGAACATCTCTAAACCACTTATCTAGGATCTGCATCTGCTCTGACTTTGATCTGCATTTTTTTGTAAGATTGTAATCTGCATTTTACTAAATTCATAAGTTATGGTGTTTCTTGTTGAAGTAAACTTATTTTCACCTGTAAGCAATGCTTGTGAATCCTTGAAATGACAATCCTTTTGAAAGAAGTTGTCAACAACATTGATAAGTGTTGGAAAAGGTAATCAAGGCTAAGGTTAGTGAGCTTACCTGTATGCATAGTTTCAATGATCTAATTGACCAAAGGTACTTTGCCAAATTAATGCTGCTAATGTGAAAAGGCTGCCTATATTTTTGATATTTGGGGAGTAGATTGAAACATTTGGATATTCATTCTCATATCAAAAATATTGTGAAGAGAACTGTAATAAAATAAATAGGTTCACGTAGAATATGTGTTGGTCAAAAGGTCTGTGTTGCATAGTGATAATATGGAGTTATGTCTTGAGTACTGTGACTAATGATATAAATAATGATAATAATAATTGTGACTAATGTGCAATATGGGAATGGTGCAGTAAAAAGTGGCAAACAACAGTTGTGATCTAAGTGAAATATTCAAACTGCTCATGTTTATTTGATGATGGAAATATTTAATGTGAAGTATCTTGCAGACTTAATCTATTATAATACACTATTAGTTTAAATGTTATAATAATTCATTTAATAGTTCTATTTAGTAAGTGTTAACAATTCGCTCAAATTACTCTTAGATAATAAATCTCATGTTTTGTGTTTGTGTTATATTTTATATGATCTTTTTAACCCATTCATGCTTACAGTTAGCCTTAAAAATGTAGGTAATCCTGATAATTTGGGGAATACCTTGTAATATGTAAAATCATAATATGCTTAGAGGAGGCATCTGTCTTGATTGATATTTCTGGCTCACATTCTTTCCTAAATATCCTTTTAATAGGAAGATATTTTCAAAATATTCCTTTCTATTTAAGTCAATTGTCAGGATGAATGGGTTAAAAAGTGATTAACCCATTCATGCTCAATGCGCTCACTCAAATATTGGGAGAATTATTTTTCAAGAAAAAGTGTATTGCATTTTGTGCATCCTGAAAGTTGTGTGACCACTTGAAGTATGAATGGGTTACAAAACATTTTATGGATCATCATGAAAAATGTTTCATGTTTATCAAGCTTGTTAATATTTGTTGAATTATTTTGACCTATGCAGCACTAGCTTGCCCTTGTGGTCTCTTTCACAATGAAATAATTTGATCGCTAGATTTTCTTGATTTCACAAGAGAGTTGCAAATTATTTTGCTCATTATTGATATTTTTGAACAGACCATGACGGCATTCTGGTGATGAATAGGTTGATTTTTATGTTGGTTTTATAAAGTTTTGCACTAGAGGCAACTTATTGTTGTTATTTTGTGTTTTTTCAGAGCACTGTTTCTCTAATAATAGCATATATATATTTATTGGTATGTCATGAATTAGAGATTGTACTTACTATACACATGGGATCAATATCGTTATGATATATTAGGACAAAATGACTGTATATTGAACTGGAAGTTACATGATCAGCTTGTATCTTATTGTGGAACACAGAAACCTGTAGGTAGAATGTATTTGTAGAAATACAAGATCCATTCTATCTCTATTGGTTGTAGCAGCAGTCTCATCTTAGCCAAATGTGCTTGTCTATGTAATATTTACCAGGTTTAAAAATCCTCAACTGGAGAACCACATCCAAGACAATCCACTACCGTAAATTACTCTGAAGGGCATGGCAGTAATATCCAAACAATAAGCAGCTTTTCTTTCTTACCCTAGCAACAAGGGATGAGATTCTTGATACTTTTCTTTTTTTTCCTTATATGAACAAGGAATTACAAAACCTAGATTTTCAGTGGAAAAATTAATCTAAATACTTAAGGAGTGCCAAGACAAGTCTGAACAAGCTAGCAATATGTTAAGTGTCTTTTGAATCTGTATTCAACTGAGTCATTTGAATTATAACAAAACAATCCTTGAAATGTTTTTTGTTCACTGTCGAGTTGGATCATTTTCCTGTTTGTCAAACCAACTTGGCACTGTGAGGGTAAGCGGGCGAGTGTTTCTGTATACCATTATCCATTCTCAAGCTATCTAGGGATCGAAGTACCAGGTAGTATCACGTCTGGTCAATTAGGTGTTGGCATGGTATGAGTCACTGCACAATTTTACCTCAGTTATCTAAGAGAAGGTACTTCTACTTCCCTAGTCAATAGCAGAGAAAAGGTCTCCTATTAAAATGTTTTCCAAACAACAATAAAGTGAAGAAATTCCCATTATAGATTTACAGTGTAATGTGAATAAGAAAATTTAAAGAAGTTAACTTTAAAAAGATTGTCTGTTAATTAAATATATGTGTGTCCAAACTGCTCTTACAATTATAGAATCTCTTCCATCAGAAATCTGAAGTGATTTTTTTCTGATTCTTTATTTGTTATCCCTTAGTTTGATTCCCATCAGCCCAGTTATAAAAAAAAACCTGAAGAGTTTGGACTGAACTAAAGGCAGATAAGCTGGGCGAAATTATTAATTAATTCCTATTTTAAAATTTATTATGTGTCAATGATATTATAATTTGGTGTGGATTCATCAATTTATTAATGGATTAACATTTATCAATAAACAAGTGACATTATATGTTTTGTTAGGACTAATTGACTACCTTCTTTCAGTGTTATTTGATATGTGGTTACAGCACAATTATCTTTGGCTGAATTTATTTTACATTAACCAGGTGCTTAATACCAAAGCAGCGCTGTTTTCACAGAGTATTGAGTAATTAAGTTTCAATAGTCACCTTTGTGGTGGTGGCGGCTTTAAATGAACGCAGTATGATGGAAAATACAGTGTGAGAAACAAATTTGTCCTCTGCGCAGTATGTACAATATTGAACACATTCAGTCAATTGGATTAGATAACTATATTTAGATTATTTATTTATCCATGGTAATAAGTAATATTGAATGTTGATTGTGTCATGTTGAATTAAAGAAATGATGAAATCAGAGAAGGATTTGTTGTTTTATTAATGAGCTTCAGAAAATTTCTGGTCAACAGACTTAAACAATGGCTTTTGTATGTATATACAAAAATTCTTAAAAACCAACAAAATGCATACTTGGACAGGTTCATTGGACATTTCATTCAGAACATATCACCGATACATATGCATAGTAGGGTTCAACTGCAGTGTACTTCAGTTGATAATTTATATCATGATTTATCAAGTACACAGTTCAACAAATATCACTAAAAATGTATACATCTATTTGGTATAAAAACTTCTTCAATATATCACCTTGATACAGTTCTCTCTCTCTCACTCTCTCTCTCTCTATATATATATATATACACATATATATACATATATATATATATATATATATATATATATATATATATATATATATATATATATATATATACACATATATATACATATACACACACATACATGTATAATGAGGTTGCTGGGTATTTCATTTCATGATTTTGCTTCCATTATCTTATCGAACTTATCCTACAGGTATGATGGAGTAAATTGTAGTTTGTTGTCATAGTAATGTTATTTTCCCACAAGGTGTGAGTAGTGCAAGAACAAAGGGTTTTGTGTTTCCTTCCTTCCTTAAGCTTCTCATTGATTTAAAAAATTATTACCAAAATATTAAACTGTAAATTATATTTCTCCATGATATAATAGCCATTAAGACCTAGCCAGATGGCTAAGAACATGCATCAGTCCTCCCTTGAATAAATTTCCTCTTTTTTTCCATTACATAATTGCTCCTTATACATCACAGTAACCCAAGTAATCAAACAGATTGTTTCTGGATATTTTCCAGTTTGATTGAAACTTACCTGCGTTATAAGCACCATAAAATCATTACTCATAAAATATCCTTATAACATGGCACAGTGAATGCTATTCTGAAATCCCTATAGGCTGGACTTTGTGGAACATGAAAAACAAAGGGTATCAGCTAAAATACTTTGCATTTTTACATTACAAAGACGACATTTCCTCAAACTATACCTCAAATTTACTTTTTAATCTCTTTCTGCTACAAGTTCTCCTAGAAACTATTGTCAGCATGTTAGATACCTTTGAAAATAACTTGAGAATGAAGTATAAATTGATAAAACAATTCAAAAAGAAACATTAGTTGGATATGATTGACGTTCCGTCTTCAAACATTTTCCAGAATTGTTTTGTTCAAAAGACTGCTAGGCCTCTTTGGTCTTCTTCAGTTAAGAATACCAGGTAGGTCCAGTATGTATTTTCAATTGTTTCAACTGAACTGTATCAGCCAAACCAATGGTCACCTTGACAGGACCTTGACCACTCTACACCACACAGCCAGCACCATTCAAATTTACATCGACACGTCATGTGCATACAACCACCTGAAAAATAAAGAAATTCACACTATTAGGATAAATATCCATATCCACATTCATACACTTAATACAACATGCATTTATTGAATCAAAGCCTAAAAACCCATAAGGGCCATACATATTCAGAGTTACTCTTTAAAATAAATTGTACGCATCTACTGATATTTTTTCAGAATAATCAGGTAATAAAGCAAGAACTCATAAAATACTTAAAACATGGTTGTTTGTATTCTGATAAATATTTCAACTTTATAAATGTGGCTTTCTATAGAAAAAAATCACTAAAAGTAGGTTTATTTGAGACGAAAAGGTTAATCAACACCATCCTTACCATCTCTTTCAGTTGGAGTTTTACATTTCGGACACTGTTTGGTTATCTGTTGTATCGTTTCCCTGCTTGCTGATTCCCACCTGGCTTGCTCAGCATTTTGGGGGTGTACCCTAATAGCCTTCGGAAGAAAACACAAATATCATTACAATGGACAAGACAAAATGCAAACATGCTTTATGCGATGCTTGTGTCAACATTTTTTTAAACGATACGCTAAGGAACTTATGGATACAGAATATGATTGTGAAAAATAAAACCTTTTTTTTTGTTAAAGCTGTCGAGAAGTAAGTACACCAAATATATCAATTATTTCAGTCCAATAACTTAGTCGCCTTCTCGCAAAAGATATGATTTGATAATGAGCAATTCAATAACTTCAAAGTAAAGCATTAATTTGCAAAACCTAAATAATGTATGAAGAATTTCTTTATGCAATTTATT
The DNA here is from genome assembly GCA_963942565.1 of Maea johnstoni. Lineage (NCBI taxonomy): Eukaryota > Metazoa > Annelida > Polychaeta > Spionida > Magelonidae > Maea > Maea johnstoni. Next base: position 56,470,878 of record OZ012684.1, on the reverse strand, counting down.
GATGCACAGGGACATTTTCTATACAATATGGAACAAACTGAATATAATATCAGGGCTCGACATTAAGCACTGTCCGCTCGTCCGAGACGAGTGGACTTGACCTCCGGACAAGTACTTTTGTCCAGCTACTGTTCCGGCTGAACAGTGGCATAATGACTCTGGCAAAACCCGGGCAAGTGGTCCTGACTGCCTAACTACGGTGGTGACCCATTATTTTTAACTCCCCATGCAGTAAAGCTCCACAGGGAGCCTATTCACGCACACGGCATGGTCGCACTTCTGCATACCGGAAGCAACAATACAAGCCTCTCCACATGGCCGCTAGGAGCCGCTAAGAGGGCTAATTGCGTCAGCATACAGCGAGTGAAATGAGATGTTTCACGGCTGGATGGCAACTTCTTAGCAGCTGCTGTGAGAATAATGCTGCTTTGTATACACTGAGTGCAGCATATCAAAGACTACATACAGAGACAATAGTATACTTCAAGTACCGTTCTATAGTACATTCAGAGTCATGGAGACTGAGAGCCGTCCAAGGCACAAATCACCAACAAAACTACCACATGCAGTAAGTAAATTTGTTGTGAAAAAAATAACAAGTGTCTCCTCAAATCCCATTTCAACTATATGGTGAGGTGATTAATAAACAATTCAATGGCCCTTGGACAATGTTTATATTAAATGATTTGCTGTTATTTGTATTATTTGTAGTTATTTGTATTCATGAATAAACACTGCCATGCGTTATGTTATACCCTTTAAACACTTCTAATACATATTAGAGCAAATATAGTGGGTTGCCTCTATTGATCCTTATAAGTTTCCTTCAATAATATATTCTAAAAATGAAAAGTTCAAAATTGTTGTCATTATATGAACAATAAGATACATCAAGTCGCTCTCCCAAAGTCACTAATTTTGCTTACAGGATTGCCCTGAGAATGCATCTCAGACCATTTATACCCTCTGGCTTCTGGAGGCCTTGAGTACACAAAACTTGTGTATTATTACAGACTGAGACAAATTATACGAAAAACATCTGGAATTAGAATAAGAATAGAGAAGTATGTTCTTCTTAATGGTTTATACAATTACTTTTGCCCCCAACAACATTTTTCTGCGGACAAGTGAAGTTTTCTCCAGGCAAGTGAAACCTCCCCACTACTTGCCCGGCGGACAAGTGAAACTTAGCTTGGGCAAGTGAAAACCTCATGGCACTTGCCCGCAGGGCAAGTGCCTCAAAAAGTTAATGTCAAGGCCTGAATATAGTTTGCAGTAAGAAGATATTTGGTAAAGAAGGAATATTGAAACACTTTCACAGGAGCCTACAAAAACGTATGTACTAAGTAGCAAATAAGGTTGCGCATTATATCTTGAAAGTTTGCGATTACTTTTATCGGCAAGAATTAGGGATGCATGCTGGATTGTAGAGTTTATTTACTTGCAGATGAGGATTCAAATTATTACTTTAATTTGCCATATGAGCCAGGGACATCTATCAAATCACTGTATGATCAAATGGGGGTTCATCAAATCAATAAATCCTAATTAACAGTTCATAACATTGACCATATCAACTGAATACTATAACTCACATTTGAAGCTGCGGCTGCCTCAACTTGGTGTGGACTGCACTCCCCTTCATGATAAGATTCCAGGCAATTACGACAAAATGTGAACTGCAATATACCAACAAGAATACACTGAAGGTAACATATAATACATCAAATAGTTGACTAAAGTATGGTTTAGGTACTTGGTACTTAATAATCCCCTTCAGTATCCATTCACAGCTACACAGACAAATCTGCAGGTACCTGATAAATAAAATAACAATACTGACTCATGTGTCAAGAACAGATACTGAACACCACTATGGGAAACATATCATTATTTCAACAATAATAAAAAATTGTGTTTCTTGCCAATACATGTTTAATATTTCTATAGAATGGGTAAGAGAGTGGAGGATACAAAGTTCCAGTTGAAGGTGTCTATTTGTAAGGGAAAAAATATTTTTTAAATAGCAGTTAAAAAGGCTTGATTTGTACAAATGTTTTTCGATGTGAAAATCCCTCAATAAATAATTTTTTGTATCAGTATCTATTAGAATTGTGACCATTATTTGCAACTGCTTACCCCACAACCTTCAATGCAGATCACCTTCCTCACTGTCTCATCGACCATGAGGCCCTGTCCACATCCAGGGGCTGGGCATAAGAGGCCCCCACTCCGCAGAACAAGCTCTTCCACAGCAAACCTCTTATAGCGCTCATACTGTTCATCCCCAAGGATGTGAAAGTGGTGCACTTCTGTTATCAGGGAATGCTCACAGCCAGCTGAAATATACATACACAATACAAGGTACTAACAAAAACTGACAGAAAAACTGGGCTTAAGTACCATTAGATCAACTTGCAATAATCAGCACAACCTCAATCTGATAATTGCTTTAATGTGAAAAATTATCTACCAAATGAATCTTGTGTTATTAGAGATGAAAGAAATGTTGGTATTTGGCTGGTAAATTTACATAAAGTGTAGTAAACCAGGGAGTTATAAATAGACACTCCCTGAGTAAACCAATAATGTGCCGGCTTAAATAATCATCCATAAAGGTACCCTCTGATTATTAAGAACTTTCAAGTGTCCTACCTGGACAACCCAATGTGTAGCCATGCTCCTCAGTGGAGATGAATGCTCGCTCATTCAGACGGTTTTCACAGTAAGCCTTGAAGCAGTCAAGGCAAATGGCATGACCGTCCTCTTCCTCACAGGGAAACACAAGGACAGGATTACTGAAAGTACACTGGAATAACTTAATTTTAAGAAACCGAAAATATTTCTTCTGGGGAAGGAAAATCAATGAAAATATATGCAAACCATTGGGAATTCAAGAAATACCAACCACTTATATACTTATATACTGACACATCTGAATATATCATGAATGGCAAATTTCAGAATAAAGTAGAGGAACTTATAGATGTATAAGTATGTATGATATACATCAATTGACCCATTTATGCTTAAGAGTTCAATTATAAATTATCATCTGGGTGTATGAACTCTTATGTAATGTTCTAACATTTCTCCTTCAAATATTTTTTGCCTGCAATAATTCATCAAAAATGTCAGGCTGCTATTGGCTGCTGTGAGCATTAATGCATGAAATTTGGAGGGTGATCAAAATATGCACACATATGTCAGATTTAGTATGAAAATTGAAGGTTGTTGAGACCTCATCTACAGTCAAGGAATTGAAGATTACCAGTCCATCTGAAGTCAACTATTTTCTAATTTTCTACTGCATAAGCTGTAGGTTCTATAGAGAAAAACTAGAGGTAAGTTATAATAGTGAAGCAATGTATTTAATACTCACCTGACCTCAGTGCATATGAGACAAGGAACTTGTCTTGAGTTTGATTTAACAAGGTACAGGGCTGGAGCAGTGTCTTCTGAACCCAAGTGTTGCATTGAACACTTAAAGTAAAACTCCTGCAACAGAGATATTCTATTATTGTCTTATTTCCTGAGGACTTTCTATAGTTTATCACATAGAGTAAGCTAGTGTATGATGAATAAAGTTTATTCCATCAATATATAAGGCTTACATTTGGTCCATGAAGTTCAATGGAAAACACCATGATAAAAAATTGAAAAGTAATATTTTCTGAAGTTCTTGTTTCATTACAATTAAACCACATACAATGGATTGCTTACAATAGAAGTTAAAGTTGTGAGAAAAGGAACAGACCCTTTGTTGTTTGAGCCCTTAGGTTCAATTTTAGGACTAATGTGTACAGCCCCTTGTTCAGCTAGAGAGTAGATTTGGTTGGAGCTTGTTACATAAAAATAAGGACATTCATTGTTCATTATTCATTGTAATAGGAACTTACAGCAATATTTCCGGAACATCTGTCTGCTTGACAAACTCCATAAATCATACATGCTCTGAGGACATCTTCCCAGCAAGATGGGTCCTAAAAAGAATACAGGCAATGCTTGCAAAACGAAATATAGAAAAAGACAAAGAATGCAATTGTGATTAAGTAAAGTGAAAACTCAAAATGTAAGACTTCTATAAGATGACATCAACTAATTTGAACATACTTCTCGGTCCACTATATAATCAATAGAGAGTGGAAAATCAGAGTAATCAAAACGATACCTTAGTTATAAAGGTTTGAACTGCAGCTTCTACAAAAACTGCTGTCATATTGTTTCAGTATTCGTGTAATGTTTATATCCTAGTCGCAATAAGTTGAATGCCAATCAGTGAATTCTTGGGAAGCTGGTTGGTTGACTCCGGTACTCCAGTTTCTCCTAAAATACCACTTGTAGTTATGAAAAAACCTTTCAAGTGATTAATCAAACTATTTTCCAATTTCTTTTACAAACAACTTCCATGTACTCAACAAATGCCGCTGCATACAGTTTTAGAGGATATGTATGGTTATAAGACAACAATAATGATAACCAAACATCCTGACCAAAATCCTAATCTATTGTAATAAGTTGAAAGGCTGCTCTATAATAGTTTAAAGAGTTGAAAGAAGAATATTTTGCGGATAGGGGTATGATCGGTAGAGGCAGTGTTTACCACACTATGGATAGTGTGGGAAACACTATCCATAGATAGATTCCACATTTCAGAAACTCATACAGGCTATAGGTGTTTTAACAAAATGTTATATTTGCAAATTACATTGCAGGAGGCAAAGTCTTATAAGTGCTACAGCATGAACGTAATTGTATCTTATCCAAGAGAGGCTCTACGCAATAGGGTAGGCGCTTCGTATTGAACTGAACGGAACTATGGCTGCCTGCAGTCAGTGAGCTCCTTTGTAATTTATCCCATGAAATAGATACTTACCCTTTCCACAGTCAGAGTACCCTGCTTGCATGTGAAACACCTGACTCGCAACTTCCCAGGCACTATTCCCTTACATGTCTTGCAATATACATAAAACTGACACCTATAAGGATCTGAAGAAAACAGAAAAGGAAATGATAACTAAATAGAACTGCATTTTAGTTTGATGGAGTTATCTTGTGGAATTTTATAGAGCAATTCCTTCAATCATACATTGTAATGTATCCCTTTTTTCTAAGATAACATTACTTCTTTATGGAACTGTGCACTTTAAGTATGATAAATTCATTTGCAATGTTTTCTTTTTATTCATTTCTTGCATCAAAAGTTGAACTCAAATTAATTTGTGAACTTTCTGAGGGCCCAAAGAAATATAGTTTTCAGCTTTTCAACAACAGGTTAGAATCTCTCTAAGTTGATCACCTGTTGTAAGTTCTAAGTTGAATATGTTTTTCTTCAGCCGTATGTAGTTAAATAAGTACAGGATCAGCTTTATTTAAGTACTTCAATAACATAATAATTTGCCTTTCTTTCTGTTACAAAAACATAGCTTTGAAATTTGTCCCAGTATTACAAGAATGGCAATAAGCTCCTTGATATCCTATTCAGATCAAACTCAAGGATACAGGGGATATTCATTTTGTTATTTATCTATAGCGTCACTGGATTGGTTGTTGATAATATAGATATCAAGCAAGGGCATAATGTATAAAACCCTCTTCCTCTCATTTTCAAGGAGAATTACCTTGCAATTGTATGCTGCTGGGTGGTAGGCTGTCTGGAGCACTCTGTATGGAGGGCAGGTCCAGGGAACTCGGTCCTCCTCCGTCTGGTTCCACACTCACTTTCCTACCTCTCACTGCATGCAAACTACTCTCTGCACCAAGATCACAGTTCTACAGGGATAGAATAAGAATTAGACATAAAGGTTACATGACTAAGAGTTTGTAGTTTAATACCTCTGAAAGGCAGCTACAGGCATGACAAGACATGCTATGGCTACAGACATAAATTGTTATGAGACTTGAAAAACTACACGGGTCAGGCATATTTCATTATTTTCTGATCTTTAATTAGTTTCTTGTAAGGTGATGAGATAACATGTTTCCAGACATTTATCCATGTCATTCATAAGTTTGAGACACATGACATTGAGCAAAAAAGAAAATTGTGACCTCTCTGTAAAGAGGGGATATATTTTCCCAGTGTTTCCAGGTATGATGTGGGTAAACACACACCTTGTATTGCTTTATTTCAAACATGTCTATGATCACTTTCAGGTGAATAACCATAAGTATGTGTATTCATTGAGGTATACTTTCTAACCACTGCGCAATGCTGATGACTTCACAGAGAGAAGAGCAGAACATACCAATTGTTACTTTTACGATATATACCAAAATTTTAAACTAGGTTAATATCTATACTTGTCAACCTACCTTAATTACATAATCATTCTCCAGCTCCCTGCCCTGGAATATGATCCTGACCTCTTCGGGAGAGACTCTCAATCTCTCACTCAGTTGTTTCTTCAATACACCAACTTGCCAGTCTGGGTGTATTTTCAATGGAACAGTTTGTCTCCCATAGTGTACATTGACCACAAAGGCCATATTGTAGATAGTGTATAACTTTCAGTTTCACATTTGAATCTGTGTATATCTGTAAGTCACAGTGGTTGACATCCTTGTCCCACTAGAATACCTACAACAAAAACAAGATGAGATATATATCCCATTTGACGTAATGTAATATTTGTTTAAATCTTTTTTTTTCGCCTACAATATGATGTGGATCAATGCAATGCAATATATGCAAAATGTAATGATACAAGCCTATCATTCTCTGAATAGAAGAAGCTCCTTTTTTGATATGACATGCCCAACTGAAAATGAAAGTGTGAAATTCATAAATGACAAAAGGGGATCAGTTTTTAAAAAATAATTAATCCAGTTTAAACCTCATTCAGGTATGTAAGGAAAAACATATTAGGCCCAGCTGCCCATCAGGAAAAGGATACAGTTCAATATTCAGACTTTCAAATGCATGCAAGGATGTGCCCCTCTACATCTGAGGGAATCATTAGAGAAAGACACTAATACAAGGACCCTAATATCAAACACAGAGAAGTAAATACAGATACCGCACACATATCATAAAAAGTTTGGCAACAAAGCTTCTATGCCTATATCCACAACACCTTTAGAAAGAGCTTCCCGACAACAGCAGGCTACTGATAGTGCGCACAATTTCAAGACAGCTGAAAGTACTGCCATTTCGAAAGGAAATAATATGACCGTATGGATCATTAACATCTGTTACTGACTCTATTTTTATTTGAACATTACAGGTGAATATGGCACTGTATCAAGTATAAAATTACAAGTGACCACATGTGGGTAAGCCTCTGTTTGTACCATCCTGACCACCTGGTGTCTTACGAGGACACCTTCTAGTGATACATGGATATTGCCCAGGATGACTAACATGCATGTACATTTTTTTTTCAGATTAATTTTTTCCCAAATTTTCAGATTTTTCTTTCCAACTTTTAGAGACAGATTTTTTCTTAAATTTTCAGAGGCGAGGGAAAATATTAAATGCTTATTTTTGATGATACAGTATTTTCTTATATTGTACCAGCCTACCAGGGACAGTATATTATATACTGTCCCTGATTGTACAACCTATTAGCAACATTCTCTGGGCATGCAGTTAAATGGATATACTTTAATAACTGCGATTCATGGTCGTCTTTTTTAAAGTATTCTAGGCTCAAGGCCCAAGACGCTTTAGCGCTCTAGACACTCTGAGATGCACTTTCAGCCATTTCCTGATGCTTAAAATGAGAGTTGGACAAAGAAAGATAACTTATTGATTTTATTTCCAGGGACAGATTTTTTTTTCAAATGTTCAATTTTTTTTCAAATTTTCAGAATTTTTTTTTCCAAAAATGAACATGACCCCCTCCCCCACCTAGAATATCAAGTGGTCGATGCCTTTCATTGTCACCCACTTACTCAAATTTGGGATAAAATAAAATTGCCATCCCCCCAACTTGGCCCCAAGTCCTCAGACATAGCACTGCCTGTGTAGAGGGGCCCATGTACTGTAGTGTACAGGCTACAATTCTCTAAAACTTTCCACATTTGTGTCTAGATAAAGTAGATACAGTGGCAGGAAATTGGGGGTATCAGAAAGGTAGTGCTACCTTTTCCAATCTGGGAAGTTTGCACCATTGTACATGCTCTCAGCACGAAATATTTCATGATTTTCAAAGAAATATGTAGAAGGTAAGCTTAGTTTGACTTTCGACGGCCATACTTAATCTCGTTTTGATGTTGCATGGTTATGCGAGACTTGGAATAGTAATGATATATCTTAACAAATTTATTGAAAGTCCTTCATGTCTAATGGTAGAATGTGTTCAGTTTGTATTTTAATTCAACGTGAAATAACAAAAGAGACGCCTAAAGTCAGTTTTAGCAGTGTTACAAGCTTGTTGTATCACGTGACTAATCAAACTCTCGTCTGCATTCGACCCGCCACCTTCAAGTTTCAAATAGAACTCAGAAATAGTTCTGTAAGTAAGGAATGTTGTTTTGATACGTGATTTCAGTACACTAACTTGAAAGGTAAGTGAAAAGTTTTGAATGAACTCTAAGCTTATTCTTTGCAGTACGATTTTGATCCATACAGACACAAGGAAACCTGCATTTTGTGATACTGTCAAGGGTTGAGCAGTGATCAGTTGGCAACTGAGTTGGCAAATGAACATTTATATCAGACAGGATAATGCCAGTTTTTCTAACAAAATGAATATTATTTATGCATTTTAACATAAGGAATATGTCATTGTGCTTGCATTTTAAAAAAAGCAAAACTATTTCTGTAATAATTTAATAAACCGCATTAGGTGTGTTGAATAATGTAAATAGATGTTTTCACATGTCAAGAGCAACAAGAATAAACATAAACATGTAAATACAACACCAACAGTAAAATGTTTTTTAAACTTAGTTTGAAGTCTCATTTTTGTAATTAAGTCATGGGAATTGGCACGTGTGTTTTTTTCTGGAAATAAATGAACTACTTGAACATGCAGAGTCAATGTTAAATGATGTTCAAATGATAGAATCAAGTTATAAGCCTATGTCCTATGACAGTCCAACCGCTCAGGTTCTGATATCCCTTGTTTTTGCATGTACATAATTGTTTTCTCTTGTAATATTTATTGAATCAAAGATGAGAAATTCAAAAAATGGAATCAAATAACCATTTTGAATTAATACAGTAAATGAAAATTATAGTTAAAACAAACAAATCGGGTCCTCCCACCACTCCAAAATGTAGGGTCTTAGAATAGTCTTATCTAGAAAGATATGTATACATGCCATTTGGTAGTGTTTGGAATCGGACAATCAGGCCAAGTATTTAGGATCCAGTGCTATACAGTTACCCCCACAATCCTGTGTGAAATGTTTTTAACTTCATTTAAAAACTAAATTTAAACTTTACATGATTGAGGTATTGTCGGCAACATAATTTGACATTTCCAATATGTTCTATTCATGTAACAAAGTGAATCACGTGTAACATCTCAGGTGCTGAGGAAGGGCAGCCTTCTGTTGCAGAATCTATGTATTCATTATTCAAGTAGTTATTTAGGGTGAGTCATATATATGTAGCACGTCTGGCTACAACATGCTCAGGCCTGTTTGTATTTTAGGTGCCCCTGGTGGGAAATGGAGAAACTAAAAGACCCAACTGATCTTGACCCTACCCTGTAGCCTAGTCTTGAAGACACACCCAGCCTCAATACTAACTCAAAAAGTAACTGTTCCTACACATTTTTCATTAACACAACATGAAAGAACATTGCATACAATTCACTGATAACATAATAATTTACTTTTTTTATTCATTTTATCTAAGTTATTTATTTCAAAAAAATGTTTTGGGACATTATTGAGAGGAAACCTGTTAACAAGAATGTCCCCAAATGTTTACTTGCCCTGTAGGTCCAGTTAAGGTCTTTTTGTACTAGCCCCAAGTGTTTTTTTTTTGGGGGGGGGGGTAATTTTTACTGGCCTGGGGCCAGTGGTTCAATGTTAGTGTCGAGCCCCGGCCCCGCACATTGTTTTTATGAACTATTTCTTTTATTTAAAAAAATCAAATAACACTGTTGAATCATATATTTTCATGGTGGCTCAAAACAACTTTTGAAACACTAATATAATTTGAAATGTACAAGTTAAGTTCACTCCCTCTTCTCCAGGTTCAATAGGTAAGGATGGACAGCTCCCCCTGTGAGTCCCCATATCTAGAGAAGACGCTTGACCGTAACATCAACGCTTCATTGTTTAAAAATATCACCGCTGATTTTGGGGAGAGTGATGATGACCTTCCAGCGACACAGCCTGTGGATCAGAGAATCCTCAAAGGTAAGTAATGATATTCTTTATTTATATAGGTATTTTTCCTTCAGAAAAAAATGAATAGAATATTGTAAACTGCACACTTCTTCAAGCTCATACATTTATATCAGACTGGACAGTGTTGATTATATACACCAGTCACCAGACAGTGTCTTAGCCTGGATTTAGAAACTGGGTGCCTAAAATTGGCAGTTGTTAAAATTTTTGGGCATCCATATTTCTAAGGGGGATCACAATATACTCATATTTCAATCATAAACATGTATAAATTCATCAAAATAAGGCATGATATCATTTAACAATGTCATGGGAATTATAAGGAGATGAAAAAATTCAATTATGAGATTGAGATTTTTAGAAATTTCACACTAAAGAAATTGGGGTTCTTTTTAAGGGTTTGGGTGTTCAAAAAGGCACCCAGACGCCCTGCTGGCTAAGACCATGACACTAGATTATTTTGAGTGATTTATTTACTGTTAAAATGCATTAGAAAATTGAATTTGCATCTTATCTTTTGTAGATGTTGTTGCCTATGTTGAGGTGCGAACTAACACTGAGAACCGGAGTAGGGCTGTCATCAGAGAGTTACTGAGTTTGGGAGCAAGTGTGGAACCAAAGCTGACTAGCGAAGTCACACATGTAGTTTTCAAAGATGGCAAAAAGAGCACACGTGACAAAGCACTGAAGAAAGGCCTACATTTGGTCACAGTATTATGGGTGGACAGGTAGAAATATTTTGTTATTTCATTAAGAATATTATTAGAATTTTGACATGTACAGTTATGTTGAATTCTCATGGACATCTGGTTGTTTGAAGGCTAAGAGATGGCATCTTTCAGCAGGCACCGACATAAGTACTAGCCCACTTGCCCCGGCAAGTGAATTTTTGAAAATAGGGCTTTCGGGCAAGTACATTTTAGTTTTCACTTGCCCGATTGGGCAAGCTGATTTTTTCAACACTAAACAGTAAACACATTTTTTATAGTGAATGGCTCAAATACCCAGGAATATTCAAGCAATTCAACAAAACTGAAAAGAAAATCCATGATAAACAATACATGCCTATCTAGCATATTATAACTTATTTCGGGCAAGTCAAAAATAATTTCTGAAAATTATGTTGGTGCCTGTTCAGGTTCCCATCAGATATTTATTCTTGATGGTGAGTTATAGATTGAGTTCTGTTAAACAAGTTTTCTTCAAATGTTTTCAAAAAAGATTAGTTATAGAGAAAGATATCACCAGAATAGTAAGTTAGTACTTACCATATGGCCTTTTTTGGCCTTTACAGTTATGGGTTAATTTTGTAGGCTTTGATCTGATCTAATTTCAAAGAAGTAGGGTTCAAAATGAATCAGGATCTTAGTCGATTTCTTAGAGGATCATTAATGTATAATATCTTTAACTAGGCGGTAGGGTAGGCGACAGATAACCTAAATGGCTATCATAAATCATATTTAAACTGATATATAAAAGAAAAGCTATTCAAGTGACAGCTTGACTGTTGATGCACTTTGGAATCAATATGACCCAGTTATAACATTCACTGTAAATTCTTCAAGTATAGCATATCACGTCATTAAATGGTCATGGACAGACATGGTGAGTCTGTTTCTGGAGAGTAAATTATGTAACCTTGTCTTTCAGTTGTAAGAATCAGCAGGAGCATGTCTCGGAGAGATTATTCCCTGTCATCTTACCTGAGCAGAATCGCACACCTATATTTATTGGAAGGTTGAAGGTAAGTAGCATGGCATTGATCTATGTTTAAATTAAGTTATCACTGCTTGCTGCATGCAGGGCTGTGAGCACTATGCATTGAACTTGAACCCTCAAAAATCACCCCTGAGGACACCCACATTCTTTTTTTGTGAATATTTCTTAATCTTTTTTATGTCAAGCATGTAATTGAAGCGCAAGATGTAATGTAGTTTAAGTGTAAGATAATTTGCGATTCCTTTTTTGAATTTCTTTCAATTATTGCTTTTTTTTTTACCAGAAACACATCAAATATTGTATGTATAGACTGTAGTATGACATCATTTACACTCTTAACTGCATGAAAGTATATTACACAAGGGCTTGACAATCTCTTTGAAAACTAAAATTCATAATTTGCTCTACCAGTCCTTTTGATTGATATGATATTTTGATTCCTTTAAGAAAATATTTCTGAAGGTAAAGTGTAACTTAACAGGGATGTCCAAGTGTATATAAGCCCTGAACTATAGACGATTGGTCCTGCAGTAGCAATTTTTGCTGCACGTCATGAATTGTCTGGTATATTTTGAAACGTTTCTAAGAAATGTGTGTTGTTTCATTGATCTTGTTTAGAAAGCAAAGTCTAAGCAGCCAAAGGACTTTAAGGAGGAGGTCGCTAGCTGTGGTATATTTTGAAATGTTTTTAAGAAACGTGTTTGTATTGTTTCATTGATATTGTTTAGAAAGCCAAGTCTATGCAGCCAAAGGACTTTGAGGAGGAGGTGGCTAGCAGTGGAGATCGGGGTGTGCGTAAGCGGCGCAGGAAGGAGCTGGCTGATCGCTGGAAGACTCTGCAGACCCCCACCCCTGAATCAAACAGGCTCATACTGGCACAGGAGACCCAGCCCAGGACTCCCGTAAGTCAAAACTTACTGGACATAACAATATTATATTTCTGTCCTATTTCATTCATGGCTGAAGCAGACAAAGGACAAAAAAGATTTATCAATGACATCTTCCTTACAACATAGTTTTAGCCAGCAGGGCATCTGGTCGTCATTTTGACACACAAACCCTCGAAAATCACCCCTCAGGACACCCCGATTTTTTAGTGAATTTTTTTCAATGTGCAAATAATTGAGTCTTTTCACCTCTATATAATTCCCATGACATTGTAAAGGATATTATGTCTTATTTCAATTTAAGTGAATACATGATCATGGTTGTAATCTTAGCATATTGTGGTTTGGACGCCAAAGAAATTTACATTTGCTTATTTTTGGAACCCAATTTCTATAAAATCCTGACTAAGACCCTGCCTCTCAAATGCATGTTTTGTTTTATAAGGGAGATAAATGAATCAAACCCACAAATCTCCTTCAAAGGCCTTACTAAGTTGCTCTTGTTCCAGAAGTGTCAAATCTGTTTATAGCTAATTCAAGCTAACAATGAGCAATAGTAGAAGTTCAGGAGTATAGTCCATTCACTCTGCACAAAAGATTGATAGACCCTACAGGTGGACGTGTGACCTCTACATGTCCACTTGTTAAGTAGACAGGTGGGTTCTGCCAGTCGCCCAGTAAGTTTTCTTAAGGTGATGAGTACCATTGCAAGCCAGTTAAAAGCCTCACCCCAAAACACACCTCAAAGCAGAATACTCCTATAACAAGGTGTATCTCCAGGTTCCTGGGTGTTATCAGGTAGAGAATATCATCGCCGACTGTCATTATTCAATCCATATTCTGTTTTATTTCAAAATTTGCAAAAGATTCTTCAAATGACATATTCTCATAACCTACACAAGTGATAGTTACTGCAGGTTCAGAGTTACTTTAGGGATATCATTGACTATGCCCAATAAGAAGTATTTTTTTGATTTTTTACTCCTGAAGATTTTTACAGGCCTTAACATTGAAAATTCTAGTGAGAAATCTTGAACCCAAGTGCATAACCCTCTTGCAGCTACAAAAAGTATCAACTATTTATAGCAAACCGGACCGTTGCCTTTGTTTTGACTGTGACACGCAACCACTAAGGTGTGTCTTTGTACAGCTGCCTTTTGTTCCTAGTTCACATTGGATCAACTAGGTCAGTGCTTGCTACCACCACTGCGTTGTAGGCTCCACACACACGAGATCTCACTAAAATTTCCAAATGTTATGGCCCGTAAAAATCGTTAGCAGTAAAGAATCAAAAAAATACTTTTTATTGGGCATAGTCAACGAAATCCCTAAGGTATCTGTGAACCTGTAGTGACCATCACTTGCGTAAGTAATGAGATTATGTCATTTGAGTGAAAAGTTGTAAATATTGAAATAAATTAGAATATGGGTTGACTAAGGACGGTTGGCTATGATATTATATACCTGACAACACTCAGGAACCTGGAGATACTGATTGTTCTATGAGTATGCTACAATGAGGTGTGTTTTTGAACGGGCCTTTTATCTAACTTGCAATGGTACCCATCACCTTAAGTACCACAATCTCTACATCTTATTTTAGACTACTAGTGTCCCATGTACCAATTGCCCCTTTAGTTCCCCCTATGTTCTAGTTCTCCACACTCCGTGACTGCTAACCACAAACTGACCCAGAATGGGAGCTTGAACTGAACATCAATAGAAGACAAACCTGTTCTTACAGGCACACACTTGAAACTTACAAACCCATTCGCAATGCTCATTGTTAGCTTGAATTAGCAATAAGGGAGACTTGTATATTAGTGAATCACAAGCACAGATTCAGATCAGTGTTATCTCATTTTCGAAAAGAAATGAATGAAGTTAGATAAGGGGCCATTTTATAGTTTTCATGCTATGTATGCATGTCAAAATAATTTGAATATATACAAAGATTGCATCATATTCCAATTGTGTTAATATTTTCTATTTTGAACATAAAGTTGTATGATAGTAATCATGATTTCATTTCTGATCAAGTCATTTTGACAACACATTTTGGCCATGCTTGCAATTGTAAATTTTAAGCTCTTATCATGAACACTTTATTTTCAGGAGGAAACTATCTCACCTAACATTACTATCCCAGATACCCCACCAAGCATGAGGGAAGCACAAGCCAGCAAACCAGTGCGAGTCTTACAAAATACTATGGAAGGTTGGTATAGCACTCCATAGAAAAAGAGAGACTATCCATGATATAAAAAAGGGGATATATTCTAAGAATTTAATATCGATTTTAAATATTCTTCATTTAAATATAAATCAGCTTATTTTATACATACCTGTTTATCTTAGAAGTAAATATTGATGGTGCTATCTTGTTAGTGGTCTTATTTCAATTTTATTTCTATTTTAAAGAAGTGAATAAAAGGTTTGAAATGTATATCTTTATATGTGTATCATTTTCAGGTTCAATAACAAGTATAACTGAATCTCCGGAATGTAGTCAAAATGCTGCTACGCCACTTCAGAGGAAACTCTTTTATAGTGGTAAGTTGTGTATTTATATGATAATTTTTGAGAAGCTCAATGTCCGTAATTTGTGTTTAAGCAGACATGTTTGTCATTCAATCATGCTAGTTTAAAAAAGATATTTGCATGTTATTCAAGACTTGCTCGCTCATTCCTTAACCTTTTCTTTTGCAAGGGGTTTTTGATGGCTTTCCACTGGTGCAAAATTCAGAATGAGGCTAGCATTTGCCATATTGGATCTCACATTTCATTTTGACGTCATAAGGCATGAATAAAACATTTATCTCAACTCCATAAGACTTGCTCACATACAGTTATGGACTTATGGTAACTCGCTACCAATAAATGAATGATTGGTGGTTTATGAATATCTTTTTGATTTTGTCTTCCTGGTGTCTTATAGACGTCATTCTCATGCTATTTCATCTGAATTTGTTCCAGAAAAGAACTCTAGTAGTCAGCAGACTTCGCCAGATCTGAACTCCCCTCTAGTTGATAGAGTCCCAAAGCAAGCGGTTTTCAAACCAAAACTAAAGAGAAAACTTCTCTCTACGGTTGAGGGGTCTCCAAATCCCTTCCTAGTTGTACCTGCTAAAGGGGAAAAAATCATTGAGAAGAAAGTGCAGTTGCTGACTCCTCAAACACTCCTGGAAAAAGGGAAGAAAGCTAAAGAGACAACTCCAACTGGTAGTGGAGAAGCCAAGGGGAAGAAATCCAGAAAACGGAAAAGTTGTCTCCTTTCCTCTGATTCAGAGGATTCTGCAAAGATTGTAAAAAAACAAAAGCGTGTATTTTCACCAGATGGTGCTGAAAAGTCTCCCAATAAAAACAGGACTGATTGTGAAGTTGTGCAGACTGATAGTGTAGGAAATACTTGTGATACTGATGTGAGTGAAAAAGCTGTGAAAAGTGTGCCACGTCAACAACGAGACATTCCTAATGTGAAATCCATATTGAAAAGTGGAAGAAAAACTACTTCTGTTAAACCATTGCCTTCCGAAAAGTCACATCAACAAAGAAACATTAAAGCTTCCATAAAAGGATTGACTCCCGGTTCATCTGTTACGCTAGAATCACATATTGATCTTGAAAAAGAACTTGGAAAGACATCTGTTGAGGATGGTGTAGGCGATAGCCCAGAAATCGGAAGCGAACCTATACCAAAGAGAAGAAGTAGGAGGTCCATTGCTGGAGTCTCTGAGTGTCAAAACAAATCGTCATCTAATGTTGGCGATCCTGCTGTAGGAAAAGGTGTGGTACCAAAGAAGGGTAGAAGGAAGTCTTTAGCCACGTTGGCTGAACTCAAGTCAACTGGAGTATCAACAAATAGAGAAATCTCTACATCCAAACAATCCTCTGATCAAAAACAAGCTGGGGAACTACCACAGGAGAAACGTGATAATGAGAAAGAAGACAAACAAGAAAAGGTTCCCCGTAGAAGTAGGAGGTCTATGGTTATCGTAGCAAATGATATTGATAATGTTCAAACAAAGGATAAGGTTCCCGCAGACTTCTCAAGGGTAGCTGATCAGAAACAAGCTGAGCCAGTACCTCAACTTGAATGTGATAACTCTAAAAAGAAAGAAGACAAACTGGGAAATGTCCCTCAGAGAAGGAGTAGGAGATCTATGGGTATTGTACCCAATGATATTGTAACTGAGAAAATAGTGGATAGAGATATCACAAAAGTTGAATCGCTTCCCAGCAGAAACAGTGATGCTTCGAAGGACAAAGAAGACAACCAGGAGAAAGTGCCTCCTAGGAGAAGTAGGCGGTCCTTAGGTGTTTGCCCGAATATTTCGGAAACCCCTAAGACATCTAAAGGCAGGAGAAAGTCACTTGTACCTTCTTCCAGCAGTAGAAGCCCTATACTGTCTGCTTCTACTAGTCTTGAAAAAAATGAAAAGAGTAGTGCTGAAGTGCCAAATGTAGGAAATAAGAATGTGCCAACTGTGGGCGCACAGTCAAAGGCTATATCTAAAGATAAGAGGTTAGGTGACAAATTGAATACGTCTAAAGAGAAAATCGCAATCGGAGGTGATGATTGTAGCTCTGATAAAAAATCTATACTTAAAACAAAAGATTCCAAAAAAACTTTGTCAGTGTCTGAGCCAATGTCAAGACGACAAAAAGTAAGGACTAGCGCAGATGTCTCAACCTCCGAATCTGAGAATGATACTTCTGGGCTATCATCACAGTCAAGCAGTTTTGCACAACTCGTGAAGAGTCGTCGAAGCACAGATGAATTTCTGGTACCTAGGTTGAACAGTTCGAGGGAGACCCAGAAAAAGTCAAAGATATCCAATCTGAACTCATCTACGTCTGGAAATGATGAAAACTCTAGTGTTAGTGACGCTGATAATAAAACACGAAGAAAAAAGAAAACTAAAGTCTCTTTTTCAGGTGTTAAAGAAAAACCCAAGAACACCTTGGTAATGACAAGTTTACATAGACAGTGAGTTCCTGTATTTTTTCATTGCTTTTTATGCTTAAAACTAGGTATTCCCACCTTTCAACTTTTGTGCAATGTGATACTATATTAAGTTCTTGAATAATTTGATATCTTAACACCTGTTATTATTTTTAAATAAACAGTATCTGCTGCCAATGAAAATTATACTTCTTCAGTATTTATCTAGTTTAGTACTTGCACTATATACCTCTCTAGCTGAAGTCTGAGAACTAGGCTAATTATATTGTGTTTGTCTTATCTTTATGTTAAGGAGTCTCTGAAAGGTTATTTTTTTAATCTGCATAACTTGTATGACTACTGTGGCTTAGCTTGTAATGTAGCACAAGTATGAGGTATTTATTATTCTCCCTTTCAGTGAACAGGATGTCGTTATATCTGTGGTGAAGAAACTAGGAGGATTTTCTCTTTCTGATAGTGTCTCCGATTCCACTACGCATGTGATATGTGGAGGAGAGAGAAGGACTCTCAACATTCTGCATGGTATAGCAAGAGGATGCTGGGTACTATCAAAGGAATGGGTAGGTAACTTATTTACATTCCAATGTTAAATATTAATGGTTTCTGCTGTTTGGATCAGTTTGAAAATATGAGCTTTGACTTCTGCCTAGAATGGATTTATAGTTTCTTTTCAAAATTTAGTAAAGCTAAGCACTTGAAAATGTGGTTAGAACTTTATTATAAGTCTACCCAAAGCCCTTTGACCCGAATGATAGAGGTCTGTTTTGGTCCTTTAATTACTCTTAGGGTATTTCACTGTCAGGGCATTTCTTGTAAGAAATGGATGTTGGGGAAGCGATGTCCTCTTTCCTCAGAATGACGTATACATTGTGTGATCCCAGTGATCAAATCCTCTAATGATTTGTTCCTAGACAGTTAATTTGCTAGTAATGATTTTATATAATCCGTATCCGATACTTTGTTTCACATAGGACCAATACAATACATAGACCAGCCATGTTTCATGTTTTATTTTCTTGTAGGTTTTTAAATCACTGGAGGCAAATCATTGGTTGGAAGAGGAGCCATATGAAGTAACAGACTTCTTTCCATCAGCGCAGGTAAAGTATATCTATTAATAAAAGTCATTACTTTATAGTATAGTGTATATAATGAAACTCTGACATTGCTAGTAATTCATACTATGCAATATTACACTATATTTTCAAGGATTGGCCCAATGCCCCAACAGACCTCTAACCAAAACTTGGGCTGCTTATACTTTATTGCTCTTCTTATCTAAGTTTAGGTTGAAGATCCTGGCCACTCTTAGTAATTAAGATTCTGGATATAATTCAGATCAGGTTCAAGTAATCCTTTTTACATTATACCTCTCAATTCTTAATTTATAACCAAGATACTCATCTGAGCTGAAGGTAGTAGTGCAATTTTAATCCACTGTTGGAATCAATTGAAAAATGCTTTGTTTTAGAGACTGAATTATTGTTATTTTACTTTATCTGTATCATTGTTTAAATTTCAGGTGGCAAGATTGGAGCGTGTTACATGTGAAGGGAGGTACCAGCAGGACCTTTTCTCCGACCAGGGTCTGATTTTTGTGTCAGAACAATCCTGCCCACCCACCCAGCATGTAGTGGACCTGATCAAGATTTGTGGAGGGCAGGTAAGGATGGGCTAATATAAGGCTCACTACAGGCTCTTTGTCAGGGTTTAAACAAATTAATATCCAAATTTGGCAATCATAAATTATATGCACCATATCTTTAGAGGGGAGGCATGGTACTCATATTTAAACATCATCACGTGTCTTCCTTTTTAGAAAATCCATGGTTTCTGCATCTGTATCTTACAAATGGTCTTGAGGGAAAATGTTAATCATCTTGCTGGATAAGGTGAATCTCCATATGGCTCATTTTGACTTCTCAATACTTTGAACAGGATGCCTCTTCGAACTATAAACACAAGGATTAACTAGTGCATTATAAGTACACCATCTTGACCTGATGGTCAGTTGATGCTCAGTTAAAAAGGACAGAAATATTTGGTTATTCTTTTGAATTTGAATTGGCAGAATTGATGTCACTTTCAACTTCTTAGGTCACATTGCAACAAGATAGAGCACCGAAACCTGAAAGAACTACACCTTGGTCACAAAGATTCTTTCAGTTGCAAAGACATCGTAGTCATAGTCTACAAAACACCACACATTTGTACAGTGACCAGGCCAACCTGCTTTTTAGGAACCTGCAACAACCCACTTAGAAGCTATGTGTCTATTAGAAAAATATCTTAGGCTGACCTATTAAGTTTTCAATTGATTTATGATTTGTGATAACTTCTTATTTTTTTTTATTGTAGGTCACTTTTTGTATAAGGAAGGCTAACATTTGTGTTGGTCGTACGAGTAAAACCTGTGTCAGTACTGTGTCAGAACAGTGGGTTCTTGGTAAGTAAAGGTAAAATGTATTTGATAAACCTGCACAGCATAAACAATTAGGTAATTTAAATTACAAAATATTAAAAAGCTGATATAAAAAATTTGAGCTGCAAGGAGTAATTTTATTATCAAATAAAGGAGCTTTTTAGTAAGTAATTATTCATAACATTGACATCGAACATAGTTATAATTATAGCTCTATTATTAATTTTTAATAATTCAAGTGGGGTATTGTCTAGTACACTCCCTGAAAACTCTAAGTAGTGCAACCACCACCACTACTATTACTTCTGATAGATTTTATGGTAATAATTATGATGATAATAGTAATAACAATGATAATGATGATAGCAAAAATAATGATTATAGCAGTAATGATGACATTCCTGTTATACTGCTACTTTGGAGAGTTTGGGAATAATTTCAATTGTTAAATCTAGAAAATGCTTGTTTCATCAATCTACTTTTCTATTTCAGACTCCATCACAGAACACAAAGTGTTACCTTTGCCTGGCTACCTGATAACATACGGCGAGAGATTTGATCGAGAAAGTAGTCCAGAGTTCTGATTCATGCCTTTTATCAAACAAAAATAGTTCAACCTAATCTGGCTTAAGCCCTATTGTAATATGAGAGAATTTACAGTCAAGGAAGTCGCTTTAGCCTATGGGTATTTTTCTAGTATACATAGGTATATTTCATAATCAGTTGTGTAATGTGCCGTCAGTTAATACTGTAAATTGTGAGTTAATCCTGCCAGACTGACTAAACTATTAAAAAACTATTACAACTGTGCTTGAATAGTTAATCCTGCCATTTACTCCTTATTTGAAATCCAATTATTTATTTCATATTTGCAGTTTTAATAAAATAACTACCAGTATTAATTATACCTTCCAGTATTAAGTACTCTCTCAACATTTAAAACAAATTTGTGTAATACAATATTGGATAAGTATGTTTTCCCCTCTGTCCAAGATGATCAATTTAGATTTTTCCACGATTATTAGAGCTGTTATTTGTATGCATGAAAAGACATGTCCCTCTTATGTGTGTTTATATATCATGCATGCAGTATAGGTTTTGCTCTATGTAAATCCACTTAATCCAGTATTGAGTATTTGGCCTATAAATAACTTCCACCGTCCATTCTTGATTTTAAAATTTTACCAGGAAGTATATTTAATGTTATTGTAGTCAATAACCCCAGCAATATATTCTCAGTGTGATTGCTATTTTTGGACATTTTATTTCTAACAAGAAAATTAAATGTGATAACGTATGCTGTATGTTCAATAATAAATATAATTAAAATGAAAGGGGTGTATCGTAAATACTAATTCCTGTGGCTGTGAAAAGTGATATTAAGTGTAGATCTGTATTTGGTATCACATACTGAAAATATGGTGATAATGCTATTGATATAACCATATTAGTCATGGAAAAATGGTTATTCTTGAAAGGGATTACAGCTATGTACAGTACCCATCTGGTATTAAATGCACTTAGAAGTACTTGTCACCTTCTTACCTTAAGAAGCCATTATTATATTTTATTACTCTGTTATTCTTTTTATATGATAGTTTATCTTTATCAATGTGAAAATTAATTTATTATAGTGTGTCCTGATTGCAAGTGTCACTGTACGAATACGTGATTTCTAGAGAGAGGTGCTCTTTAATGATAAGTGAAATATGCAGTACATGTATTTTCCAATTATCATTCAAAATATAGTTTGAGGGCCTCTGGGCTATTAAAAACATTTGACATTGTTGGCCATTTAAGGCCAGTATTGATTTTTGCCTTAGCCAAACCCAGATATTGGGGCTGGTAAAATACTAAGTTAGGAAAAGAAATACCAGAATGAGAATAAGATCCATATCAGATGGAGGAAGTTGAAGTATAACTTAACAAAGATGGGCCAAACAATAGGGAAATTATTTTTCTTTTTAAGGCAACAGGAATGTGTTGTAATGAATGTGCTTTTTATCACAGTTCTAGGTTGACCACTCATTCATCTAGAAAGAGTGTATGCAAAGTCATACATTATACTTACAAGTAATGTAACCATATCTAGAAAATAATTTAAGTGTTATATTCAAAGAAAGGTTAGTAAATCTTCCCATTCAGGTCAGATAGATTTTAAGTGTATCTCTATATTGCTATACACTTATAAAAATATATAAGGAAATCCAGTGGCAATGCCCATTTTAATGAGGTAAATCAAAATTCAAATATTATAGATTAGATGATAATATTATAGCTAATGAAATAATGTTTGATGGCATGACCACCAAACGTCTGTATAACAATCTCCCTACAGTTCAATGTGCTAGATATGGGCACACATACTTAATCCTGCCTTATATTGCATAATGTGTTCAAGAAACTATGCATCAACAGTTGATTTTCTTGTGATATATACCATGTAACTTAAAAATGCATTTTGAAATAAAAAAGTAACTTGATTTGTCTCTTCTTAAATACATGTAATGAGGAACCACCTTTGATTTTGTAATATTTAATGACCTCCACAGCTGAACAACTAACCGACACCTCAGAAATATATTCAGAAAGCTGTGGTACGTTTAGAAGTCAATTGTGTATGGTTGAAATGTAGTAGACCTCAATCGGGTCTGATACCTTGCTGCCAGTTTGAAAATGTGCTTTAATTCATCAGACTGGTACTTAAACCATGAATTGGAATAAAATCCAAGCAACAAACCCAGTGTGAATTGATATGTAAACAGGCAAACTTGGATATGACGGACCACTGTACGACAGACTTTTGTCTATGACGGACGATATGCTTGGTCCCAGTCCCATGCAGATCAAGTATGTGTCATATGTATATGACAGATTTTGCATATGACGGACCAATGTCCCTGGTCCCATTGAGTCTGTCATATATAAGTTCGCCTGTACTTCATTATGGCAGTACACGTCTCTATTACACAAGTGTGTACAGGACCTTTTATTCATCTGATGACTGCTTGACGGTCTGCTGAAAAGCGGCTTCTACTACAAAGGACAATTACCATGTCCACAATTTTATGTTAATGATGAAATAAATATTTAATTGATATGAATAGGGTCTGTTATCTTTCACTAGCACTACTGCTTCAGATTCTAGAGCAAATTTCATGTCATGGATGGTCATATGAAAAAAAGGGATGATTTGCAATATCTATATACAAATGCAGGTGTTAAGCAATTCTTTAAAAAAAAGACATTAACCCTTTAACACTCACAGCATTTAAACAAATTTGGTTTAAATCATTGAAGCTAATGCATAACTGGGAATATATTTGAAGGAAAAACATTAATCAGAACACAACCAATAAGACATAATATTTTTTACCCAAGTTATTGTCAAATATAACTTACATGTAAGGTCCAGACAATAAAATGATGAAACTTAAGCAATAATAATCTCTTGAATTGAAATTTTGCAACTGGCAGATTCAAATACCGATGTAATTTTCTGCCTAGTTTCTCCCGGAGTGCTCCCAAATTTGCCTTCACCTGAACAACAAGATCATGCAAAGGGAAAGGCAGCGGGCTTCATAAAAAAATCAAAAATCAAACCCAAGTTGAATATTTTATAACCAAATTTTATTCCAATATTTTCTAATCTGTACAAACACGTTAATACTGGTTTCTTGGATTGGAATGGCTTTCATACTCATACTGCATCACACACAACCTATATTCCAATACATGCTTTCACTTAAACATGGCATCATTAACTATCAGTTATGTCATACAAAACAACCTTTGTCATACAACTACCTTTTATCATTATGCTCCTTAAGGCCATAAAAAGGTCTAACAAAATTGGTGAAATTTTACAAGATGAAGCATAGCTGTGAAAACATTTCAGGAAGAAATGTTAGTCATCACTAGTAATTCTCCTTCAAGTATTTGGTAAAATCATTCTTAATTCCCAAACTATTGTCAAATGTATCATAGAACCAGAGAGCAAATTTCTAGAGGAAATCTTGAGCATAAATGGGTTAAGATTATATGCATGTCACAACCATAGTTACTCTTTGCTATCAATATGCAAAATGAACAAGTTTGGACTAGTGAGGGTCTACATCAAATCATAAATGAGAGAAGCAAAGATTTTTCGGGTAAAATGTTTTCAGTTGAAAATAGTCCCACTTCTCTAACAGTTCAGGTCATACAATACACACTTTTTTCAAACGTGCCCAAATGTATTTATAAAATACTCATACATCCTGAAAATATCTTTGACTAATAGGTCTAACATGATTGTTCAAAAGATATTGATACATTTTCAACATTAAAGATACACACAATTTTAAGTAGCAATGGCTCGAGCATAAATTTGGTTTTACAATCACCAAGAATATCATGGAAGTTCAAGTTTCAACATAGTTGCAAGCAAATCTTTCTGCCATTTTTCATGCCACAATGGCTGCTATCATCGATTCACTGTGGATACAGATTGCTTTGGTAGCTATCCAAACATTTACCCCATCATTATGGCTGCTATCACCATGGATACAGATTGCTACCGTAGCACATACAAACATTTACCCATCACCATGATTATAGGTGGATATAATAAAATGATAACTTACTAGTCAGTTTGACTTATTCTAACACAGAAGTAAAAAGTTACTGCAGGTTTTCTAACAAGAGCAATCAATATCACAGACAGAGTTCTACATAATTTCTTATTACATATTCTATATAGGTCAGACCCTTAAAAACCAAATCTATATACCCTTGTAATATACAACTAGTGGAGACATGACCTAACTCATAACACTTAACCTTACATATAACAGTTAAGCTTAAGAACAAGTATACCAAATTATATCATCAATATAAGAATGAAGTATCACACAAGAAATGAGGAGTCAATGGTTACATATTTAAGTATATGTTATATCAAAAGAAAATTAATTCTGGTCATAAAACATGCATATTACTAAAAAAGAAAGTAAAACGCCGCAGAGTTGATACAGAAAATCATAGAATCAGTTGTGCCTGGAATAATTTCAGTTTGATAATTTCAGCATATTAATGTATCTATGAATATAGCTTTTATTTTGACTGCACTTATATTTATATAAAAATATATCCTATAGAGCAGTACAGTATAAACTGTTTCCAGGTCAAAGGCCAATTTGAGACAGAAGACTTGACTGATAATTAGCATACATGATTTTCATATCACTTTCCAGCATCTTCAATTTCTTGAAACATATTTTGCATTGAATGCTACAGTATTCTTTTCTCTTGGAATTTGGGAGAATCAATACTTCTCCTGTGCGCTACCAAGCTATGCAGTTTTACACAAACTATTTTACTTATCTCTCAAACTTTCATGCGCATCTGTTCTCAAATTAAATTATTACAATATTACGTAATCCTTCAGAAAAATGCATGACTAGTATAGTCTGCTATTAAAAGGATCAAATATTGTGTAAACTTATCAACCACTAATAGTAAGATGGCTTGGGTACAAGTCTGAGTGAAACTTTTATTTAGTCTGGCCGATTGATCCCATCATCTTATTTCATTCAAATAGAAAATTAATTAACTCACGACGTACGCATCAGCATATGGTTATCCCAAGGCAATAGATTTGAGGAAGTAACCATACAATGGTTTTGGAATGTTATGGAAGTATTCAGTAATAAAGGATAAGCAGGTAATAGTTGGCACAGAGGTAAAATATTAGGTGTATTGGCTTGGGAATACACACTTCATATTTCCATCGAAAAAACAAAACAAAAAAAACTGCCCCTAAGAAAACCTGTTTCATGAGGGAAGTTTTGTCAAAATCTGAGATGGTGCTTGCAGACCACTGGTTCACCTGAGCAAGAATGACCCAGATAGTATTTAGATAATTACTGAAGAAGAGGTGCTAACAGTGTATATTGGCTTCTTTAATAGGCCTAGGTAGAAAGATGCTAAGTTTTATAGTCTGGGCACATGACGAAAGGCATTTTGACCACATGCAAACATAAACAAAGAGGATAACTAAACAAACTTCATGTCAGATACTAACAATGCATCACACAATAACCATCTACTACCTTATACGGTTTTGAACTACATGTACAGCAATAGGATTTACCCATAACAAAGGCTACACTATACCCGGTGGCAAAGAATGTTCTATATTCCATCACAACCATTCACAACTTCTTTTCTTTGTCAATATGTGGGTTATTTAACCCAAACATAACTAATATTTACATGATAAAACTTCAAAAAATACACATATATTATTGGTTGTCACTCTATTAGTCTTACCAAAAAATACTACTCAATATGTTTATCAACTCAATATGTAGGCTATATCACATAAGGCATGAAGTATCAAACATGCTGTTGATTATTGAAAATGTGATATCATTACCTGAAGACATTTCTCAAGTTACCAGCTGTAGCGCCAAATATATAAGTACATTCACATTGATCGACCACATTAAATAAACTGCTTTCCATACTCATGTTACTTTTCTAACCAAATCATTTTTTGGAAAATAATTTAAGGGAAAAAGCATTCTATTCAAATTATTGCTTATATATGCTCTATAAAAGTTATTTTCAAAGGAAATCTAGGCATGGAAGGTTTAATCACTGAAGGGTTTTATGGGAATACACATAATTCCCTCAACATGATTTCATAATATTCATCAACCAATAGCTAAATAGCCGTTGTCTTTAAATTCATGTATTCATTCTACTAGCACAGGTAAATTAGAATGTTCATTTACACAAACCTGTGCTATATACTGTTCCACAATAATTTCAACTCCATAAGTTATAAAAGAAATCAACAGGAATATTGTCTAGTATAATCTCATAATAAATCTCTCTCCAATCGGTTAGTCAGAAATATGTAATATTAATGATAATAACATTTAATTTCTCCTCCCTTCTTTCATGAGTATCAATTTACTTCCTAGCTGTGAGCCTGTATTTTCATCTAAGGATGTAAGGAGTATCTAGAGACTGCACATAGTCTGACTCCTTTATAAATAGCCTGATTAACCCTTTCCACGCTGAGGCTAATTTCGTCCATGAGAAAAAAAATGAAAAAAGTTCTGAGAAACATCTGAACCCTGTCATGAGGGTACTCATTAGAAAGCTCTCACTGAGTACTCTCAGATGAGTACCCATATGCCAGGGTTTCAGTCATTTTTCAGGTTTTTTGCATCATTGTGTATTGGCAAAATTAGCCACCAGCTGCATAAGGGTTAAAAAGCAATATTTTGAGAAATATTTGAAAGGATTGTTTAATGCTGGTTTTATACTCCCTCTTCAAACATTTTTCAAATATCACTCTATTTGATGATATGAGTTTTGTTCGAAGTTGTCCGACCAGGTCCACACTCCAGATACACATGGTCAAGGTTGAGAGTGTTACAGAAGAATAGCAAAAATTCATTCTATGGCCCTCTTTTATATTTTGTCATTGGTACTAAAACAACGACTGTGGTGAATTTTTTGTTTTGGCCCACTCCACTTCGGCATTGAGCAAACCATAATAGAGTTGATCAGCCAATAATGTAGTTAGTTTGAATATAAATGCGCATCTGAAGTCGATTCTGAGTGGTATATTGACAGTAATTTAGAAGTAAAATGTAGTTAAGTCATGTTCTGATAGAAACAGGTGATTGTCATGCATGTTGCTTTACATCACTATCTCACCATAGCCATTCATATCCTCACTAGCCACGCCACCTGTAACTCTTTCTCTTGCTGTTGTAACCTATGGGACCAAAACCCTGAAATAAACAAATATGAAACATATATATATATATATATATATATATATATATATATATATATATATATATATATATATATATATATATATATATATATATGTATATATATGTATATATATGTATATATATGTATATATATATATATATATATATATATATATATATATATATATATATATATATACAGATATATATATATATATATATATATATATACATATATATATATATATATATATATATATATATATATATATATATATTTTCCAATGCATAACAAACGCCGTTACGAGTTCTAATCAGTTCCACACAAGACTGATTCACGGTCAGGCTGATTTCCGGGACGTCCAACACTGCCCCCCTAGACATACCCACGTAAAACATATATACATACATATATATATACATATATATATATATATATATATATATATATATATATATATATATATATATATATATATATATATATATATATATATATATATATATATATATATATATATATATATATATATATATATATATATATATATATATATATATATATATATATATATATATATATATATATATATATATATATATAGCATAGCAAAAACATGTAGAGAAGATCTTTGCTTAATGTGAGCACAACAGAACAACTATTTACCTGGAATTATAAACAACATGATTCAGTTTCATTCAAAGTTCTACAAATAAAACTAGCCACTATGTGAGCAGTTCTATTGTACAACCTTGTGCTGCTATAGTGCATTGACCCTTGGAGGAAAAAATTGGAACTTTTTGTGCCACTTGTGCAGAAACTATGTTGCTCTGTGGTACAAGTATGTCTAGTGATTGTTCTATAACCTAAGGTCTAACATGTCCTAACAGGCTTTGTCAGTGCAGTGTCACAGAACTAAAAAGGTTTTCAAGTAATCTTCAAAAGAAGACACAGCTTAATAAAATTCAAATTCCATATTCACTTATACTTGCCTCATAAATGAAACAATGTCATCAGGTAAGTTATGTGCAGCAATTTATAAAGTTCAAGCCTGTTCCCCTTCCTAATTGCTTTCTGTGCCCCAACGTAACCCAAGTCAATATGTGTAAATGATATACTGTATACCGTGTTTATTTTGCGCATATAAAAAATGCACCCAGCAGGCGACTACTTTTAATGCGCAGTTTAAATATTGTGTACTGATGATGAATGACAAGTTAAGATAGCAGCTTGTTGTGTGTTATTAGCATAGAGATTGGATGTCCAAATAATGGTGCACAGCTTAATAAATGAGGAGTCGAAGGGTGTGCAAAGTACACATTAATTAAACGCCCACAATAATGACACGGTATACAGCAAACATATCAACCCAGCGAAACTGTATAATACCCAAACCAAGTCAATATGTGTAAATGCTATTAACATATCAAACCAGGGGAGCTGTCATTACTTTCAGTAGAGAAAAAAATCTACCCAGAAAATCAGTAACATACCCATTTCCCATCATCAAAGGGACTTTTTTCAGCCTCTGCTTCCTCATCAGGCTTCTTCATCCTCATCACCACTGAAATTACATCAAATAGATAAAGATTTATGAACCCATTCATGCTGAAGAGGACCCCAAAAAAATATCATTTAAATATATGACGTTTTAATAAAAAAAAATAAAGCATAAATAAAGCATGAATTCACAAACCTTTTGATGGACTTTTTAGTTTTAGTTGAGTTCTGATTAGAATTTCTACTGGAAGTAATTCCTGAAAGATGCTTTTGTTTGATAGATATCACTAAAATTGGCAGGTATTTCTGCCTGCTTCGAGCATGACTAGGTTAAGGTTTATTTTCATTTTTGAATTCCATAAAGGAAAATATTAAAAAACACACAAGAAACATTTTTCAAATATTACATCTGTAGCAATAATTGAGTCATTTATCAAATACATTTGCATCAATTACTTTTAATAATACTTATCATCTCCAGTTTCTTCTATAAGATGGAATCTAATCCGTACTAATTCTATACAGTGAAAACTCATGTCAATACCGTAAATTATCGCAAATCTCGGACACTTTTTATTAATTACGATTTTCGTTGGCTGATGGTGGCCGAAATTTACTGAAAATAGCGATCAAATGTCAGACACCGTGGCCGAGATTCGTCGATATTATCAATTGAAGCAAAAAGCTACATGTAGATGGAACTGAAAATCGATCGCTAACTTCGTACACAAGAATACAATTTTCCCTCACAAAACCCCTATTGTCCACCTACCTGACTTGTCATTCCTCTGCTATATTAACTAATAAATGAACTTGTCTCCCTTATATGTTGTTTACTTGTTCATTCTTTGTGCCGCACGCCTATTACTAATCGAATTATACTTGTTTACAAGTGAGACTTTCAAAATGGCTACCTAAGCTATTTCACACAGAGGGCAAACGACTGACATGCGCCGGCATATACTGGCCAAGCTATAGGCACATGGCAGGAACAATGTATATTGGTGAATCGGTTGCTAACACCACGACGCGATGTGTTATCCGATGGAAAAAATATGATGGCAGGCTGTCTAATGCCTGGCATCTTATCAGTGTAATATATTAATACCTCAGCTGTCAAAGGTGCAACTGTTGGCGAACTGTTGTCAAATATAACCCAATTTGATAACTTTATCTCGGATCGTAAAACGGCATCATCAGACATCATTCACAATGGAAGCCATCAACTTTCACCGCCTCACAACGCCATTCAAATATGCAGTTAATTTTATTGTTTTACCAGTGTTTACTACATGTTGTCACCAATATACGGAGGCTCAGTTGCATATGTTCAAGACCAAGACATGCCTCGCATGTGTGTGATTAAAATTTTCATGTCAGGGTGTTACGGCAATGCACGTAAACAGTACACTACGATCGGCGTGTTTTGGCGGATAGGGGCACTAGAAACGATCGTTTATAATCTAAAATCAATTGCAAACTTTGGAAATCTAGATGTTTTTTTCTTATATCAATGAAATTTACTTGGTGGCCGACTTTTGGTGAAATGTGTCCTTAGATGAATTGGGGGTGGGCGAATTTCCCCAATAATTATTTTGTGAATCAATTATAGTGGCCGAGTTTCCTAGGGCGGCCGAGATTTCCGAGAATTTACGGTACTTTAGGACAGAGCATATAAGTGTTCACATAAAGCGTTCACACCTCAGAGGTTTTTCACAATACACTTTTTGTAAAAAGAGATCAAGATAATCTACATGTATATATGTTTTCAAATATTGAAAGCATTCACATATGGAGATTGTATATATTCTTAGCATGATGCTGATTACAAAGAAATCCTCTTACTCTTATCTAGCTTATCTCTGCCTTTCTTCTCCATGTCAGAAATGGCTCTCAGGCAGTCTATGTAGGTGGACTTGCATGTGTTATCTCCGCAGGGCACTGGGTAGCGAGAATCCTACAACATCAAACACAAGAATTGTATTAATTCACTTTATTTTGAGTTCTTCTCATTCCTTTCATAACCAATTATTTTGAGTTCTTCTCACTCCTTTTCTTTTTCAAAGGGATAATTACAGAAACAAAGACAAGAAATGTATTAGTTCACTTTATTTTGAGATCTTCTCATTCCTCACATGACCAAAATCTGAAAAGAAAACTGAGGTCTCTTTCAATACGATAATTACATCAAACAAAATGCTGATCTATCAACTTCTCAGGAATCAATGATACTCCTATTGAACAGCATCAAAAAAGGTATAACACCTTATGAATACAAGC
Organism: Maea johnstoni; assembly: GCA_963942565.1. Lineage (NCBI taxonomy): Eukaryota > Metazoa > Annelida > Polychaeta > Spionida > Magelonidae > Maea > Maea johnstoni. Next base: position 56,439,011 of record OZ012684.1, on the reverse strand, counting down.
TACTCTTAAGTGTAAACACTACTATCGCATCATGTGTTTATGAAAAGATTAAAAAGATGAATGGATATATTTGTTACATCCCTAATAGCAGGAATGTTCATTAACATTCCTGCTTATAGTAAGTAGTGTAGAATGCTTACCTTACAAGGTCCTCTGAAGCTACTGCCCACACATTTGGATACCAGGCTGAAGCCATAGTCCGTCCTTGAAGTGAGAAAAGAATGATGCATTAGTACTTTAGAGGCATAGTAACTTCAAATGAAGGGAATTAATGATCCTTAATAAAGAAAAACCTTAATTAAAGAAATGTCTTAAGAAAGTATAATCATCACAAAGAATTAATATGTATGTTAAGAACAAATTAAGTATATCAACTGATTTAATTAACTCTGTCCCTAAATACATTAATTTGAGAATTTAAGGCTGAAGAGTAAGCCAACAGTTCTACAGGTTACGTTGGCCTATGACACTAATATGGTTTGACACTTATAAGATACCCATGATAACAAGGCAATACTGTCAGACCATGTGATAATTTGGAATTTAAAAATTTAGTTTTTCCTCATTTTTTTTCCATATTGTGACCGAATCATTACTAGCCAGTTGTAAGTGGTAGAGGAAACCGCCATGACTGGTGAAAACCACTGCCAAACCCCAAGTCACTGGCAACTGTCTCACTTGCCCCAGCCGAAATACACCATCTGCACTCCAGATTCAAATGTCATTAAACTAGTGTGTGCACATGTCTATACTCACTTTGCATCTTCATGGCAATGGCCAAAATCTTGTACAGTTCTCTGGTAGTTCATCAGTACTGACATCACCTGAAAAGCATGCAATGTTCTAGTAATTTGTTTATTCATTATGACACCTAAATCACCCCCACAAGACTTCATGCATGACAGAAGATCTCAATACAAAGCCTAATCTTTTTAGTGACACTCTTGGAAAGCTCTTTAAAGGCTATCGTGTGTCATAAATCTTAATTTTAGGCTCTGGTTAGCAAAGAAACAAGCACTTCAAAGTATACAATAACAATTGTTATAATAGAATTGTGAACTTACTTAAATTTAAATTTACGTAGCTCATAAAGCCAGAAAATCCATTCAAACTAAACAGAGTTCTTCAAGGGAAACTTCATCATGCATCCTATGAAGTAACAAGAAAACTGAAATGCAATGTTATCAGTACTGACTGAATTTGTGGTAATCTTACACCTCTATTTTCTATCAACATTTATTAAGTTGATCATGAAACATACTCACAATGATAATAGGTCCCAATTCATGACAGAGGCTCTTTATAAAAGTTTATACCATTCTCAATCAATCAATAAATCTATATGTGTATGTCTGGCTACAAATCTAATTTCATAGTAGAAGCATGAGTAACTAAGCATTTTAATTCTTGTTCATAGTTCTTTATGCTATCCCCATCATTAGCTTTACCTGATAGGCTACTTTCACCATCTTATCAAAGGTAACATCCTTGGTGTCATAATCTATGTAGTCTAATTTCCCACCTCGGAACACTAAAAAATAACAAAAGAAATATTGATGAACAGTAATCAAATATTCAGTATTCAAATATAGTGCTGAATTATATCTATAACCAAATAATAGGTACTTATGTGAAAATTGCTGACATCTAAATTAAACAATATTATTCAAGTGGCAATTAATGAATATCAGGATGGCAGGAATACACAATATAAAACCTAAAATTGGTTTAGTTATAATCATAAAAACATAAAGACCTCACTTACCTCAGACAAATAGAGACCAAGCAAAAGTGTATGAAGTAACCGAAATCTGAGTTACATTATAAACTTTTAAGAAGATAAGAATGATTTGGAACCAGTGCTTTTGTCTGAGATACTTGAAAATCCAAGAAAAATATCCTACACAAAATTTTATATTGCGTGTGCAACTTAAATTTTAACATAAAGAAAAATACCCTCTTGTGTGCAACATACTGCTAGCAATGATTGGAATTTTTCTTTATGGTAAGTACATATTCAACAGTTACTTACCTATGTTCCAGGGAGCCATGTCTTCATAGAACGGCAGTTGGATAAATTGCTCATAGAAGTTTTCCTTGATTTCCTGCAGTATGCCCATCCTCAGGAGGGCGATCAAGGAGAAGGCTGAAATAAACCATCAAGGAGACTAATGAAAAAGTAACCAAACATAGAAAAATACAGCAAAAACACATATTAATGAATCAAGAATGGTAAACAATAATCAAAATTATAATGATAAGCTAAGTAATTTCATCATCTATAAGCAAATGCTGTACTGAAATTGATAATACAGTGAACCCCTCAAAGTGACTACCTGTGAGACCAGGCACAGGCGGTCAACTTAGAGTGGTGGTTAACCTACAGGGGTGTGCTCTAATATATAAAAGTAATACGAAAAAAGTTATTTTGGGACTGGCAAACTGTGGTCACTTCAGAGGATGGTCAACTTGGGAGGGTTGGTCACTTCAAGAGGTTCCACTGTACTGACACCTTGTTGCAAAAATCATTACTAATATCCTGGTGATTAATATTGAAGAAATAGGATGATTGAACAATGAGAACACTCAACACAGGACTAAAAGTAAAACCATCTCCTCCTCATTTGCTTTGACAGTAAATATCAACTTAAATACTTAGTCGGAATTTAAGATTGCCTGATTTGTTTTTGGTTACTTTGAATGGTAGTTATGACAATAAGCAGATTTTTATAACTTGAAGAATCCATACTCACCATGCACTTTTCCGTAAGGGATCTTAAAACCATCCATTTCTCGCACTAAGTACACCTCATAATTGGTATTATTTGTAGAAACACAATGGAGTACATATTTCCTACTATGCCCATCCAATTCATAGTCAAAGTGGTGATTAACCTACAACACATGATGACAAACATAGAGAAAAATTGACCCTGGCAAGGTGCATTTGACTGACAGATGGTTATTAGTTTGATCACTTCCAAACTTAGGTCAAAAACATATATGTTCATGTAATGAGACTATATATAGGTTGTATTTAAATATCCTAGGATTAACTTCCAAAAATAATAATATAATGATAATTTCCCATTTAGGAAATGCAATTACATACTTCTTATCTCCAACCTATCTGAATATTGGTAACTGTATCAAGTGTGATCAGAAATGGACACTTGCAGCACTAGCAGCGTTCCCAAATAACTCCAGCCCTAATTGAACCTGGGACTTTTGTCACAGAGAGGCATGGTGCAACAATGCTCAGAGCTTAGTCTCAAAGCATAAAAAGGGTGTTATTAGAGGTCCAGTCAAGTAGTACATGTAAAGTGTCTCACTCGAGAGTAGAAGGAAATACTCACAGGTGTTGTTAGGTTTCTGACATCCACTCGCACCACTTTCCACGGCCACTCTGAGCCTGATGATGTCAGTCTAGGATCAAATACTGCAGCACTCACATTGATACTCACGTCTGCCTTCGCACTCTGAAAACGTTTTTTTTAGATTAATATACTTCTTCAAAATAGTCATCTACTGACTGGGAGAGTAACCATAGTGCAAATTTTATACCAAATCTATAGAACCTGAAGAATATTCTTACTGTATGAGTATTGGATTGGCATTGTAATATCATCTATCACCACATTTTCTGCCACTCTTGGCTTTAAATCCTAACCGTTATTGGTATCGAAGAAAAACCTGAACAACTGATGAAGACCATCGACTTAACTCAAGTAACCGCCATCTTTCTCATTTCTTTTAAACAGTATTTAAATTCCAGGTCTTATACATGGTGAGACATATGGAGGGTGCAGTGCATTAGACCACTTGGCCATACGGTCAGTTGGACCTTAGTAAAATAAAATAGTTGAAATAAAATCAAAAGAAATCATCTCCACAGTCCACACCCCACCGTAAAGTGCAAGGTGATCCATACATTACAAACCTGTAACTAATACACCTGAGGCCAGTAACTAGCCAAGCAGCAGGAAAACAAATCTCTATATAAAACATACGTATTCACTTACTTCACCTATCAACTTTAGTTCTGCTGCTTTATAGACAGGCGTTGGATGGTTCCTACTCAGATATCTTTCCTAAAATATAGCAAAAAGAGGTGATGCTTTCCTACAACTAAGGTTTATAGAAATACCTCTCTTTTAAATAAATTATTGATTTTATGAATATCTTGTATTATACTAAGGATGAGATAAAATATAATCATAGATAAAAAATATTATTGAAGCCTTACACTATTTCTGACTCCTATAGTGTATTTGCAAGGCTCATAATAACTAATACTGAAAAGATTGAACTATTAGCGATTATCCATTTCGCGAATCGATCCGTTTTTCAATAATAGCGGATGGTAATATTCACGGGTGGTCAGTCTCCAAAGCGCAATCTGAGTAGTGGTATTCTAATTCATGTACTGATCTACCATTCATGCCCGACGAAAATGACTAGAAGTTTCATTACGAAGCAACCATCATCATGAAAATTTGTCATGATAATCCAGGGGTGGATTCATTTGTGCTCATACGTTTTAATCACTAGATGAAATTGAGTGTCACTCCTACATCAACTTGTCTTATCATTAAGATTAAAATGAAGCGTAAATATATAAATGTATAAATAAATATATCTTGACTTACCTTATCCTCAGAGGAATGTGGATGGAGTGCCTGACCATTATAAGACAATGGGAAGAAGGTGGTCATAGCGAGAGATAACGCCTGAAATAGACAGAGAAACCATTGACTTATGACAAATGATGTTAAACAAAGCATTGGTAACGACATATGAAGCAATGATCTCTCTCATAATCATAATAATATGTTGCTTGTAGATTTTGTTGAAACAACTCATTCTAGAATTAAGCTGATATTTAATGACATGTGTACATGCACTTGAAACAACAATCAAGTTTCCGAAAATAAGTAATCATAGGAGTGGCAGTATGAAGTAGTTTCATTTTTCATCGATTCTTGTTTATTTTTTGCTTGTCACAACACTATGAATGTAAACAGAACTACAGTCAAGTTCTCTGATATAAGTCATAACAGATGGGGCAGTATGAAATGGTCACAACATTTTTTATAAATTTTCTTGTATATCTATATTTTTTGTATATTTTCCTGCTTGTCACAACATAATGCATGTAGGTGTAGGTCATATGCTTAACCCTTATACTGCTGATGGCTAATTTGGCCAATACACAATGATGCAAAAAACCTAAAAAATGACTGAAACCCTGGCACATGGGTACTCATCTGAGAGAACTCAGTGAGAGCTATCCAATGAATACTAACATGATAGGGTTTAGATGTTTTTCAAAAATCTTTGCTCCCTTGTGCTTTTTTTAAAAGTAGCCTCAGCATTGGAGGGTTAAAAGAGATGTGCTTGGCCTACCTTGGCTGAGGGGAGTTGGAAGAATGTGGTAACAGCATTAGAGATGGTCTGGCCTACCATCAGGTTAAAGTCTCCTCTACGCATGCCTTTCATCATCTCAAACCACTGCTCCAGGCCTGGAAAGAGACAAGTAGGAATAGGGTATATCATACAGGTACTTCATTAAAATAAAAATGAAATAGGCAAGGATGCATTATTTCAAGATTTACTAGATATGATTTCCAGTTATCTATTTCGTCAATATTATTTATAAATGTTTGTGGATCAATTGGCAATTCATGGAGCAATATCCATCTTATCAAAATATTGATGAACAAGACCATTTGCTCTTAAAATTACAATTTACAGTTATCTAAAAGTTGAATGAGCTATAAGCAAAGGTAGATAGATTAAAAAACAGGAATTCAAGTACCATGATTCAAGTCAATATCATGCAACACTCATATGGATTCATTTAAGAGTTGTGAAATCAGAAGGCATAGAATGGAAGATGAGAAATGAGAGATTTACCTTTATATTGGTAGCGCAGAAAGTCAGGGCTCACCAAAACTTTCAGGGTATTTTAATGTACTACAGGCATAGATGGGATGATGAGAAATAAGGGATTTACCTATGTATTGGTAGCGCAGAAAGTCAGGGCTCTCCAGCAGTTTCCTAGTAAATACACTATCAAGGTCAAGGCTGCTGACTACAATGTTTTCAATTTTTTGCTTTTTCAGTTGTTCATAAAAGTTCAATGCTTTGTCCTTGTTTTCCCGAGAAAACAAAGCTAAAAAGCTACTGGCGTTCATAGAGCTAGCTAGACTCTTGATGACATCTCCTGAAAGGAAAAGAAAAATAAAGATTATGTGTACTTAAGTGTACTTGAAATATCAATCTAAAATCCTTCTATAAAACATGTAGATATTGGTATAAATACAAGAAAGCATCCATTAATTGAAGAAGGGAGAGGCTTCTTAGGGATGCTAATGACTTAATAGATTTGGGTTTGTCTTCAGGTGGTCCCACTATCAAAATATATATGTATTTATAGTTATTCTATTGGTTGCTTTTTTAGCCAATAACATGCCCTAAAGTAGTTAGGAATACATGTTGACTATATACTTGTACTAATAGATTACCGGCTCTTCTAAATAGTTTGATTTAAAAAAATATTTGAAAGAGAGTTGTTTAAAATGATAAGTATTTCGCCTTCAAAATTTTTCCAAACACTGCTTTGGCCTGAAAGATGTTATCTAAATAGTCAAGACTTGTTTTGGCGGCTGTAAGCATTAATGGGTTAAAATGTCACTTGTAAGACTTACCAGTCTGCACCCCATACTCCATGAAAGAGATGGGTCCATCATCTAACTGTTGTGAGAGTACTTCAATCAGTGCCTGCAGAGAACGATGAAGGAAATGCTATTAACAAGAACTATAACACCATATAGTTGCATAAAAAACCTCAGTTCAAATGCATAAAGGTTATGGAAATCTAAATAAGATAATGTATGCGTCAATTTCTAAATTAATTCTCACATACATTAGAAAAAATCTATGTACAACTAAATCACAAAAAGGGAAGAGACATAACCATGAGTGCTTATCATTTGTATTTCTACACTCTTATTTGTATATCACTGTTTTGCTAACCTTTCCAATGCTGGGGCTACTTTAGTCCAAAGCATAAAGGACACAAAGATTTTTGAAAATCATCTAAACCCTATCATGTTGGTATTCATTGGATAGCCCTGAATGAGTACTTTCAGATGAGTACCATATGTCAGGGTTTCAGTATTTTTTTCAGTTTTTTTACATCATTATGTTTTGACCAAATTAGCCAGCAGAATTTCATTTTCATATATTTTTCACAAAACACCCCATTGAAATGTATCAGTGTGAGTATAACGCGTACAGTTTTCTCAGCAGCTCTCTGTGCCTCCCTGTCAGTGTGAAGGTGGGTCCCGGGTGACAGTGCCGGAGAGTAGAGCAGGGAGCTGTTGAAGAACACAATGTGGGCGGGGCACATGTCTTCATGGATCGGGAGCTTCAGGTATCGGCTGAAGAGGTCAGCACTGAAAATAAGTGAGGAAGAGTGAAAAATAGAGTATATACAGAAATTGCAATGGCAATACTCAGCACAATAAATATCAATAGCGAAAGAAACACTTTCAGAATTCATGTCTAAAGTACTCTTTGAAAATGATTGTATAGATCTATGATATTCAACATAGTAACTGAGTAGTAAGAAATGGATTCATAAAATATTTGAGGGAGAGTTTGAAGTTAAATACTAACAAGAATTTCTTTTTCATTTTTCTTCATTTTTTTTGCCCAGAAATTCACCAATAGTTAGGACCTTTTTTATTCTATGGGTTAAAGTATCAGGAAGTAGGATGTTCCTGAACGCATAAATCAATTTTTAATCTAAGGTAACTCATTTAGATTTGCATTAGATGTGGTTTGTAATACTTACCTTTTATGAAAATAAATGTAGGAAAAAATCACGATATAAACTAATTCTTGCATTAGCAAAATGTGGAAATGCAGTTTAAAACTGAGTGTGGCATAAATATTGTCTTAGTATCACCAATTAGGTAATTAGATACTGGTCAATATTTTGACTACAAATCAAGATATTTTTTTCCAGGATGAAGAGACTTTCTTTGGAGTTCTTTAAGTCTGCTAAGATCAGCCGTAACAACCAATTAGATATATAAATGTCAATAAAACCCTAAATATATTTGTGGGGAAGGACAGTTATAACTCTGCAGTTGCAAATACAGAGGGGTTTAAAGGAGTCTACTCACCCCGTTTGTAGTTCAATTCTTTTCTTTAGTATTATCCACATTCAATCAGATAGATCTATCTATGTGTTGAAATGAACCAACCTCATACGAAATGAACCCCTTACAAAGAAATCTGGTATTTGCCTCAGAGGCTGGTACAATGAAGAGCATATTTACGTTTGTTTTCCAGGTGCAGTAAGTTTGAGAATGAACTCCAGTCCTACAGCCTCCTCTGCCCTGCTCAGCCTACTCTCTATACCACTCCCCTTGCTCTCTATAGTGGCGCCCTCTGGTTTCAACTGCAACACTGCCTCATAACCCCCACAGTTGACGGTCACCTAAAACAAAATAATCCTCATTAGACTTTTATCACTTCCAATAGCTTAGGTCATATTAAGCCAAGATATAAACCTAAAAATGTGGAAAAACTGTTTTCTTTTTTTTTTAATTCCCAAGGGTTCAGTTGTTAAGGCAAAACAGAAAGCCCTTCACAATGCAGCACATTTGTGAAGCCTTCAGGCCAACCCGCAAATAAGGACCTATCCAGCAGTCCCTGACTGGAATAATATGCTTGGGAGCCATGAATCTTTGCCACTAGGTCCTCATAACATAACATCATCATTGTAGGTCCTGAACATTTATAAACAGTTACACAGTACAGGCAGACATAAACTCTTGCAATCAATTGAGCGTAAACAGTTGCATCACATGTTCTCAAGTCTCCAACTCCCCATCACTCCCTTGAGCCTAGGACTGTCACTGACATCCATTTTCTTTCGATTCGATCATTGACATTTTATTTTTTGATTCCGATTATTTCGATTCGATTTTGAAGAACTGCACCAATAGAATATTTTCACATGTTCCACACTATTTTTGTGGCTAGGATCCTAAGATTCTCACAATGCAAACACAATGAAGGTTTTTTAACGCATTTTGATTGAATACGTTTCTCTTCAAAATTCTTATTAGTGTTGTCTAAAAATGGTGTAAAAGGCTGAAAAAATGTGTTTCGATTAATTGACATAACTAATGACTTAATATTTTTTTCGATTAATTGGAAAAATTATTTCAATCGATCGATACTTGTCATATCAATGACGATCCTACTTGAGTCTAGCTCTCTATACCCTAGTAGCGTTGATGCCTGTAATATGATCTGGTGATTTATGACTTACCAGTCTCTTAGAGAGACTGCGGAATATTGCTACTTAACCACTTGTTGACCTAACCATAAGGGCTGGTCTCTATACGACAATGATGCCTTACTTAGAATCTAAATTTAAAAAGTGCAAAAATTCAAATAAATAAGTGGGATACTTCATCACTTATTAAGAACATCCCATGTGACTGGCTAATTCCTAAGTGTTCTTTTATTCTCAGAAATACGTTAAAGTTAAGTAAAATATTTCTTCTTGAATGTAGATTTATTTTATTTTATTAGAATCGTGATGGTCTTCAAGATAATACTTCACCAAGTTGTCAAGATGTCCAGGGGCTGAATGCAAGTACAAAGCTTAGTCTGCTTACCTGTCTTTGAGCTGAAACCAGCTCCACCTTAACTAGCTTAGTTGTGGTGTCCATTCCAAAGGAGATGTCTGTATCCTCCACCAGAGTAACCTCCGAGCTCTCAGCATTCACAAGCTTTAAAGCCTCATAGATGATGCCCTGAAAATACAACATTGACATGAAAATTACACAAAGTAATATGACAGACAACGCTCTTTGAAACATAATTTAGGTTGACAGTTAGGTAAAAAAAATATTATATTCCTGTATAATACTATAAGAATGTACTGTGTTATCTTCTGACTGAATGAAACCATGTGTCACCTCCCTTAAACCCTGGATGCTCCCTTGAAAAGCATACAGACCCAGAGACTAGGAACAACAGTAATTTTACTCAATTTTCAAACAATGAACTATGTGCACTGTTTTTACACAAACAAATGTATTTGTACCTTGAATAGAGCAGTGGTGTAGGGCTGTTCTGTGGAGGCGTTCATGATGATGAACTCTATCTAGAACTGTTTTTTTACCTAAACAAATGTATTTTTACCTTGAATAAAGCAGTGGTGTAGGGCTGTTCTGTGGAGGCGTTCATGATGATGTACTCAGAAAGCAGCAGCTGCTGTGGGGAGGGTACCTCCAAGTAGGTGGTCCTTGCCATGGTCAGTAGCTGGCCCAGATAGTAGACAAAGCCAGGACCAAGATTGACCACATGGCGCCATATGGGCAAGCCAATCACCTGAACAAACAGTAGGAAAAAAATCAGATAATGTAAACAGTGTTAATATTGTGGCAAATTAATGTGTATGTTGTGCACCACTGGAGTCCACATCTATTAAACTGCACACCATTATTTGGACATCTGATCCCTATCATGCTAGTATCATACAACACAAACTGTGCATCAAAGGCAGCTGCCTGGTGAGTGCATTACTTTATATGCACAAAATAATGCAGTATATTATATAGCATGCAGAGGGACATTCAAAAATAATGTTTAAAGTGGTTAGATATCCATTTGGCTTTGTTATCTTTATTTTATTGTCATAACCATCTTGTTTTCATTGTTGCAATATACAAAGAGCCATTTCACAAACATATCAAAGTTCTAATAAATGTACTTACTTATTTACTAAACCATTTCAATTGACTACAGTTTATGATTTAAGCTGTAATGAATCAGTTTCACAGTAAGTATGACATTACTGATAAATCAAATGCATTAAGTATATGCAACATACAATACCTTGGTATGTATATAAATTGATTGATGAGTTAATGATAAAGTACAAATGCTAAACTAAATATAGTATAATGTATATAGTGTAATTGATAAGATGTTAACCCCAATGCTGCTGGTGGCTATATTGGCCATTAAACAATGATGAAAAACAACAATAGAAAAATGACCGAAACCCTGGCACATGGGTAATCATCTGAAATTACTCAGCGAGAGCTATCCAATGAATACCAACATGGCAGGGTTTACATGGTTTTCAAAAATCTTTGCGTCTTTGCACTTTGGATGAAAGTAGCCTTAGCATTGGAAGGGTCAATGAAGAGTAAAATAGTGTTACCTGCACCCTGAATATCTCAGGCATATGAAGCAGCTTGTCCAGAACAGCTGGTCCAAAGTCACTCTCTAACAATAGGTTGTTCTCCGCTGGAACATTCTGCATCATAGACCTGAAGAAAGAGATATGGAGTGAAACGCCATAGATGTCAACACCTTGCGACCAGGGCAAAAACATACGCATTAGGGGATGTTCACATCTCAGAAATCTTTTCATAAAGTAAAAGATACAAATGGGACCAGAAAATTGTGTTCACATAAGATGTTCACATCTCCAGGGTGTTCACTATTAAAGCCTTAATGACTGTTCACCAGGGCAGTATGTGTATTTAATGTGCGCCTGAAGGCGTCCTGGTCAGACCGAGGGCCGAAAGGCCCGAGGTCTGGTCAGGATGCCTGAAGGTTTTCAAAAATATTTGGGTTTTTGTGCTTTGGGCGAAAGTAGCCCCAGCATTGGAAGGGTTAAGATATGAAGGAGTACTAACCAGTGTTGTGCAGCTTGTCTGTGTTTGCTGGTAGGCATAACAGTCACCACTGTGGCTTGGGGGTAAGTATGGGCCACCTTCAGTCCCAGCAAACTCTGCTGTTCCTCGCCTAATAACAAAGAGACACAACAATATAAATACACTTAAACCTGTATAAAATAGCACCTAGGGACCATAATAATGTGTTCAATATACACAGGTTTTCAACCTGTACAGTTTTCAATTCGTCCTTATACTAGGGTCTTAGCCAGCAGGGTGTGTAGGCATCAATTCCGACACCCAACCCTCAAAAATTACACATCAGGATACCCAAAGGTTTCCATTGAGATCACAGCATCTTTTCAAAAATATTTGGGAGGAGGAATACTGATTTGATGTGTGTTTTACAAGGTTGACAACTTTGATTAATACCTAGACATTCTGCTGGCTAAGGCCCTACATACATTGAAATGAAGTGTGGGTCTGAAAGGATCTGATGACTAATTTAATGATTATCATAAACATTCATAAATAAGCTGATATAAGAATCAAAAAATGAATTGAAAAATTTTAGGTTTTTACTTACCAACAGTCAGGAGGGAGAAGTGATTATTCTGCTCGTACATTTTCTTGAAGTCTGCCTTGAGGAGCATCCATTCCCGATCGTACAACACCTGCTCTTTGTTTCGCGCTGAGAACATGTGGAACTCAACATCGTTATCCTGAAAATCAAATAACAAGAGATTAACGTAGTAGAGGGGTAGTCACAGAGCTGCCTGCTGCACCCACATTTCTAAATTTCTTTCTAATAACCTCAAGAGACAATGTTGTTTATAAGAATAGTCATATAAATGTCAATGTGGATGGAGGCAACACAAATGATTTACAGTTTTCTGTCATCGCATATAATACAGCATGTTACTTTTTCCTATACATATACATAATCGTATTGTTGGAACAACGATCAATGATGCATGTCTAATCTTATTCCTGCTTTACTTGATTTAGATTACTAATTATACACCTTGCAATTGATAGGAGTCAAGAAAAGGCGCCACCTACTGGCAGAATTCTGAACTATAACACTTTATTGTGCACTCCTGCCCATTTTGATACAATTAGCATTGACCCCTCTTTAAGTTTTCTTGAGAAAAAAAGTATAAATTTTTGTTCTATTCCCAAATATTTTAAACCCCTAGGTTAATCATGTACATAAATTCCCGAGAACAAAAAGTGCAATGATTACAATTACAGTGATAGGTTAATCTATTCCAGTTAATTCTTATTGTAACAAAAGGGAAATGTGTGAATGTCTACTTTCTTAGCAGCTACAAGTGCAAATTCTGACTACTTAAGTCTAAGGCCCGTATGCGCGGCTCACACTTTGCTAAGCGGGCGCTTAGCGTGAACCTAATGCTTAGCAAAATGTGGCTAAGGCGCCCGCTAAGCAAAGTGTGACCAAGGTGGCTGCTTAGCAAAAACTGGCTTGGTATGCAGAGGAGTTACTCAAGCCCAACTCTGCTAAGCAACTACTCTCCCACCAAATCATGGTAACTGGGTCAGCCCCAGGTGTGCTGCTGCACTGGTCACTGGTCGGTGCACAAACCAAACACCTACCACACACATCTCTTCACTCATTAACCACCTTTGAAGATTTGGAAGGGGATAAAACAGACTGATATAGCCTAAATTAACTTGGAGTATTTCAAAAGAAACTGTAATTATTTTAGTATAATTATATACAATGTCTGCATGCATAAGAAAAGGAGCATTTTATTTAACAATATAATATTTTTGTTGAATTTTCTTCATGATTTCTATCTGAATGTTAATAACATTAATAATGCATTAATGATAAATCTGGATCCATCTTACGTTTGAAGACAATTTTAGAATGCAGTATCTATTCAGTAATTATTTAAAGTATGGTTGTTGGCTGTGTTGTGTTTATTATATCTCCTTTAAATATTTGCCTAAAATGCTCTGGTCTATAAGTTGTCACTGAAATAGTAGGTCATTTTTTGGTTAACCAAAATTCATTTCTCATACCAGTTTTGGATTAAAAATTTATTTCTTGAATTCTTTGATAGTGCCCCATAATTCCTATATATACCATGGCAGAACAGTATTTCCAAGCAGTGACACTATCTCTGCGGGGATAAATTTAGCAAAGAAAGAAACCAGTTTTGGAGAATGAGATTTTCATAACTTAAATTGCAATATTTTTTGAAGATCAATGAGCTTTGTTCGTTACTCTTGCAAAGTTTCAGGAACATTAAACCTGAAATTTCTTCAACCTTAAGCAATTATTGTCTTCAGCAACATAAATGGCTGGATAATTTTAGTTATATCTTGCCCAAGTAGAAGCATCTTAATGAAATATTTGATGCTTATTCCTCAATTTCATGCTTTTTCTTCAGTTAGATTAACATAGGTGTTTCAGCTCCAAATATCATTTTTCAAGGTGAAAGTATAAACAGAAATAGACCAAAAGATATTTTCACAATAAATGGACTTATAATCAGGCATGTTGAAAATTCTATTTCTATTTCAAATAGATTATATCATCTTATTTCATCTCACATAAGTATAGAATTGCTTGTTGTAAGCCATTACAGAACTGCTGCATAGTAATCATTGCTTCATCCATATCTGCTGCTGCTAGAATTTTAGTCCAGACAAAATAAAACCTGTAATAGGTGTAATTTGCATTGAGAATAGAAGATAATTCTTGTAAACTGTGATTTCTAGCATTGTTTTTTGTAGGCCACCCTTCATCTTTATTCTCGAAATGATCACCTAGGAGTGTTTGATTTGTTTTTAGTGCTTTTACTTTTTGTTTTGAAGACCTTTTTTCGCGAAAGTGCAACTTTAGCTTACCCCAAACCCTACTAAACCTCCGCTAAGCATTCTATTGTTATCAGCGGCTGCTTAGGAACTCCTCACAGTGCTGCATACTGAAAGCCACGCTAAGCGGGCACTTAGGAACTACTCACAAGAGTAGTTACTAAGCGGGCGCTTAGGAACTACTCACAGCAGCAACGATAAGCGCCCGTTTAGTAACTCCTAAGCATTGCCGGTGCATACCCAAAGTAGCACTTTGCCTTGAGTAACTCCTAAGCAGGAGCGGCGCATACAGGCCTAAGGATATTCATTATCATTTAATCATCATATATAAGGAATCTATACCCTACTTTATTCACACCTTGGCTTCTATGCTTCTATGTTGTGGGTACAGTTAGCTCAGAGGGTGCTCAACATCTGAACTCATATTGATAATAGAATTTCTTGAAAGAAGAAATTATCATTTTTTTAACACAGTTCGATTTAGGGGTACAGTGTTTTTTTCACTTGTGGCTATTTAGATTAGCATATTATAAATGAATCTAAATTTGAGGAAAAAAAACAGATATATACTTGTGCACCTTATTTTTGTCATCTATGTTACACTATACTGACAATAAAACAGTTGCTGCATTAGAAGTCTAGAAAGTCTAGAAATCTAGATAAGAAGTGCTACACTAATCAGTTAGAAAGATGTACCAAAATTAGTCTGAACTCAAACAAAACCAATTTTAATTCAGATTCAAAGAAATTGAAACCCTAATTCCAAAATAATAATGAATACCAGACATTTTGCAGACGACAAATGCTGCTGTTGCTACAAATGATCTATCTTTTAAAATCTTGAATAATTTACTTCAGTCTAAGTGTTCTTCATTATACAATTGTCATGGCTTTTCTAGATTCAAAATGAGATAGATAATCTGCCATTGCATGTATATTCCTAACTAAAGAACAAGAGCAATTCTAATATGTAACTGACACCTTAGACTGGTATTAGATCAGGGCTTATGTATCAGTAATATCTTTATGGCAAGTTCATGCGTATAGCCATTAGTTGCTGTGTGATTAGGCACATTTCTTATCTTGATGGTATGAGGTCAAAGGTTTATTAGATACTGAAAGGAGGGTACCATACACCTTAATCCCACTAACACCAACACAAAACAACAACAGATACAACAACATTCAAACAGCATTACCTTCCTGAAGAACCTAACTCCAAGAATCTAGTGGAGCAAAGGAATAAATACAATATCATTTAATTGCCATAGTCATTATTTTTATGTCCCCTCCGTTCCTTTAGATGAACATGACCCTAGAAAGAGGCATATATTCAGAGTATGCTTTAAAGTATCTGAGAGGAATAAAAGATAATGTGCATATAGTGTTTGTAATAATTAAATGATCAATACTAAATGTCAAATTTGTCAACTTTCGATACCTATCATATTACTTCTTAAAACAGTAAAACATGTTACATGAACTTTAATCAATGAAAAAATTCTAACTTCCAAATTTCTAATATCAATACTAATTATCTAACTAAACAGGAAAGTCTACATGAACCTATAGGATTACACGATGAAATAAACGATCCTCATTACATGGTACATGGACACAGATTAGAAACTATAGATTTTCTGAGAGGGAATACATATACAGGTACAATTATACACAACAGTTTTTCTAATTTCAATGTTGTGTCTATTGCTTTTTTCTGTAAAGGAATCTCTTACAACAAAAAGTACAATACATAGGTCTATGACATATTTACATGCATCCTTATATAAGTTAGTCAGAAACATTCAAAGCTGCTTAACAAGCAGGGAATATGTCAGTGCAAGCGACATGGCCTTCATGAAGTGTTGGTCTCAAAAATAACATAATATCTCAGGATAACCATCAGTCACATGAAGCACAGCTAGGAATACAGGGAGTCGTTTCAGGGCAGACCAGCGAATCCCAATCACTTACATAATATATTTTTACAGTATTTTTTTCGATAAAACATTTTTCTCATATTTTTTGATCAAAAACAAAGAAGGTTGTTTATCAATCAAGTGCTGAGAAAAGTGTATGGTATTTTCTATGAATATGATAGATATTTGCAAGTGGAACAAGGATTTGACAAAAACCCACAGAACAGCAGCCTCTGACATCATAATTGCAAAACACTAATGACTCTCTGAGTGACCATCACTTGACTGTACAATCATTAAGTGCACTACCCACAAAACAACAATCCTACCTCATTTTCTTCATACTCATCATCCTCCTCCTCACCCATGTCCTCCTCATCCTCCTCGTTTCCCTCTTCACCCTCCTGATTCAACGTACCTACATCGTGCCCAGCATTACGCCCAACACCAACACCACCTTTATCCCAAAAATGACCTGCGCCTAGGGATAGAGGGCAAAGGTCAACATACAAAGGTCAGGGGGATCAAAAACCAGGAAGTGACAGAGGTGCCTTGTCTTGAACAAGAGGTGGGGAGTACTGAAAACCTTGAACAGGTTCGGATGGTGGGGGGGGGTATCTGAAAAGCAATATTTTGTCCAAAACAACCATTACCACTGTCACCTGTGTTGCTATTAATATATAAAGAAACAAAACCAGAAATATATATCAAATGGGTAAAGAGAAAAGAAGCTTATAATATCACACCATGCTTTTTCAAATCTCTTCAATCAGATATGGAGAAAAAAAGCATCAATATTCCGAAGATACTGATGATATGAGTAAATCTTAGCAAAACAGCCATATCCTGCATGCACAGTTTGTTACAGGATATGAGCTGAGATGATTCATGCCACAACTTTGCCCATGCAAAGATTGGAAGTTAAATGTTCAATGGGGAGTTCGCATGCAGCAGCATCTTAGTTATTGTATATCATTTTAAAGCATGTACAGACAATTGCATTACATCATAACCACATAGCCCTTACCATTCAAGGAATCTCTCGCTCCTATATTTGCCTTTCTTTGATCAGTGTATGTAGTTTTGTCAGCCTGCTTTGGGACAGAAGCTACAGCAGCATCAATGTCCAGGTTCTTGTCCAACTTTTTATCAGCTGGGGCCTGACCACCTCTTGACCACTGTCCACTCTTGGTGCCCTGAGCTGCAGGCTTACCATGTGGAATATCTAACCTCCGTTTCCCTGCACCCTTCGTTTGTTTTGACTGAGGCACACTCTTTGCATTGTGGGCAGTGTTTCTTTTCATTAGCTGAGGATTCTGTCTTGTTTCTTTTTTCTTGTTATTGTTCAATTTTCCTCTGTCCCCCTTGTTTTCAACTACAGAAACAGCACACAAAAGAAGAAATTTTACAAGTAAGCCCGATCGACAGACAGACAGACAGACAGGCAGAGAGAGAGAGAGAGAGAGAGAGAGAGAGAGAGAGAGAGAGAGAGAGAGAGAGAGAGAGAGAGAGAGAGAGAGAGAGAGAGAGAGAGAGAGAGAGAGAGAGAGAGAGGAGAGAGAGAGAGAGAGAGAGAGAGAGAGAGAGAGAGAGAGAGGAGAGAGAGAGAGAGAGAGAGAGAGAGAGAGAGAGAGAGAGAGAGAGAGAGAGAGATCATATTTCATGTATATTTCCTCAACTCTATCAGGTACATGGACGGTATGTATATTTCAATATAGCTTACCTTTGGAATTTGATTTGTCCAGATGATATTTATTTATCATTTTTTTCATCATTTCTAGCTTGTCCGGGTCCAGATTAAGTAACTTCCTCTAGAAAATGAATCAAAATGTCACTTGACATGTATCCTATTAGTTCAGGAACAATAAGCCTTGACAAATCACACAGTCAGCATGGATGGGCACACTAACATTTCCTAATCTTCTAGATGTACATAAATCAATAAAACAGGTAATGATCACATCTAATTACCAAAACGTAATAAGAATGTCTGAAGGTATGTCTTTATCAATATCCCAAGTGCATATTAAGATGAGTCATGAGCACCAGACAAATATGCAGAAGAAAGTATATTAATCTCATTCACAGTTGGGTTTTAATGAGAATTAAATTTCTTGTATAGGATAGTTATTATAAGTGAGATTCACTACATGTATAGTAAGTCAAACAGAAGATTAATATGACAAGATATGTGTGTGTATATATATATATATATATATATATATATATATATATATATATATATATATATATATATATATATATATATATATATATATATATATATATATATATATATATATATATATATACATATATATATATACATATATATAATCATAAAATAAATACCTTTCCGAATTGATCTTCATTTTCGTAATCTTTATAATCATCAGGTTGTTGGTTTTGCTGATCAGGCACCACCTCCCCCTGTGCTATGTCTTGTTCCTGGTTTTGTGCCCTGGCTGGAAAGTTAACATTAGCCGCTTCGTGTAGCTTCTTCAAGATGCTCTCCACGGCATTGTCCTTATCACCATCTGCCCCCTGATTTTCCTGACCCTCTCCTCCCTCCGCATCCTCAGCTTTCTCCATGACGACTGCTGCAGCAGCTTTCTTCTCGGGAGTGTCTGGTAGCCTAGCCTCCTGTGGGAGGTGCTTTTGGGGGGTCTCCTTGAGGGGCTTTTGGAGGCGCTGATTGAAGATGAAGTGTGCTTCCCGTTTCTGGCCCGCCTCTTGCGGCTCACCAGGTTGTATTGCATGGTGACTTGGTGTTTCCTCCACTCTCTCAACCTGTTCTGGTACAAGTGCAGGTTGTACAGGTTCCTGTTTCTGGCCCGCCTCTTGCGGCTCACCAGGTTGTATTGCATGGTGACTTGGTGTTTCCTCCACTCTCTCAAAATGCTCAGGTACAAGAGCAGGTTGTACAGGTTCGGCTGTTGCCGGTTGTACAACAGGCTTGAAAAGCAGCTTTCCATGATCCTCATTCTCCTTGTCCTCTCCACCATTGTTATCATCAACTTCTTTCCTTACAGCATCAGCATCCTGATTTTCTTGCTGTGGTAATTTCTGTTGAACTTCAACGCCCTTTTCAGAGTTATCAACACGATTTCCACCATCTAAAGGTTGGGCATCATGTGCATTCCCTGTCTTTGGATTAACATCTCTGTTAGGAGAAGGATTCTCTTGGTTTTCCATTTGGTGTGCATCCTGGATGTGCTCATCCTTCTTATTACTGGAGGGAGAGTTGTGACTGTCCTGCCTTTTATTTTTCACAGGCCTAGGAGGGCGAATTTGAAGATTCTCCTGCTGCATTGGCTTTTGTTGTTTCACATTTCTATCACCTAATTGTCTTTGGTCCTCCCCTCTATCACGCAGGTGGATTTTACTTCTTGAGTTTTGTATCTGATCTCGCCGTTGAGGTTTTAAGGCATGGACATCACTGTTCCCATGAAGAAAGCCCATAGCCTGGCCCACCTCTCGCTCATCCCTACGAGGTATGGCATCAGTGTTTATGAACCTCCTATCCGGACTTTCACTTTTCTCCTTTTTGTGAGCGTCTTCCTTGTTGTGTCTTTCTCGACTCCATGTTTCGTCAAGAGTCTTCAATTCATTGTCTTCCTTTCCTTTCTTGTTGCCATGGTGATTGTTTTCTCGGTCCCATTGTTTGCTCAGAGACTGCATCTCTTGCTTCTCCTTTTGAAAATCAGTGGGAATCTCTCCATTCTCCCTGAAATCATTCAGAAACCAAAATAAGCATGATACATGTACATTTTAAACCTATTCATGCCTGGAGGTCTACTTGGCCATTGTCGTCTGGACCTATCATACTCTTGAAAATAACTTTGGAATGAAGTGTTAATTTACAAAATATTTGAAGGACAGTTGTAGATAGAGTTCCAACGAACAAATCTTCTTCAGATATTTTCTAAATATTGCTTTTGCTAGAGAGATATCACCAAAATGGCCAGGCAGTTTTGGCTGCTAGAGGCATGAATGGGTTAACCTTACAATCCTTGTTTGGTTATAATGACCTGTGGAAAGTCATCTAACTAGCAAAGCTAAAGACATGTCATACTTTCTGTTCTGGTGTGTTTAATTTATGTATCAAAATTTTGAATGAAAACTAGACATGGTTTCTTGACTCATTAAATATAGTTCAAATATGTGAAATCCTAAAAAGTTCTTTTCCTCATTGTCATTTTTGCCAATTCTGATACTTATTTTGAGTTATACCACTGACAAACAGCATAAATATTTTAATTTCTTTAAAAGTGAGATAAGCTTCAGGAGTTCTTAATTTTTTTTTTGGCTTTACAAGCTAAACTGCAGAGTCAGAATGCTGTTATCCATTCTCTTGGCTAAACCTGTTGCACCACAGACAGCCAGAATGTTCACATTCATTTTATATGCATTACCCCTAATTTGCATTTGGCATGTCAAGGCTGAAAATCCTTGTGCCAATCAGTCTGAATTAAACCAGGTTGCCGGTATATCAGTTTGACATTGCATGCAGTGCCTGCCCTGACAGAAGGGAGGTGTAAGGTGTTGCTACTGAGTGTTCACTGTCCTTTTACCATACTCAGGGTATCTGGGAGAACTGCTCATCACTTGGGATTAGGTAATCTAGGTATCTCCAGAATTTACAACCTGATAGTCATGATGTAGTCTCTAAATGGCAGATAGGGTGATGATAAACAAATTCCTGGATTACAAGTAATATGGGTTCCCCATTACCTCCATCCAGCCTTACCTATTCCACATGTTGGCAATGCCATCCACCTGGCTCTGTGCAGCATTCTCCTCCTTCTTCTCACCCGCTGGTGCTGGCCTGAACTTCACGGCAGAGGACGGTTTACCAGTAGATTTGGCTGAATGCTTTCCAGTTGTATAGTCAGCTGCATCTTGGGAATTCTTAATCTACAAGGTAAAATTATTTTTCCACGTTAACAAGTGCAAGGAAGGATTTACCCTTCAATGGTTATAAGTGTGGCTTTAGCTTACATTTTTTGGTCTTTGATGTGTTTAGTAAAATACAAACTATCTATAAGAAGTGTAGAAGGGATGGTGTGGTTGATTAAGGTATTAACACAGATTCGGAAACCTGTCTTCATTTTTATCAATTTTTAAGGTAGGATAAAGAAATGACCAAATAACAATTACTGTTGAGGGGTTTGTGTCAAGTTTCACATCAGAGGGACCTATGTCCATTAACCAATCATAAAACCTCAACCCTATATACAGTGGCTGAAAAGTCTTCCACAAATTAATCCTGCCAGTGATTTCCATATCTTTATTTCTACCTAAACTTGAAATATTCATAGACTGATTCTAAGAGGTTTTTTGTGAGATCCAGTTATCACATTTTTATGTTATACAGTATGTGCACTATCAGAACTTTTGTATCAACAAGCTATGCAGTGTTGAAAGCTTTCCCTCATTCTTGGTTTACATCAGTCTAACTATCATTTTGGGCACTAAGTGTTGGTATGATTTTAACCCTTCCAATGCTGATGCTATTTTCGTCCAAAGCACAAAGACGAAAAGATTTTTGACAAACATCTTAACCTGTCATGTTGGTATTCATTGGATAGCTCTCACTAAGTACTCTCAAATGAGTACCTATTTGCCAGGGTTTCAATCATTTTTAAAGGTTTTTACATCATTTTGTATTGGCCAAATTAGCCACCACCATCATGAGGGTTAACAAGTGATTCCTACTCTGCCCACCTGTGGCAAGTGATCATCTTCCTCTGTGTCTCCTAGTGAAGGGTCCAGCTCAATATGGTTCTTCACTTGTGTGCGTAGCCATTTAGTCTCTCCCATCAAATCCAGGCTAAGCTCCTCATCCTAAAATATAACAAAGGTCATAGAGGCATTGGTGAAAAATATTAGAACATCTTGGGGGAGCACTTCATCCACATTTATGTTATAAATGGTAATAGTCTAAGACAAGAAAGTAGGGAATGGAAGGAATGACTTATCTAGAGCTTTACTGTAATTTGTGAATACATTTTTTGTGAGTAGCATATAATTTTACTATGCCTATGCAGATACAAACTGACTAGACAGTATAGGTAAGGAGAAGGTACTTTATTAGGTTCAAATATTTCATTCAGTATTTCTCAGTTCTTCATGCATTGTATCATAACTACACAATTCTAAGGGATATATTTAGAGGTTCAGTATATAAAGTGTACCTAAATCCCTCTATTTTTGAATTATAATGTGGCTTTTCATGATTTCCAGTTCTTCATGGCTGAGGCACCACATAGCAGTTTGTTCTTGATAGGCTCTAAATCTGACACTAGAAGTATCAAGTAGATTGAAAGAGTTTTAGCAAATGTACCCCCTCCTTATAAATTATGGTATACCCAAACTTGATTTCAGGATCCCTTTCATACATTATAAAAGCATACACTGTCGTTACTCTCAAACTACAACATTTGCCTTTTTAAGGTATTAAATATTATCACAAAGTGTCCTACCTGTTCTGTGACGACAATCACTTGATGACCAAATAGCTGCATGTTTCTGCTGTTGATACTCCTGTTATAGGGGACCTCAAGCATCTGGAGAAAAACCTTCTCTCGGGTCCAGCTAGATGGCTCTAAAAAAACAAGATAAAAGTTTTTTCATCAAAGTCAAAACTAATATGTTGTATGATCAATTGAAAGGCAGAAATTCTTTAGAACAATGAAGGGTAATCATTATAAATTGGAAAATTCATTACAAATAGAAGAATGCATGGACTCATAAATGCTAAGGTACTTCCTAAAAATAATAAAGGCATGGATAAAACACTGTCTACACACAATATTTGGGTTCTTACTGAGACTCACAAGGGTGTGTTTAAGAATACTGTCTACTTCCAAAAGTAAGGTAATTACAGAGTCATGAGGGTATAATGGATAAGAATAATGTCTACTTCCAATCCTAAGGTACATATTAAGAGTCATAAGGGAATGGATAAGAATAATGGCTTCTCCAAATTCTAGGGTTCATATAAAGAGTCATAAGGGTATGGATAAGAATACAGTCTACTTTCAATCTTAAGGTACTTACTAAGAGTTTAAAGGCTAGGATATAAATACTGTCTACTCCAAAAGGCAAGGTACATATCAAGAGTTCAAAGGGTATGGTACTCCTAGTGGTAAGGTACTTACTGAGAGTCATGAGGGTGTGGATAGGAATACTGTCTACTTCCACTGGTATCAGCATAGATGACCCATCGCTCAGCTCAACAGTTACGTTATCTGACCCATTAGTGAAATACATCAGACACTGAAATAAAAGAAATAGATTATGATAAGTAGTTCACATCAGTAGCAAAGCTATAACTACCACTCTCATTATTTCATATCATTCTCATCACTACTGATCATCCTCACTTGATTCATGGTCACTCAATCTCAAAAATAGAAAAAAATATTTATCAACATCAAAATCCTATAAGCATTCTATTATATTCATACAATACCACATTCTAATAGAGTCAGGCCGTGGAAGACACAAAAATGATCAATGAATAAAAATATCCTGCTTTCGAGTCTTTTGACTATTTTGCTATTTTTATGATGGTAGCAGAGAAATATTACTTGATATGTAGTATGGCAGGTTGCATGGTGTTAGGGTCCTAAAGCTGAATTCATAACTTCAAGACCTTTAATGTTCAGAAAGAGAGCCAGATGCTGTTTTTATCCTTTAATGGTAGATTCTAGAACAGAAGACAATGGGAGTCACTTTGTTTGCTGCGTTACTCACCTGTGATTCTGGTAAAAGGCTATGACAGAATGGTTCTGGCAGGTTCCTGATACCTCTGTGTATTACCACTTTAAGGATTCTAGCCGTCTCCACGTCATCATTGTGCCAGCCATGGTTACTATTACCCTTCACTGCGCTCACTTGACAATGAAGGCCAGCTATCTTACAAGCAGATTTAATTAGAGCATCAGTAGACCTCCAGGACTGGAAAAATGACATCTGTGAATGCAAAAGAATTATTGGTCAGTGTCTTTTTCAGTTTGAATATATGGTATTGAACAAAATCATCACTGCAAACGAGACAACATCATTTAAATAACAAGAAAAACTATTAATTCAATCTTATACCATAGTAATCTAGGTAGCAAGTTTCTCAGTATAAATCATCCCTGGAGCTTTTAGGAGAATTTTAGGAACTTGAAAATACTTTGCCAAAGAGTTCTTGTATTGAGTTATTTTCTAAAGAAGCTCCTAATGGATTTTAATCATTTCACCTATACTACTATCTACACTTCATTTTATCAAATATTAACATTAAAAGATGTTTCCTTTACAAAGCACCCATTTTTTTATATAAAATATGTTGATGCTTTCCTTAATATACTAAGCATGACTTAGTGTAAGATTAGATAGTGTTTGCCATGAATTAGTAAATTCTAACTTTTCAAAGATGGGACTGGAAATAAAAGATAGTAGTATTTGATATATTGATTTACACTTCATTCACACAAAATGATTGAAAACAAATACACATGGTCAATTGAGAGATTATAATTGCCTCAATAATTGATCAAAGTCCTAAAATAAAAATATTTACTAACTGGGTTTCAGCATTCACTGTTGTGCACAATACCAGTTAGATATGCACCTGTAGCAATTACCTTATTTTTCAGCACACATAACTTGCTAAAATATTATTCAATTAATGTTACATCTAACATCATCAAAGAAAGTTAATTGCAAACTTAACCCTTTGATGCATTCAACACCAATCCACTCCAATTATAAAACAATTGTGTGTCTTAATTGCCCCCTTTGATGCTTATCCTAATCCCATTGTTGATAATCCAAACTCCCTTTGAGGTTAATCCAAACTCCCTTTGATGTTAATCCAAACACCCTTTGAGGTTAATCCCATCCTCTTAGAAGTTTAACCACTCCCTTTGATGTTTCCCTTTGATCAATATCAAAAGGATATGGTCATATGAGAGATAGCATAGCATTTAATAATATTTTCAAGTCATAATTATGACAACAGTACAGTTAGGCTAATTTCTTTATGATTGAAAGATGAAAAGGGTGTGGTCAGTATATAAGGTGTATCTCCAGGTAACTCATCAGTACACCAACTGACATCACAGAGCCAACATCACCTGAGATTGAGAGATCACTACATCAACTGATATTCAACAAAGAAGCCTTCATAAACTTATTCACATTCAGTTCTATTTATTTTAATCTATACATAACAGTGTTTTGTTCAGTCTTATCTTAAGTCATTATATAATTTTGTCTTAACATCCATTTACCTTTCCAATCAGTTTCAACAGTCATCTTCAGTTAAAAGTCAATTCTTATTTAGCTTGAATCAATATATTGAAACTTTAAGTTATTATACATCTGCCATTATTTTAAACTATTCCTCACAGTATATAAACTCCACAAGCATCACCAATTACTCAACCTGACTTGATAATTCTTACATTATTGCTGGTATTTGGGTTTATTTGAATCCACTGCACTTTGTTTAAGCATATATTTCAGTGACACTGACGAGTAAGTGACAAATCAACACGAAATAGCTGTTTACTACAAGTCATTCAGAAAGCCATCATAACTAAAGGTATGTTTCTTTATTTATTTTCCATGTCTAAAAAAAAGACCTACGGTCACATTCACATTTTAAGTACATGTACCCCAGTACTGTTATAATGAATAGTTTAACTTTCTTGCTTTTCATAAGTTATCATATAGATAATAATAATTGAGGGAAATTGAATGTAGTGATAATATACAATATTTTCATATTCTGATGCATCTGTAGATAGACCCAAGGATATATGTCTTAGCTAGTACACTTCAGATAAACATCTTTCAATACTGTTGAATGATAACTTATGTATCAATGCATATGTGCAGTGTTACTTTTGTGTAACTTATCACATTACCTTTCTTTAAAACATAAACAAAAGCATTTTTGCATGTTACTATGCACATCATTTCAGGATACATCATTCCTGATTTTGTTTAAATTACTGAACTGTACATCTCTTAGCTGTATTTATAAGCCTGCAATCTATAATATAAGTTGGTAATGAAATGTTATTTCTATTTTCATTGTCTATTTTTAGATGTCTGATATTTACGCCCGTACTGGTCTAGAGCCCATGGAGGTGGCACAGATTCTTCTCAACACCCTCAAGAAATATGACGCCGCTAGAACCCAGGCTGAGATACTAGGTAAGACAATAATAGTTGATAGATAATAATAGTTAACAAGAAACAAGTGAGTGATGTTTAATCTGGATGGTTAGAAAAAAGTAAAAAGACCATGCCTTCTCTTCTTAACATCAAAAGGACAGTGTTTTTTATGTTTGATAAGAAAATGCTTCCCTGCTATACCCGTCTATAATTAAATCCACCCAATATCTAAGAAGCCAGGCTCTAAACTCCTGATTCCACTCAGCGTAATCGAACCTAAACCTCATTCCAGAAACCTGCTCTAGCCGGTATGGACAGGCGTGCCTATTCCATTAATAGTCCTTTTTCACTGTGCCTAATTCAAATAGTATCAAAATGTTACCTGTTGATTTTAAGCCAGAGATAAATACATGCTAGGTTGCTTTAGTGACATGTATCTTTCAATGACTATTACCATGTAATCATGAGGTTCAAAATACTGCATGTCATTAAATGTAGACAATGTATGTTTATTGTAAGAGTATCATGATGGTGCAGCTTATGGTGCTATCCCAAGATGCTATGGGATTAGTGTATGGGTATCACTGACAGGACAACAACAGGGTCAATCAAGCCATTGTTCTATGCTATATATAGGATGGCTCAGCGGTCATAGGTGGGGATTAATGGGGTTAGTGTATGGGTATCTGTGACAGGACAACAACAGGATCAATCAAGCCATTGTTCTATGCTATATATAGGATGGCTCAGCGGTCATAGGTGGGGATTAATGGGGTTAGTGTATGGGTATCTGTGACAGGACAACAACAGGATCAATCAAGCCATTGTTCTATGCTATATATAGGATGGCTCAGCGGTCATAGGTGGGGATTAATGGGGTTAGTGTATGGGTATCTGTGACAGGACAACAACAGGATCAATCAAGCCATTGTTCTATGCTATATATAGGATGGCTCAGCGGTCATAGGTGGGGATTAATGGGGTTAGTGTACGAGTATCACCGACAGGACAACAACAGGATCAATCAAGCCATTGTTCTATGCTATATATAGGATGGCTCAGCGGTCATAGGTGGGGATTAATGGGATTAGTGTATGGGTATCTGTGACAGGACAACAACAGGATCAATCAAGCCATTGTTCTATGCTATATATAGGATGGCTCAGTGGTCATAGGTGGGGATTAATGGGATTAGTGTACGAGTATCACCGACAGGACAACAACAGGATCAATCAAGCCATTGTTCTATGCTATATATAGGATGGCTCAGTGGTCATAGGTGGGGATTAATGGGATTAGTGTACGAGTATCACCGACAGGAAAACAACAGGATCAATCAAGCCATTGTTCTATGCTATATATAGGATGGCTCAGTGGTCATAGGTGGGGATTAATGGGATTAGTGTATGGGTATCACTGACAGGAAAACAACAGGATCAATCAAGCCATTGTTCTATGCTATATATAGGATGGCCCAATGGTCAGGTGGGAACTAATTGCAGTCAGTGTACATGAAGGGTGGCCTATATAAAACAAGGGTGAAAATTCATAGCAGTGTGGTGTTCCAGTTACTACATGAAGGATGGCAGGTCATTATAAAGATGCGTCAGGTATGAGAGACTAGTAAATAATAAACTGATATTAGACCAGGGATAGCTACAACAGATATTACTATCTACTATGCTATCATAAATAGAGATAGAGGAAAAGTTTACTGTGGAACCTATCTACTAAGTTGAAACCCCACATGAAATAAGTTTCACAAACTTCATGACAGGAAATGGTCACATAGAACTTCTGAATGTCACTAGATACAACTTTCAACCCTCAAGAGCACGCTAAAATCATATATTAAGCTGTAAGCTGTCATATTATATACTTCCTAACCTTTAAGTATCTGACTGTTTGGTAGTCATTTCCAATAAAACTGCTTTTATACTCTATCTTCTTCAACGAGTGGAAATCTGAAAAGCTGTCACTCCTTGCGTTGACACCCCCTCTAATACACATAACAAACAGAACCTCCGGGCCTGCCAGAGGCAGCGTTCCAGAGGGAGGAACTTGACCCGTAAGCACGGCAGAGTCCCAGTGTGCCAGCGCCGGCTAGACTACACAAGTGTAGTCCAGGCGACGATGCCTGTGTGCACATTTCCTGCAATGTTGTATTACTTGTACTACTGCAGATTGAAAACTTGTTTGATGTATGTTTTTCATTATGTTCTAACGTCTAGTTTTCTTTGTTTTCCAGATGATGTGATTGCTCTGCTTGAGCAGAAGAGGATTGAGAGTAAGAAGCACCTGCGTCCAAGCGTATGTCTCCAGCAGCTGGTGCTGCAGGAGGTACGCACCATGTACACACGCTACAGCCAGAGACAGATGGCCGCCACCCTGGCCCTCGCATCACAGGTGGCTCAGGAGGACGCTAGCGACATCGAGGATGATGATGATGAGATGGACAACTACACAGACTGCTTCTACTCATACGCTGGCCGCGACTGAGATGTGCGCACCATGTACACACGCTACAGCCAGAGACAGATGGCCGCCACCCTGGCCCTCGTATCACAGGTGGCTCAGGAGGACGCTAGCGACATCGAGGATGATGATGATGAGATGGACAACTATGCAGACTGCTTCTACTCATACGCTGGCCGCGACTGAGATGTGCGCACCATGTACACACGCTTCAGCCCGAGACAGATGGCCGCCACCCTAGCCCTCGCATCACAGGTGGCTCAGGAGGACGCTAGCGACATCGAGGATGATGATGATGAGATGGACAACTATGCAGACTGCTTCTACTCATACGCTGGCCGCGACTGAGATGTGCGCACCATGTACACACACTACAGCCAGAGACAGATGGCAGCCACCCTGGCCCTCGCATCACAGGTGGCTCAGGAGGACGCTAGCGACATCGAGGATGATGATGATGAGATGGACAACTATGCAGACTGCTTCTACTCATACGCTGGCCAGGACTGAATCATAGGAGTTGTAATGTACTACATCACTCCAATGCCTTTACAGCAGCTACCATGGCCCTAGCCAGGCATGTGGCACGATTGGTGCTGAGGACAAGATGGACAACTATACCAACTGCCTCTACCATATACTGGCCATGATTGAATCTTGGGACATAGGTAAGGAGCCTAGCTGGTGCTTACCACTTCCCTTCCTTTTATTGGTTCATTGGCAAGGAAGGTCTCTCCAGAGGGAGGGAAACCTGTTGGTACTTGCCAGAGTTGTTGGCAACAAAGGCTTGACTTGAAGGAGATGAACCTAGGTGGTACCTACCTTTTCTTGCCTTGGACCGTTAAGGAGCCAGATGATAAAAGGAATGTTCTAATAAACATTCCTGGTGATACTTTTCTTACCTTTTATTGGTATGTTAGCAATAAAAGGTCTGTTTTGAAAGGGAGAGGAGCCTAGATGATACCAGGAACGTTCTAATAAACTGGTGATACTTACCATTTTCTTACCTTTTATTGGTATGTTAGCAATAAAAGGTCTGTGTTGAAAGGGAGAGGAGCCTAGGTGATACCAGGAACGTTCTAATAAACTTTCCTGGTGATACTTATCATTCTCTTACCTTTTATTGGTATGTTAGCAATAAAAGGTCTGTGTTGAAAGGGAGAGGAGCCTAGGTGATACCAGGAACGTTCTAATAAACATTCCTGGTGATACTTACCATTCTCTTACCTTTTATTGGTATGTTAGCAATAAAAAGGTCTGTGTTGAAAGGTAGAGGAGCCTAGGTGATACCAGGAACGTTCTAATAAACATTCCTGGTGATACTTACCATTTTCTTACCTTTTATTGGTATGTTAGCAATAAATGGTCTGTATTGAAAGGGAGAGGAGTCTAGGCAGTACTTACCATTTTCTTGCCTTTTATTGGTCCATTGGCAATAAAGGTCTGTGCTGAGAGGGAGAGGAGTCTGGCAATATGTTCCTCAAACTCATGAGGCAGTAGCTCTCCCACCAGACTGGTCAGGTTACTCAGGATTAGATTGCTGAACAAAACCTGGAACATTAACAACAGTAGTAATAAATGAATGTTTAACTCTTACAAAAGAATGTTTAACTCTTACGAAGACGTGGCGTGTCTCTCTTTTATTAAGTGCATCATGCATGTTACACAGCATAATTCTAATTTGTGTAAATGACAAGAAATAAAAGAAATACAGTTTGCAGTATTTCTGACTGCATTAGAATGAAAATATGGCTACAAAACATACAATAGCCATTTCCTTTAAGTGGGTTTACTTAGTGGTTTAGTTGGTAAGACCTCTGACCAACAACGCCAAGGTCGAACTTTCATACTACATTCTAGGTAACTATTGTTGAATGTATTTTGTCTTATACTGCCCAATGTCCTTTTACACATAATAGCAATTGTTGTTTTGTTCTTTTTCTTCTCATACTACTAAACATGGCATCTGGATACAACTTGTAGTTACTACTTATATAACCATGCAATATTGCTCTACTGAGTCATTGGTACGGTTGTGGAATTATGAGCATGAAGCCCACACTTCATTCTTAACAACTAGCTTCCACCTTGCAGGCTAGTTGTTCAGGCATATATCTCCATGACAACAGGATAAAGGCATACTTATAACTGCGTTGAAATAATTCTTCTATAAATGTTGAGTGGCTTTTGTGGAGATTAGCTACCTAATCCATAACAACTCATGAAATAGGCCCCAGATATTGCATGGTAGGTTACAAATAGCTTTAGCTGCTCAAAGGAGTTGAGGGCAACAACCTCAACACATGTTCAAACATGAAGTACTTGCTTCAAAGTTTCAACCTTAACCATGCAATTAAAACAGTTAAACATTGACAACTGGGGACTATACATCTACACTAACTTGATTCTCATTCTTATTTGAGATTTGAGAACCTCCTTTGAACTAACCACCTAAGCATTCTTTAACAGATAACATTGTATAGCATTTCTATTGACAGTGTTCACTAGGTTGTCTGCTTTCATTTTTACATAGAAAGTGTGAATTTCTTACCTGATAATCATTATATAAGGTTTCTACAGTGTTCACCAGGTTATCAGGATTCGTTTTCACAACATTTAGGTTCAAAGTGTGTAGGCCAATGGCAAACTGCTGACACAATTCATGGTCTTGATCTGAAATGACAAGTCAACATGGTTTATTCACAGGGATGTGAAGCTATAACAAATCATAAAACGACTGGTGTGTTTTCCTTTACATATTTTATTGAATCTATAAGGCTTTTTGATGGGCTAATCATTTGCATGATTGTGTTGTAAACAGGTTTTATATTGGTTACAAGGAATCAGTATATGTTGTCCTACATTCCTAATGGGCTTTTATGTTGCATAAACTGTCAGATGGTGAAGGGTAAAAGGTATAAGGTAAATAGTTTGCCCCGCCTTCAAGGGCAATTGGTGAAGGGCTAAGTAAATCTACAAGCAGAAGGCTTGCAGTTTGACCCGCATTTCATCTGCCATGAAAGCAGCGAAGTCTATGTTGAGAGACGTTTGGGACAGCATTAACTGTCCCAAAAGTCTATTGACTTTTGGGACAGCCTTTGAGCCTGTACAAATTGACAATTGCTGCAGGTTTATTTATAGATCTGAAGCCTCGGTATAGACAGTGGCTGACTTCAAGTACGGTGTTACATTTAACACACATGGTAACACTAACGGATCTGTTAATCCCAGCCACTCAACACAGTGCAAGATGTTAACATCTAGGCCAACAGAGATGTTGGCAATGATGTTACATTTTTGAAGATGTGTGTCCTGCTCGAGCAAATAATGTTTGTCATAGTAAAGAACAGCAACATGCTGGGAATGTGATACTTAACTATTAGTCTCTTTCAGTTTAATACAGACACATGTCATTCATATCATATATTTTATTAGGATAATACAAACTTAAAAAAAAAATTATCATTAATTTCATTTTTATTGTTAAGATCATTTCCATTTATAGCTTATAATTATTCTCATTATAATTTTTATTATTATTATTATTATCATTATTATTATCATTATTATTATCATTATTTTTATTATTATTATTATTATTATTATTATCATTATCAATGAACTGTAGTTCAAAGTGAAGTGAATTAAACTCATACAACCTTTTTAACTAGATGCAATGGGTCGTCAGTAGCTGAAGATGGTACCCAACACTAACATAGGACTTGAAGTCAAAACGGTGCTAACACCTAAGCCGTTACTGTTAAGGCCTTAAGAAAGTATATGGGGACCATGCTCTTTTCAACACCTTTCACAGATCAACACTAACATTTTCTGTTACATTTTGTGTTAACACACATATTATGGGGCATTATGGGATAGATGTGTGTTACCACCTAACATATGCCCATCACTTCAAATAGCGTGTTACCACCCCTGCTAACACTAACACCGATGTTAACATCTGTGTTAACACCATACTTGAAGTCAGCCAGTGTATATGTTTACCTGTATATGTTATACATGTATATGTATATAAGGCCACTCCAATTAATTACTTGTCTTACAAGCTTTTTTTGGAAAAAAAATCCTGTCAGACTCCAAAAAAAAAGAAAAAAAAAGTCATCTTTGGTGTCTTCCGGACGAAAGTGGTTTTGAAATTTTCTGTCAGACTCCAAAAAAAAAAAAGAAAAAAGTGCAAGTTTTAAGAATATTCTTCATAAGTGTGATTCAATCAACTACAGGAAGCTATCATTGCTGTAGTAGAGCCTCAGACTTGAGGAGGTATACCTCCAATCCTTCAGGTTACAGGGATTAATAGATTGATTGATTTTATTTAGTTGAGAATAGGCTGGTAGAAACATATCGCTACCAGTCCTAGTCGTCAGATTCTAAAAAAAATAATAATAATAAAAAAAGTCACATTTTTCAACTTTTTTTTAAATTCCAAAATGGCTCATTTCCTACCTCCTGAGCACGTAAGACAAGTAAATAAATTGGAGTGGCCTAACATAACTAACAAATGTTACTTTCCATCAAAATATAGTCCATGTGATTCATACAAAGAAAATTCTCGAGTTCTTTAATAAGATGAGATAAAGATAACCATGAAGTGATCTATACCAAAAATGCCAATTTGACTATTCATCATTTGACTTGCAGCTTAAAATTATAATGCTCATAACAGTATTTCAGCTATTTCTATTAACATTATTCTAGTTTTATACTGCATCTCTGTTATCTTTTATGAGATATTCTTCTTATAGCCTATGAATCACAAAGCTGGTCTGTACTTACCATTAAACACTATGGCTATGGCAGTTGTGTTCCTATGTTTATACGTTAGGTGAATAGCTGTTACACCTGATCCAATCTCAAGCACACTCCCATCATATAAGCTACTCTCTATCTCTCCGCCAAGGCTGCGTGAAAACACTGGTGTCTGGTCAGATTTTTCTGAAATAAGAAATAAACCTTCATTTCAAACTGGTGTAACAGTTGTTAGCTTCAGTATATACACAATTGAACCTCAATAACTTCTATGAAGGTCAAATTTTGATGATTTAATCCTTGTGTTTAATTGGACTTATATTATAGGTTATGATCATTTTCCTGTGTAGTTTGTAACTATCACTGGACATTTTATCACTCCCTTTTTCATCTTGCCTCCTCCTGAAGTATGCCTCAAGGTCAGTCTTGCATGATTACATTCATATCACAATGAAGACAGTACAATACAACTAAGCATGGCTGAGCAAATTTTCAACAATCAAAGCCAGTGTTTATGGAGGGTTCTTAATAAGAAAATGTTAAAAAGTACTGTCATACATATGCCCTTACATATTCATGGACTCACCTTGTGTTTTGCCATCTCTGACTGCTGACCATAGTTGGGTCATAATCTGAATTGACTTGGGTGGATTATCAATATTATCTTGTATAACCTGCAAAGTAAAAACATAGCTTTAGTACATTACACTGTATACATATACATATATATATAATTATTTTTTTCAGCGAAAAGCTAAGGCAAACACGAAAATTAGGTGATAAGATAGTTGTTCCACTGACACTGATTGGTTCCACTGAGTTGGCGGTCACTCTTGTCTAAAATTGCATTAAAATTTAAATAATTTCTAAGAGTTGCATTGTGCAGATATATCTCCATACCTTACAATTCTTTTCTGGTATGCCATTAGAGATATATCAAACATGAACCTGCTCATTAATGCTTAACCCCTCTAATGCATATATGTGAGAAGGAACACTAACATAGAGAACCATGCACACATATTATATGTGTGCGAGATGATCAAATTTATTTCAAGATGAGACTGGCTTGCCAATCTTAAGCTACTCCCAAACAAAGTTATACAAATGGCTGTGAGGAGAGTATTCCTGTTTCCCTGATATCATCCCTAGTTCACTTTGTAATGTCATATAACTATGGCAGACCAATTCTATTTCTGCGTTATAGTCAAAGAAGCATTTCATAATTTGCTTCGGTTCTACCAAGGACAAAACAGACTTCAGAGCAAAATAGTTTTTCAATGGAATTTATTTCAATAAACATTGTTACAACGAGCAAATATCAACTATGTTCAAATATATTGTACATGGATACAGTAGCACATACAAAAGTAAACAGCGTGACCCACTCAGATGACCAATGGCTGACATGATTCTCTTCTTGTTTTAAAGAATAGTCGTTATTTTTCTCAATTAAGTTCTCCATTCTAAAGTCATTATCTATTGGTAATACTTCACAACGGCGTCATCACAAATATCATCAAGCCTAATGGCCTGACATGATTCTTTTACTTGTTTTATATAATATTCTTATATTTCTATCAGCAAAGTCCTAGGTGTTGATGTCATTATATACTGGTAATACTCCACCACAGTGTTCTTGTGAATGTCATCGAGGCAAGGCATGTAAGCAGTCAGATGACATGGCTGGATGGCTTGCTTGGAACGCTTCTCAACCTCTTTCTGGTGGGGCTTCAGATTCTGATCTTCAAGAAGATCAAGGAAAATGTCACACGTGTCTGCAAGTCCTGCACTGAGCCCTATATATAGCAGCTGCGATGGGTCTGAGCTGTTCAGCCAACTCCTTCGCCTGACAATATAGATTGTAATCCATTACTTTCTGTATGATGGTGTTATCTATAACATCCTCATGCTCTTGGGCTATCTGAATGAAGTGTGGCCGGTTATTCAAAAAAGTGCCAAGTGATGTGAGCTGGCTCTTCCAGCGGGTGTCTCCAGGTAACTGCAGCTTCACACTTTTGGAGCACTCCTTCAACCAGGCAGCAGGTTTATAATGATTTCTAAAGTACATATGTTCTTCAACCACATGCTTCATGATGGCTGTAGGTGTGATATCAACTCTCAGTAAATTGAGCCAATGTGCTGAGCATCCTGTCAGTAGGAGTACCTGGCAATGATGATGGCAAAGGTCTTGATATGTGATGCAATGTATCATAGGTAATTGAGATATTTTGAACCCTATCTTGGATAGCAGCTGCCCTCCTAAGTTTGGCATGTTTTTTCATTAGTGGAGCTTGAGGGTGGTTTTCTTTATTGCGGCTGGCTTTTTTTTTGCCTTCTTGCTTACGGTGACACCTTTGTTTGCCTTTTTAGCTTTTACTGCTACCTTCTTTGCCATAAAGTCAAAGTTGTATACATACAAATCCATCCTACACATCATTAAATTAGCATATGTAGGAAGCAGGAAAATGGAGGGCACATAATTCGTTTATCATATTTTTCCTCTGAAAACATGGGTATGGCATCCTCAGCACCAATTGCTCTACCACTGACATGCATAACATCTCATCTCGACTGCAGAGGATTGAACTGAGTTTGGGAACACATATTAGGTTGTATTTAGTGTCTTGATATGTGATGTAATGTGTCATTGGTAATTTAGATATTTTCAATCCTAGCAGCCTGCTCTAGAATATCAGCTGCACTCCTTAGTTTGGCATCTGTCTTTTAATTAGTGGAGCTTGAGGGTGGTTTTCTTTTTTGTGGTTGGCTTTTTTCTTTCTTGCTTTCCATGACACCTTTGTTTGCCTTTTTAGCTTTTACTGCTACCTTCTTTGGTTGACCCTTTTTCTTCCCTCTAGTCTTCTTGTAATTGCTGGTTGCAACCAACTCCTACTCCAGCAACACAAGCATTTGGGGTCTGCCATAAGTCTACATACAAATCCATCCTACACATGATTAAATTAGCATATGTAGGAAGCAGGAAAATGAAGGGCACATATTTGCTTTATATTTTCCCTCTGAAAACAGTTGGGTATGGCATCCTCAGAACCAATTGCTCTACCACTGATTTGCATAACCTTAATCTCATCTCTGCTGAAGAGGCTTGAACTTAGTTCGGGAACACATCTATTTAGGTTATATTTAGTGTCAATGATTTTAGCTTATTGACTAACGACAATATTTAAGTGATGTGGCAGTTCTGTGATGGATTCATCAGGTCTGACAAATTGGTGAGATGACGACTGGCTTGTGGTTGAAGCGTTGAAAGAAGTGTTGTCAAGCATTCGAACTCTATCCTCTCCAGTCTACTATCTATCTTGTTAAGTTTCTCTATAATGGTTGTATCTGGGTCTTTTATTTCAGCCATTGATGCGCTTTGTTTTTCCCATGGTGGTATGTCTGATAGGATTTCTAGGCCTGGTGTAGATGGCGATGGCAAGAAATGGTGAAGTAGGTGTAGCTGGCAGCATTGGTTTCGGCAAAGGTCTATGTGATGTGATGTGAACAACATATGTCTGATAGGATTTCTTTACCTGTCAAACCATCAGGCTTGGGGTTAATTAAATTGGAAAGTAATCAATTATATTATATTACTTTGGAAAATAGCCCAATTATGTCATATCACAATTACAGCAATTTTTTTAAAGTAATCAATTATTTTATATTACTTTCCAAGATGTAATTGATTATATTACTTAATACTTTTGAAATTCAGAAGCACAAAAACACATTTCATGTAGGGAAACAGTGATAACTTTATTCATACAGTACTGACCAGTTACACATACATTAAACATTTGTATTATTAATCACATTTAGTGATTGGCAATTATATGCAGTAAGTCCATTAATTTGGTATTGATCATAATTGAGTGACACAATGAGAACAATTGGTAAGAAATTAGTCTGATTACCACCCAAATAAACACATTAGAGTGAATATCATAAATTGTTTCTATATCCAGTCACAGTATCCTGTTTAGGATATGCAGTCTCTCAAGAAAGCAGTCACTACATTCACTTATCAATGGCAAATCTGTTGCATTTCAAAAACATCAGGCTTGAAGGTCTCATCTTTGAGACAGCAGCGATCTGGTCTGAAGATCTTTCCTGCGATGCTTAAGTCTTTCTACTGGTGCTGAAGAGGCTGGCACTGCCAGGTAGTATCTTGCTTGGCTAGGGTACAAAGCCTCCAGTGCCTTCCACCACTGGAGTGGATCACTGTCGTCAGGGATACATGGGTCTGTGAGATACTTCACAGACTCACCATCTGCAGAGATGCACGATACTTTGACTTTAGAAGCCAGGATGCTCAGGAGGAATTTAGTGTGCTTACGTGGAGGAGGAAATCTCTGCATCGTGTGGCACTTGTGGTGCTGGCTGGTTGCTGATCTTTTGCACATGTGAATCCAGAAGTGCCTTTTTTGATGTATGATCTGCTGAATCAGCACACCACCCGAGTTTGACACGTGGGTCCAGAATGGATGCCAGTTGAAACTCCTCCCTTTCAAGATAGAAGGAGAGTCGCTTGTCTACTGAAGACTTGAGGGTTGAAAGAAACTTGCAGTTGAATTGTGACTGCATAGATTTGAGGGGAGCCTTGAGTGCTAATACACTGGGTATAACATAACTGCCTGAAATGGTGTTACTCTGCTCTGCTAGGTCGGTAGCTTCCTCCATTTGTCTGAGTCTCTTTCAAAGATCATTCAGGATATTCCTATCATATTGGCTGAGAGTCTCCATATAACTTCTTCAGTTTTTCATCAGGGACACTGAGGATGGAACGAATTATTTTGAGCTGGGAATTCCAGCGGGTGACATTGTTTGCCTGTAATCTCCTCCATCCCTCCAGGATGTCACTTACATGGGTTGAGTGGCGGACACGGCTGACAATCTTGCTAGCTTTAGCTATAACTTTGCCAATGGATCCTGCTTGCTTGAAGCCATCATGGATAACCAACTGAAGAGTGTGGGCAAAACAGGGCAGATGCTTTGATAGGGGCTCCATCTCTTCTTTATCTAAAGTAACCGCTTTCACAGTATCCCCATCCTCTTCGTAGTCATCATCCGAGTCTGTTGAGTTAGCATTAGATGGAACAAAAGTGGGTAAATCCTGGCAGGTCGAAAGCTTTCAGAATGTTGGAGGCATTGTCAGTTGTGACTGTTGCAATCTTTCCTGTTATATCGAAACAAGATGTTGTTTCCTGGTACACTTGGTGTATGTTGTCTGCTGTGTGCCTTCCCTTGAAACGTTTACAAGCTATCATCGCAGTTTGTAATGTCCAGTTCACAATGTAGTGAGCAGTCATGCCCAGAAAGCTTCGTTTGAAACCATACCCATTGCACAATTTTTGGAGTAAGGAGTGGGGTAGGGGTATGGGTTTTTTCATATGGAGGGTAAGACCAGGTTCATTAACATAATACATATATCTAAAAAATCTTCCCTGAGGACAAAACGTTTACAGCCACCTTAAGAGTGAAACTTTCAATCAGTTTGGCTGATATAAAGTGTTTATCTTGGCATTTAGTTGGTTCTATTGCTTGATGCAGCCTGATAAAACCCTAAAGCAATCAGTGAATACAATTTTTTTCCTTGAGTGCCCCTCACCACTCACTTTGTTGCACTTCTAAACCAATTCCATCTTCCCAAATCATTTTGGTGGACAAGATTTTCAAAGTAAAGGTTTTTAAACAGGGATGCAGCCCCATCATACCAGTAATGTACTAGCTGGATTGGTTATGGTAACTGGGTGTGTACATCAATTATTTTTGAATTGAATGAATAAAGCTCTTTTAACTATAATGCATCTTATCTGAGATGATAGAACATGATTTCAGTTGCAAGCCTCCTACATCAAGTCAAAGATATACAATCTGTAATTATTGTTAGTTAATTGCATAATTCCCTGAGAAGTCCTCATGAATTCACCAGGCTCTAATTGGCATTGAAGTGTCAAAGCTCTTCATGTAGTCTCTTTGCATCACATGCATGTCTTCATGAGGTCTTGAACTGGTTACATAGTTCCTCTTATACTGATGTTAGATTCCCCTCAATTTTTTGCTTATCCATTGGCCCTTCATGGGTCCATTGGTAGAAGTTTGCTGATTGGCCCACATCATCCCCTTCACAATAAGTGAGTATAAAGTGGACACTAAACTCAATATCATCTGTTCATACACACTTTATTTTCTTCAAGGCATAGATCATGCAGTATTTGTGAGAAAGCCATCCAAATTCAATGGAATAACTTAAATTGGTTTCAGTATGGATGGGTGAGGAGTAATTTCATAATACTATATTCATAGTCATGTCTTTTCTGTACCTTTTTCCTCTAACCTGAAGCAGCATTCTTGACAGTTATGCAGTCCTTGGAACCATGCAACTAATGTCATCACATAATCAGGTGCAGCCTACCGTAGAAGAAAGCAATACTATGCATACTGCACTCACAACCAGTATTGATTAACCATGTTCAGGCCTGGGGTCAATTACTTTGAAAAAGTAATCTATGCAAGGCTGTTCTAGGTACTTCTGTGCTTCCCCAGTGGCTGAGATGTGTGGTTGAGGCACTTTGCTGTTCATGAAGCTAAGCAGTTTGCTTCTTTTGCGAGGAGAAGAGTCACATTTTTTCTCAGGTGGAACCTCATTGTGCTGGCTGCTGACACGGTCGACATGACGATTTAGAAGCTCCCTCTGTTCAGACTGCATATGTTGAGTTGCACACCACTGCAGCTTGAACCGTGGATCCAACGATAAAGCAAGCTAAAACTCCTCTCGAGCTAGGTATGGAGACAGGCGCTTGTCAAGTGATGACTGCAAAATTGAAAGGAACTTGCAGTTGTAAATGGATGACATCGATGAAAGGTGTGCCTTCAGTCCCAACACACAGGGTATCACAAAACTTGCTGATACGGTGTTACTCTGCTGAACTAGATCAGTTGCCTCTTCAAGGGGAGCTAAAATCTCACAGAGGTCACGAAGAATGTTCATGTCATATTTGCTGAGTGGCTCAATATCCAGTTTCTTGAACTTTTTCTCAGGAACACTTAGGATGGATCAATCATTTTCATTTGAGAGTTCCACCTGGTCACGCTGTTAGCTTGTAGCCTTTTCTCCCCTTCTATTGATTCTAATAATATCATCATCTTTAAAGATCTAACTGGCATTTTCCTTCTGTTCCCATTTTCTTTTCTTCCTCCATTGAATGTGCATCCTCTATTAGTTCTGCTCCATCTAAGAGTGTTCAAGGCCGGCTTGAGGATTCCTCGTAAAGCTAGTCTCGAGAGTTGAGTTCAGGCCTCATAGCGCAGCTTGTAGAGTCATATCTCGGCCTACTAGAAGTGGGGTCCAAGGTATGGATTTCCATCACATCTGGGTGAGATGGATCGAGGATGAGTCCTACCAGGAATTGATCACACTTTTCTGTATCACATTGTCAATATGTGGGATAAGAGGAATTTTAGTGCCTGGATGTGCAGTGTGTACTCCAAGGTGGTATTCCGGATAGGATGTAGAGCGCGGCTACAGCTGTCCTTTCTGTAAGTCCTAGCAACCATCTTATTGCTTTCTTGTGGAATTGTTCCAGGGGTTTGAGGGCAGTTCTCATTTGGGCAATCCAGCCCAAAGATTGACCTGGATAGGACTTATGTTTCATATAGATGGATTGAGACTAGCATTGAGGCTGTGTAATCCTGAGCCCATCAAGGAGTAGAGGGTTCTTCTTGCAGAAGATACACTGTCTTCGATCATTGGGTTGGCATTAGCAGACCACGCTTGATGCCAAGATGAAGAAGATCTCTTTCCACAGGGAAAAAGTATGCAATTGAGGTCATTCGGGGGTTCTTTCACTAGGTGCCGGGGTTCCGGCTTTGAGCGAATATTAAAGGGGACCACGACTGACTTCACAGGGTGGATGGTGTAGTGTTCTTCATTCTCGTAGTGGGCAATGAAGGAGACCATTTTCTGTAGGTCTTCAAGATTTGATGAGATAGCTAGCATGTCATCTAAACAGGTTGGTGTTGGAATAGGGATACTGCGGATATTGAAACCAATTTCTGAAGTTGAGACCATCTCCAGGAGGTTGTGAAGATACAACTTGTGGTCATCGGGACTTGGAAGTTTACCCTGTCCGTTACACTGTTTGATACTGATCTTCTGGTCTGATGTCTGGCCATTCTATGCCACCTGTGACATGAGGCCATATGTGTCAATCATAGATTCCACCATGGGCCTTGAACACCAGCGTGATGAAGCTTGTCCAGAAGGCTGCCATGTTGGACCGAGCCAAATGCCTTCTGGACATCCAGTGATGCCTCTTTTATCCTTTGCTTCTGCAATTGCTTCACTTAGTAAAAAGGCAGCATGGAGGCCTGATTTTCCAGGAGTGCAGCCGAACTGTAGGGGATGGTTTGTTTCAGAGATTGCAGCTCTTTGGTGTGTGAAATGATTTTATCCATGATTTTCATGAGAAGGGGGGTAACAGCGATACCTCTGTAGTTCCTTGGGTCATTTTTGGTTTTACCCTACTTGTGGAATGTGTGTAGGAGGCCCACTTTTAATGATTCAGGGATCTGTCTACTGTTGAATATGGAGTTAATAACCGGAGTGAGGAAAGTAGCTACTAGCTGTGGGGCAGTATTCAGATGTTCTGCCACCAGGCTGTATATATCGCTAGCTTTATTTGCACTTCAGGGACATAATGGCATCGACAACTTCTAGCATCGTAATGTTGAACGGAAGGGTTGCACCACTTTCAAATATTTTGATCAGCGATACATTACTGGCAGCCTGTGTTTGACACTTGTATGTGTTATCAGTGGAATGGGGAGTTTCCTGTTGCCTACATTGCATATCCCAGACTACAGTCAGGTCGCCTGTGAATAGTTTATTCTGATACACTTATTCCTTTGTGTTGGTTGTCTTAGAGCTCCAATGGGCTCGGATAATGCTACGAAATAGCTCGGAGTCATCCTTTCTAGCCTCGGATAGCATTATGAGGTTATTTTGTCTGACTCAAGCTGCTTGCTGATGCTCGGCAGGAGTTTCTTTGCAGCACGTCTGGCTGCTGATGCCAGTTGGCGCGGCCTGCAGAATTCCATTGGTTTCTGGGATCCTGAGGTTAACAGGGTTCTGCACTGCAGACGCAGGCACTGAGCTGGTCTGTCTATCAGCAGGGGGCACCCCAAAGGGGCACCACTGGGTCCACAGTGGTGCCCAGGTTAGAGTTGAGATATGGGCTGGGATACCATCAGATTCCCCAGGGCTTATCTGTAGAGTTTGGTTTTGCGTTGTTTTCTATGTGATCCTTCTAGGGAACATAGCAGCAAAAACAAGCATACTCCAGATCTTGATCATCTAAATGTTGCTGGTATTGTAGTCGGGATACAGAGGGGTCTCATGTTAG
Source organism: Maea johnstoni (assembly GCA_963942565.1). Classification (NCBI taxonomy): domain Eukaryota; kingdom Metazoa; phylum Annelida; class Polychaeta; order Spionida; family Magelonidae; genus Maea; species Maea johnstoni. Next base: position 56,395,694 of record OZ012684.1, on the reverse strand, counting down.
ATGGATCCAGTTATCACACATGTCGCATTTGAGGGCTTTGTCCATAGAGGTTACTTGTTTTTGGCACACTGGACAGAAAGTTTGGTCTTCGGAATCGACAGGGTTACTCTCATCCGTACTGCGAGCTGATAAGCTGGGGATAGGCCATGGATCATTGACACCTGTAGGGAGGTCTGCTTGATGGGTATTCACGGGCGAGGTGGGGTCACAGACTGATCGAGTTCGCTCTGGCCTATTTCATCAGGTTGAGACCCTGTTGTAGTGTCATTTATGGATAGGTCTGCATACTGTGTTGTTACAAGGAGGATACAATCATGAGGAGAGACGGAGCTATTGGGTATCTTTAAGACACGTTTGTGGGCGACGGCTTTTTGAGTCGGTTTGACAGATCTAGAGCTGCGTCTGATGTTTGAGGGGTTCACTGTCCCTGGCATACTGATAGCCAATAGGATGGCTCCATTTATAACTGTTTCAAATACACCATGGTTCAGTGAAAATATATGGTTTGTATTATCAGTTGTTGGGTCTACTGATGAGTCTGGTCTTGTTACTACAGAAGCCTTCTTTTTCATTGCCTTTGATTTATTCATGAAATATGTTTTCTGAATTATATTTGTTTGTTTGCTTAGCTGTTGCTTTCAGGTGGAGGATTTGGTAGACCTGACTAGAGGTGATGCCTATGGATGCAGTTTTTACTGTTAAGTATATATAATTTCCTTACAGTTTCGTTCCTTGGATCTCTTAAGTTTTCCTTTCTTGATGTTTTCCTTACTTTTTGTTTCCTTCCATACTTCTTCCTAGATTCTGGCTAGATGCGGCTGTGGTTTGAGGGGTTCACTATCCCTGGCATACTGTTAGCCAATAGGATAGCTTCATTTATAGATGTGGCTGTCTGCTTATCAGAGCCAGACACTATCTCCCTGAGTTGGGTAAGGAATTGGGTTTGTATTCTTCCCATTTAAGATGATTCTGGATGTAGTGAGATAGAGATTAATGGTACATTGGAATTCATAACTGTTGTTCCCTTTGTAGGGGATGGTATGAGTATGTCCTTTTGAATCTGTGATAAGCTGCTTCTGAGCACTCTGGTTGCATAGGTAAGCATAACTGTTTCAAATACACCATGGTTCAGTGAAAATATATGGTTTGTTTTATCAGTCGTTGGGTCTACTGATGAGTCTTGTCTTGTTACTGCAGAAGCCTTCTTTTTCATTGCCTTTGATTTATTCATGGAATATGTTTTCTGAATTATATTTGTTTGTTTGCTTAGCTGTTGCTTTCAGGTGGAGGATCTGTAAGACCTGACCAGAGGTGATGCCTATGGATGCCATGTTTACTGTTTAGTATAGATAATTTCCTTACAGTTTTGTTCCTTGGATCTCTTAAGTTTTCCTTTCTTGATGTTTTCCTTACTTACGGTTTCCTTCCTTACTTCTTCCTAGATTCTCATCTCCAGATACGAAGGGGAGGACTAATTCTTTGTAGACCTTGGTGTGTATATTAACGCGGTCAGGTAGCATGGGTGTGCGTAGCATAGATACATATAAGACACTCAATAAAACTAGATAAGACATGATCACAAGAGAATAAAAGCATGGGTTAATATTTATGATAATTTGACTAAGAGCTGATGTAACTAAGGTGATAAAAGCGTGATTAAAAGTATCATATTCTTCCGATTAACCGCTCGGTGCGGGTAGAGGTTGGGAAAATTTTCTGTAGAAGGGTTGCCAGCAATGTTCCGTTTTACTGCACACCACAATTAGAACCTATTGTAGTGAAATGGCAATTATCACAACTTCGCGCTCTCACTGATCAGCTTGCTTAGACGCTTGGCACTACAAATGCGCATGCAATGAGATTGTTGATTGGTCAATCACACGATTATGCAGCGAATATGAACTGTAAGAGCGCGAAGGAACTGCAAAAATGGTAGAATTCAATGCTGGTTTGCAGACACTGCAAGAGGAAAGGTTTTACAAGTAGTTCAGGACAGTTGCGCTGGCCGTTCATCTTCTAACCGCGTGAAAAATAGGCCTTTGCGCTTAATCGGACAAATATGGTACAAAACGAGATACATCATCAAAAATTTATTAATTACAATGGTTAAAAACTACATGACGCAACGCCGCCATATTGGTTAGCAGAATGATCCGCATACCTACCCCCGCAATACCAGGTTCATTTTTCAATTACCTTTTTGTCCCTTTCTTCTTCCACCGAAGTCTCCTCCTTCACACGTTTAAGCAGAGATTTTCTTACTGAATTGTCATCTAAAACTTTTAATCCCAAAGCTGTATAAAAATCTTTGTAACGTTTAAACACACCCCTCCTCTGAGCCTTGGGAGGGTATTGAGCACCATTCCAGCCATTGGATTGCAATCTACTGCTGACACTCTTGTGCAGTTCTTCGAAGGTGCTACCATCTTTATGGTTGGTAACATCACTCGAAACCTGTCGTGCATGTGCAAATGTCCGTTGGTCACTAGTGGCCGCCGTGACAACATTTGTGATTGAGTGAATATAGAGCAAAACAGCTCCTAAGTAACACAGCTGCGTGCAAATCCCGGATGACGTCGCCATTTTTGTTTACAAATGAAGCATGATGGGACAGGTGTTTTGACAAGTTACATTTATCATCTTAGATAATCGGTATAGTTTGAAACCATTTACACCTGGCAAATTTTTTATCTGAAAAACATGATACATTTACATACCTTTGTATGAAATCCGATGTCATTGGAAAAACAAAATGAAATCTCGCCCACGTACGATTCCCGGAAGTCGACGTTGACGAGACTATTGTCAGTGAAAACATGGCGGACACGGTGAACGAAACTCTCGCGATAAACGCCAGCGAAGCCGCTGCTAATGCCACCCAAAGGGTGCCTTCTACCCCTGAGGGTATGGCAGTTGCTTATTGCAGCCTCCTGGTAATGGCACTGCTACCTATATTCTTCGGATCCTTCCGTTCGGTCAAATACCACAAGGAGCAGAAGGTGGGTATGCCGGCTTGTGTTTTGGCCACGTATGGGCAATCGAATGAAAGGTGTAATACCATATGGTAAAAGGAGACTACATACAAAGAAGCTAGTTTCCACAGGATTTATTCATAGTTTACTCACTATTTAATAAATAGTTTGCTATTTAGTGTTTAGGCTTATGCTATATCGGTCATATGTGTTTTTCTGCATACTTCTAAATAATGTCTCAAGAAACAGCTCAACCTACAAAGCCAAGGCAAGAACTTAGAATTGCTTTTGGTTTTGCTTTGGAACTACGTTGATGGTTATCAGGGTTATGTTTACTCTTCTATGAATAAAGGTTGACCTGTCATAAAACTTGTTATGCAGCATTCTTCAAACTGGTACCAAAGCCAGTGTGGCAGAATATTCATGATGAGATACAGCTGTCATTTTGTTCTGTACCGATACGATAGTCTAAGTCTGTCTGACCGGGAGCTGCTGGTCAAATCGTCCACATGTCAAGCCATCCTCAAGCTTATCTCGTCCCCATGCCAGCTCGTCATAACCATGTACTTAAATATGTTGATTGGGGTATTGACTTATTTATCACACTTTCTCTCTATAAAACCAGGATGCACCTCATATCCATGCTGTGGCAGTTTCAGCTATCTTAGTCTTTCCATATTGATTTAATGATTATAACACACTTTCTCTCTACAAAAATAGGATGCACCTCATGCTGTGGCAGTTTCAGCTATCTTAGTCTTTCCATATTTATTATATCAGGCCGCTGCCAACACCTTAAAGATGGCTGCAAATGGGGAAAGAGCTCATAAGTCAAAATGGTGGTGAGCTCATAAATTGATCTCCCTCCGTGAGTGCAGCTCAATGAAAGAAATACTTTCAAATTACCATTTATTTAAATAATCAATATCAATTATTTAAGAAGTTCTAAGAACTGTTAAGGAGATGTGATCAACTTCACAATGACGTTGTGATAATGATAATGTGTGTCTTTTACTCCTTACTTGCACTTCGCAGAGAGCCAGACAAGGCAAATATTCTAACTCTAAGTTACTCGGATCTTGCCGAGTATGAACTATGAATACTTCATATTTTCAGAGATATATAGACTTGAGATGCTATAGTTAAGTATGCATTAGTTTGCATTGAATTGTACATGTGTTAATTGATAACTTTTATTTACAACATATGTTTCAAATTGCTTGACAGTGTAGTGTTACCTGTAGAAATGAAATGTATAGTCTAAATAGAAGATATAAGATTTTGTGGTCTATTGTATTTTTCATTATAAATTGTGAGGTAGTGATTTCTAAAAATGTGCTGAAACTGCCAAAGCTGCATTAAATCCATTGTACCTTGTGAGTGATTCATATTTACAAGGGTTAAATGGTAACTAAAGCTTATTAGCTTATATATGAAAGTAATACACTTCAAGAATATGATACTGTCCTTCTTCTCTCAGTGATCTCATTGGGGGGGGGGGGGGCGAGAATTTTGTACATTGCCATCAGCCTGCCCAGCCCCTGACAGCCCCTGCTAGCAGCCATGTTCTCCAACTGCAATCAGCTGTGACTCAATGGGTGACATTGCCACTTCCTGTCCCCCCCCCCCCCCCCCCCCTCTCTGAGCAGTGCATCATAGACTGCACAACGCTCTTCACAAGAACTCTTCTGCAGTTCTATGTTCAGACCATAAAACAATACTAGTATGTGACTATGTGCATCCAGATTTTCAGTACATGGTTTCACTTGAAGCTAGTTTTTCTACAAACTGTGCTTTCTTTCGTGTAACTTACAAATACTAAAGGATATGATTGTTACAAGTTGTAATGAAAAGTTCAAAGACAGTTCTTGTGAAGAGCACTGCAGTCTATGATGCAATGCTCAGAGAAGGGGGACAGGAAGTGACCTTGAGCCACAGCTGATAGCAATTGAAGAACATGGCTGCTAGCAGGGGCTTGGCAGGCTGATGGCAATGTGCAAAATTCTCCCCCATGGGATCACCCAGAGAAGGAGGACAGCATCCTATTCTTGAAGTGTATTACTTTCATATAAGCCAATATGTATATGAGGCTTTAGTTCCCCTTTAAATTGACCAGCTTGTGTTCAAACAAGGAGACAGACAATTTGTATTTAACCATGTATCAGTAGATAGAGATAAACTTTGCATTAAAAAAATATATATGGGTAGTGGTCTATAGGACCGGTTTACCAGTCAACCATTTCATATGTTGGTATTGAATATTCTGTCCATATCTCTTTACAGGAATCTGGTGAGAAACCCGAGACCATGTCCGGAAAAGATGCAGCAATGTTCCCATTCATTGCCAGTGCCACATTGTTTGGACTCTATCTTGTTTTCAAGGTAATATTTTGATTTTCATATTCCATAGTGACAACAGAGCAAATACAGTTCCATGTTGCATGCCAAAAAGGACAGCTCTGTTGGTCAGTATATAGCATTAGGTGTTGGACCCTCATTCCAGAAAAAATCTTCTTGGTGCATTTTGCTGAATTCATTTTCTTCAGTTCTTTTATACTGATCATTGTGATATGATTATTTCCAGATTTTCTCCAAAGAATACATCAACCTCTTGTTGACTGTATATTTCTTTTTCCTTGGGATCTTGGCACTGGCGCACATATTGAGGTATGTTAAAGATTTAAATAGTAAACTGTTAATAGCTCATTATATGTTAGGGAACTAAATATCAAGCATGTCAGTATTTAAATTTGTTGACTATTGTTTCTCTAGTTTTATTCTATGCATTTTGATAATTTAGTTACATATGCTTCTTCATCATTTGGTGTGACTGAAATGAAGTGTGATTGCTATTGTTTTATTTCAGATTTATTTTTCTCATGCTTTAAAACATTGCTCATTTCCTATAATTATAATGATAGTATTTGTGTAGAAGTTCTCAATGTATGAACTGAAAACAAAAACATCAGTATTGCAATAGCTCATTTCCTATAATTATAATGATAGTATTTGTGTAGAAGTTTTCAATGTATACACCGAAAACAAAAACATCAGCATTGTAATAGCATTATTGTTACAGTATTTCCATTGCGTATTTCAGCCCAGTGGTAAATCACTTAATACCCAGCTCCTTCCCAAATGTGCCATATCACCTGATCTTTGCACAGGGGAAAGGAGACAAGAAGGAAGGTTAGTACAAATGTAGGATAGAGTTGTCAAGCTATTATTTGGTAATCCATCTTAGGATCTTTTTGTCAGCAATATCTCTTGCAAACATTCCAAAAGGTTCACATTACTGTGTATGTTAGGTAGTGCTGGAATGATTAATCAATATTATTGATATACATGTCCAATCTTTTTCAATTATGTTCTCTGCACACATTGTCAAAGTTTTCAGTCAATGAGGGCATTATTTACCATGGAAACCACTTATAAGTAATTATTGTAATAAACGTGAACTATGAGTGCCTGACCATTCATCATACAAATTTTAGGAATAATTTGCCATATATCAGACACTGGCAAAGGGGCATATTAACATTGATAATGATATAATCAATCAAAAATTTGGATGATTAATCAAGCAGAAATTTTCAGATGATTCCCAACACTAATGGTAGATTATATGAACATGTATGTGCTCAAATAAGTAAATTTTATGCCTGCTGGTATCTTAGTATCTTACTTTCTCCCTTACAAAATAAACCCAACATTTGTGTGATTGCCCATTTGATGCTCAGTTTCAACATCCTGGTTAATGCTTTGGCTCAGGCCGCTCAGCACGTTTCATGAAAAAACCTTAAGACGAGAATTTAAAATCAGATAACAATGTGTTGAATACATAAGTTTATTTATTTATCCCTAACTGGTAAAAGAATTGACCTATACCAATGCCACTTTATGTGATCATAAATATATATTTTTTCAAATCAGCTTTAGATATCATAAGTATTTAATGCTCCTGCAAACTTAGAAAGATAATGATGATGCCAATATATATTACAGTGTTTAAGGTCAATATTCAATGTGCCAGTGACTGATTTTTTCTAGCAATTTTAGTGTGTGTATTATTGTTTTTATTAAAGATCAGATATTTGCAATGTCCTCCATTGATATACTATTCAAGATGAAGGGAAATATATATGTGGTCATTACATTCTACACCTTATTACATTCTACACCTTAATTACTGAACATCTGTTAATTTTTTATTATCCCTCTTCCAGATCTGATTGATTACCAGTTTGACAGAAAAGACCTTGTCACTCTTTTAATCTGCACTGCAATTGGCACATGGTACTTGCTCAAGAAGGTAATTATCAGAAAATGATTTTTCAAAATTTTTGCATAAATGGGTGAAATAAAAAGATAAAATTTGCACAAGAGACCACTGTTTAAAAGACACCATCTGTCCAATAAGAACCGCCACAACCCATGTTGAAAACTTGATTATGTTTCATCTGAACTATAGTAAAGACCACTTGCCTTCATAGATCTTTTTCCTAACTTCCTGTCAATGTATTTTCAAGCAGCTGTAAACATACTTGCATTTCAAACTATCTACACATTCCAGTAGGTTTGGAATCTATCTCCTGCTTTGCTTAATACTAGACCCATTTATGCTTATCATTTGCAATCTCAGTCAATACACAGACCTGTCCCTGTTAATAACAACGTACATGTAGTTTAATGATGCTGCATGTTGCACTGCAAAAAAATTGACAAAGGAAACAAAACAATTAAATATTTTCAAATTTTAAGTATTGGTGTTTATTATCTCGTTTCAACCAGGTGTATCCCAATGATATACTTACCATGTATAGGTATTAACTCATGACCAGCATGATGACCTTAATAAGATTGTGGTGGTATTGATAGAGTTGGACAAATTAAATATCTGAAGCGTAGCAACTTCTTAATCATACCCAACATATTAGAGGGGTTCTATTTAAAGCTCTTAATATGTCTCTGTAGTTTCATTTGCATTGTCTTTCTTGCAGCATTGGATTGCCAATAACCTGTTTGGCCTTGCCTTTGCTATCAATGGTGTGGAGCTGCTCCATCTCAACAGAGTCAGCACAGGCTGCATTCTACTAGGAGGCCTCTTCATCTATGACATCTTCTGGGTAAGTCAGATGTAACCAGGCAGGGTACTCTGGGGCAAGAGTAAGGTTAAATATCTATGTCTATTGTCTTGGCTTTGCCAGCCAGTACAGAGCCCTTTGGTTGCCAAGTGCTACTAATTAGTAGACTTGGTTTTTAGTAAAATAATAATGTTTAAATAGTAATTAGGGTTTTGAACAATGTAGGCCCCAGAAAGTCTGAGGAGGAAGTTGGGAGTTGGCATGTGGAATGGGCCCTTGGCTCATGTCCACATGTAGGCCCCAACTTCTTTCCCTTTAAATAGGGGGCCTGGTGGCTGGTAGAGAGAGAAGGAGAGAGAGGGTGAGAGAAAGCGAGAGGTACAGAGAGTGAGATATATAAGGCAGAGAACATGTATTAGATTCGAAGAACAATAAAGATATTACAGCAAATAGAGGTCTTCCACTTATACGGTTACACATACATGTATAGAAAAGTGTATATCCATACGTGTTGTGCATAGTTATGGTTAACAGCAAGTGTATGTTGAACAGTAAGATTTGATATTAAAAAGGAATATCTTGTATCATATTGGTTACTGGAAGGAAGTTTATCTTGTTATATAGGTGACTATCCTTAATTTGTCAACACTATGGTGTGCGAAAATAAAAGAGGCTTTGATATAATACTTCTTCATTTACCTGTTCATGACTGTATCTCTCAAAAGGGCCTGATTAATACCATGATATCAGACAAAAATAGGAAATTTTGAATATTTGGCAATTATTAGAAAACCAACAACTTTCCTTGAATTTTTTTGCAAGTTCATGCTTTATTTTCCAAAACTTTCATGCCTTGGAGATGCCAATCTCAATGGAGATGCCAATCTCAATGGAAACCATAAGCATGAATATAATGGCTACCTGTGTGATTTAGCCTACATGTATATTTGATAGTTTCAGTGAATTCCAAGAAAGTAAAGATGAGAAATAAAAAAGCAAATGGACTGTCTTGATATTTTGATCAAGATTTATTATTTATTAATTCATTTGAGACTGAAGTTCCGAGGAGTCATTACTTTCCAATAGTACCCTTGAACCCTCAGATGCATGGTTTCTTATATCAGCATTACTTCATTTGTTTATTAAAATGTTAATTTCAATGTTATTCTATTCCAATTTCAGGTATTTGGTACAAATGTGATGGTCACGGTTGCCAAGTCATTCGAAGCCCCGATCAAATGTGAGTTGTACTTTCAAGTGTATTAACCAATTTGATTTTGTCACAGTATTATTTTGCCAAACGCACTGTTAATTGTTAACTTTACTTTCTATTATCATCCATTTTCTATAGTACTTACCAGATTCATGTTGTCACAAAATGTTTGTATTCAGTCATTCATGATTTCCGCCTGATATTGTAGCCTATAGGCTTTAAAACATTTGAAAATTACTTGAAGATGCTTTTGCTTGAAAGACATTTCCAAAATGTTCAAATATTCTGAGTATTTGTACTTGCCCAGTTAACCCATATGCTGCTGGTGGATAATTTGGCTGATATACAGAATTACTCAAAAAACGTGAAAAATGATTGAAACCCTGGGACATGGCTACTCATCTGAGAGTACTCAGGAAGAATACCAGCATGACAGGGTTTAGATGTGTTTCAAAAGTCTTTGCGTCCTTACGCTTTGGACGGATGTAGCCTCAACATTAAAAGGGTTAAGCTTCCTTATCTCTAATAAGTTCATTCTAAATATGCTGATTGTATGTTTGTGTTTGTTTCAGTGGTATTTCCCCAGGACCTGCTGGAGAAGGGTCTGGCTGCTGATAACTTTGCCATGCTGGGGCTAGGAGATATTGTCATCCCAGGCATATTTATTGCATTGTTACTTAGATTTGATGTTAGGTAGGTATTGTGCAATATTGGAAGTTGTGCAGGGTCTGACACTTAGATTCCAGGCTAGGGGCCCGAAAAGGTCTTTCGATAAAAATTAGTGGTCAAAAACAGGATTTCTGGTTATTTTTCATACTATTTTGGGCCCCAGGACTGAAAAATCTAGGGGCCCAAAGCAAAATCTATGGGGCATATGCCCCTGGGAATGTCGAACCCTGTTGTGTGTTATTTCTTTGTGTATGTCAATCTTTGACAGAGTTGGGATTAAGCTTAAGTAAGGAAATAATACAGCCTTAAAAGCAGTACAAAACATAGTATGAACTAACTGATGCTATGTATGTTTTGTGCCTGGTGCAATATTTATAGCTGTATACCTCACGTCACTCTGTTGAACTGATATAACAAGTCTTGTAAATAGTACAAAACTTTGTGTGAACTACTATGTTAAATATTATGTCACAGGGATATAGTTCTACTGCTTGTGTTTGATATGAAAATGTCCATTGAGTTTTAGGTTTATTCAAATGTTATTTCTTCTTTCTTTTAACAGCCTAAAGAAAAACAGCAAGACCTACTTCTATGCTAGTTTTATAGCCTACGTCATGGGGCTTGCCACCACAATATTTGTCATGCATGTCTTCAAACATGCTCAGGTGAGAAAATGACTCATTGTTCTCTTTATTTTTTTTATAACTTTATTGATCCAGGTTATCAAATCAAATTATACAGTGTTACAAATAGTTTGCCATACTTCATTGTAATAGTAGTACAGACTAAGTTACCATACTTTTTAGGGCATTATATATCGGTGACCATTTCCCAAGGAAGGTTTTGCTCATTGTTCTCTTTATTATTATATGTTTAAATGGCAGCTGGTTTGGTGCTAGAATATTCTGATTGACTTGAGAAACATGGCACTATATTGCTCTTAAATGAGTGTACATGTGTAATTTTTGATATTATGATCAAGATAAGTTACTGTTTATGGCCTATCATTACCATCAGGCAGTTTTTGAAATATCAGGATATAATCACATGGCTTCTATACAAGAGGAAAGAAAAAGTGGACTTGTAAATGAAAAAAAAATTGTTTATAGAACAGTTATTATCGGTATTAAATGATTTTTGTTTATTTTTGCAGCCTGCCTTGTTGTACTTAGTGCCTGCCTGTATTGGAGTTCCACTCTTTGTCGCCTTGGTACGCGGAGAGTTGAAGGAGATGTTTAGGTAAAGATTTATTATCTATATCTTAATTTATATACAGATATTCAAGTTCATGCAGTTGTGAAAGTCCCCATTTGGTACAAGCAAGCTTCATGTTGAAAGTGTGTGTTTGCTGTCGCTGAACATCCCCATATTATGTTGATATTAGATCATACAAATTTGCGCAATGGTATAAATATGGACAGGCATAAATGTTGATGCAATAAAAAATTCTGGCATGTTGTTGGATTTCAGTGAGGTTCTGTACCTCTGAACTGCCATCCTTTGTATGCCCTTTTCACCCTAAAGGTTGATAGCTGGGTTTGTATATATGAGTATGACTATCACTTGCAAAAACTTCAGAGAGTAAGTTCAAAATATTATTTGACTAAACTGTTGATAGTGTTCTACCAGTTTCAATATTTTATGTGGTGCTAACATCAATCCTATCAGTTGATTGGGATCAGTATGTTTTAATTCACTTTCTTGTTTCACTTTCAGCTACGAGGATCAGCCAGAAGAGAAAGTAGAAGAAGAGAAAAAGAAAGAAGAGAAGAAAGAGGAGAAAAAGTCAAAATGAATATATTTATATGATTAGGTCGTCTCACTTGGAAACTCACCTGTTTTGGTGCTGTACTGGATTCCCTTTCCACATTGGTAACTCTGGACTAGGAGCTGAAACTTCCCCTCAGCTAGGCTACTTATATCAGGATCATGCATACATGGAAACTGTTGTGTGTTGTAGTACAGCAATTACAGACATGACAGGTGTTATCAAAATGTGTAGTAGAATTTGTATTGAAGTCTGAGAAGTAGGCCATAAAGTTTAACTCTTATGGACTAAAGAAAGAAGTGGGATGTTTTATAGCACAAACTATTGATGACTTTTGAGTATGGATAAATATTAGTATTTTTTTCTGAAGTGCAGCCTGGTTGCTGAACCATGATATGGGCATTTGTATAATGGTTTAATGGTTTGTATGCTATAAGTTGAATGTAAGATGTAACATGTTTGATACTTTGAAATTCCAAAGACCAAAATCCACAAAAAGCTCAATAAATGCTTTCTACTCTTAGTTCTTAAATTTATTTATGGGTCATTACTTTGATATCAGATAATTTGATATCTTAAAAAAATATGCCAATTTTCAAATATTTATTTGACATTTCTAATGGTATTCTTGTGGTAATACTCATTTTCTTTCCCTCGTATGTAAGAAGTAAAATTTAGTGAGCATTTTGTGTGGTAGGGGGTAGGGGGTCAAAACATACCTAATATAGTTCTTTTGGAAATGAAACATCATTCATAACTTTTCAAGGTTTCCAAGCAGGACAAAAAATGGCAGTTAATTTGGTATCACAAAAGCTTTGCGAAGTTGATACAATATTCTTAGGCTAGCCTAGTTTGGAGGATTTGATAAGCCTGTTGATGTATTGTATTCACATACACAGATAGTTTTGTATGTCATTGTTTTCTTTAATCAACTTGTGATTTGATTTTAAAAGAAGGAAGACTGAGACCTTTCTAAACACTAAACCCACCACATGTGCGCTGGACCTAATTATTTTTAACATAGATCTGGAAAACGTTCATACTAAAAATGCACGCGTTAACATGACACATTTTGCTGATTATAGGAAATAGCACTTCTTTATCTTTATCAACTGGTATAACTGTATATGAGTGCTTTTAAGGACAAGCAAAATAGTGCATTTTTAGTTTTCTTCATGTGCAAACAGGTTAAAAGTTGCGCGTCAGCCTAATTATGTAAATAGCATACTAAGATAAAATGTATGGTTTACATGTTATGAAAAATTTGTTACCTATATTAGATTTTTGATAGTGATTATGAAGTGTATTTTACCCTTGATGAACAGCTGTTATATCAATTAGAATACCACACATGCTTTCAATAGAAAACACAGAAAGCTTTACAGTGTGTGCTCTTGACTAGTGACTAGGTTGGTCAGCTTATGAAGGTTAGCTCCTGACTTGTGGGTGCCTGGAAAAGAAAAGACTATATTTACAGTCATAATAGCAAGTAAATTGTTTTTTGCTCTTTTTCCAGGAACTTTCTATTTTTTTAGATTCTGAGCCTCACTTGATTTTGATTTCAAACAAAGGAAAAAAGAGAGGTCATATCAGGAACACATATTCATCACAAGTGATACTTAAAACATATACTCATCTAGTACAGAATGATATCATTGGATACCTCCCATAAATGTTACAAGGGTCAGTTTTGGCCTGTGCATTTCTTTGAAAAGGACTAGTATTGGTCAACATTCTCACAGTACATAATAAGGAATACAATGATCAAGGGCAGTCCAGTGAAATATGAATATTTTCAATCAAAAAGAATTTATGTGGGAATTATTTTTGGAGAGAACTAGGTCTCGCATAAATAATTTTAAAATCAGTAGTGTTTGGTTGGTAGCCCTTACGAAAAAAAATAATCAAAAGAATGGAACTTGGTTGTTCTGTGGTACAAGTGTGTCTAGTGATTGGACTTGAACCACATAATTACCACAATTATTCAAATTACCTAGAAAGTGCCACATGAATACCATGTACTAACCATGCATCATTGTGGACATATGGCTAATACATGGAAGAATTGTGGTAACGGTCAACTATGGGTCTGTGGAAATTTAAACATCAACCAGTTTCTGTCAGGGGACTACTGGTAGAAACATGGTTTACCCGTGGTTAAAAGGAGTTTTTTTTATAAGGGAGGTAATGGTTATACTACAACTGTGTCATTGAGTTGATTTCACAATTCATTTCATGTATAAAGAATGCTTTTGTTCGTCTCATATTACGTTGTTGTTTGTAATGGGTAATTTCTTTTAAATGTTGATTATCTATCCCACCAGGGTGCAGCACTTATACAAAAATGGTTTATACTAGGCCAAGTTTCCGCCGCGCTGGTTGTCGATAGTGACGTGCTCTGGTTCCCCCCAAAGTCGTTTTTGCGAGCAGTTTCTCGCCTGGTTCTCACGTTGACCTTGCCGAGTGACGTAGTCTGGTTCAAAATCGACAACCGACGATTGACAGCGGTTGACTGTGGTTCGCGCTATGGACGATGGGAGATAGACATTTATTTTTTTATTCAGTCCTCAAATAGGCCTACAATATATAAACAATTACAGTAATGATAATGAAGTGTACTTGGGTTAGTTGGGTAACTATAGAAAACACATGTAAAACTTGAATTACAAGGGGGACACATGGCGTCCAATCACAGGCGAGAACCAGGCATGCGCCAACCACAATCGTTTTGGTGAGCTGTATGTAAGTACCCGTATGCCGACAAACACTAATACCGTGACGGAAACAGGGCCCTAATACTTTCACTGGAGCACAGTTTCTCCAAAAGAATCAACTCCCACACCTGCTAGATCTGTTGAATACTTGTCTTCTTGGTTGATCTTTCATAAACTTTCATCAATAACTTACTGATATGTGGTCATTAATTCTAACACCTAACCTGACCACTTTCCCTTTCTGTTTATTTATTGTAACTATTTTCAACCGACAATACCAGGTATTGGATAAACATTTTTGCCTCCTTTGGAAATCTGGGGGTCATATCAGTGCTGTTCATCAACCCTAAATGTCATGTCAAGCTAATAAAATGCTGGAACGATTAAAATTGTCATGAGATATATTTCTACGTTGACAAACAGCAGGATTTTTGTTTTAGTTATATTTGATATATTTGCTACCATGATTTTAGCTGCCATTAGTTGACATGTTTCCCATATACAGACACACATAAACACATAACTATATATATATATATATATAACTATATATATATATATATATATATATATATATATATTTATATATATATATTTATATATATATGTGTGTGTGTGTGTATATATATACATACATACATATGAATATATAAATAAATGATAAGTGGGTGCTTTGAAGCACATAGGCACACAAAGGCCATTAAGTGACATACAATCAGTATAAAATAATGGTCCTGTATTTTGTAGAATACAAAAACACACCCATGAATGAAACAAATTGCTCACAAAACAATGATCAATTTCAGATTATTGATAGTTCATGATAGGTTCCAAGAACTAAATTCTTAAAGTGTGTCCAGGGCACAACGTTAACTTTTGCAGCGACTTGCCCTGTAGGGCAAGTGAGATTCAATTTTCACTTGCCCTACTCCTACTTTCACTTGGCCTTGAAAAATTGTATGTTTTATAATTTTTCATTTAAAACCAAGTAGAACATGGTTCTGGCATGTGAAAGCATATTGGATGGCAGACCACGAAACTTTCACACATTCTCAAAAGTAAACCTGTGGGGCAAGCAAGATGCAGTTTTCACTTGCCCCACAGCTATAATTTACAAATTCTACTTGCCCGGGGCAATGGGGCAAGCGCCAATGTCGAGCCCTGGTGTCACAATCGATAAAACAGGCCAATCTTGTAAATATGTCTGGAGGAACTTTCTTAAAGATTTCCTTAAAGCTGTATATAAAAACGTCTCTCTGGATCCAGTAAGTTTTACACAGCCAAATAGAACATTTGACAGTCAAATGACAATCACAAGCTGTACACATTAAACAGACTCACAAAGAAGTTACATGAATTCAATTAACAAGGAAGGTAAAGAAAAATTGAAAATAAAAAAGTCCAACAATACCTGGTATTGGATAAACATTTTTGCATCCTTTAGAGCCTGATAAATAGGCTACTGCTTTTAAAACAGTATGATATGAGACTAGACTTTCTATCCTTTATTATTGTATTTATTCTGTTTGTTCTACCTATCCACTAGGCTTTACTTTGTATAACTGTTTATTTATATACGTGCCAAAAGGTGGCAGCACCAAGGTACTGCATGACATCCTTTACATGGCCCCTCAAAATAAATCTATTTTGATAATAACTCAAGTAACAGGCTCATGTCACAGTACACAAAAATCACTTAAATCACTTATTCCAGACAAAATCATGGACAATAATCTCTACCTTAATCTATCAAAGACATTCAATACATAACACATTCGCAAATTATTTGCAATTGTTGCATTTGCAGTAATACAGTTCGCAACTTCGCAATTAAAATGCAGTTAATTCGCATTCGCAATAACACAGTTTGCAACTTCGCATGACCCCTCGTGAGAGTTTTAGATATACATATACGCAATATATTTGCAATAAACCATATTACGCAACAATTCGCATGGCCCCTTGTGAGAGCCTTCAAGATACATATATGCATTATATTCGCATTACACAATAATTAACAACAATTAAGTTTAACAAAAAAAAAATACACAAAACCTACACGCAAATCTAAGGTATGTATATCCGCAATAAAGACGCATTCTATATCACTTAACAAAACCTACCCTCACCTAATATGACCTTTCTTCCTGACCTTAAGTGTACTGCTCAGAACCAATAAAATCGCAGAGAGGGAAAAAATAGTTCCTCGTTACATTGATAGCCTGACCACTGCCCTGCGGTCAGTCCGCCAGTGCCATGCCGTAAATACCTCGCTCGCTGATCCTCACCCTCTTTTTTTCTGAGCAAGTGATACTGGTAACTCAGGGAAAGAATTCTACCTTCGGGAAACATAAGGAGTAGAGGTTGCAACCGGCGAATACAAAATGGCGACCCGCACGGCACATTTTGGGAACATTTGGGCGAGTTCCATGTTTTCGGCAAATGTGTGGACTTGAAGCCGTTCCGGGGTTTTCCGTCGTTCCAGGAGTATCTCGCGGAGTGTTGGGGTTTTGATAAGAACGCTGACAACACCGAACAGGTGACAGATGGGTTGGTTCCCACAGAAGATGTCCGGGTGAAGACGAAAACATCCATTGCCGATAGACCGGAAGTGGAGGCAGCCATCCACATCAAGGCTGCGCAAGAAGATGTGCGTGGCGATCAGGATGGCGGCGGCGAGTCGTTGATAAGGTTGATAAACTCCATGTACATATCCAGAAGGAGGACATGGAGCCGGAGTTGGTGATATCCCATGAAGAGAGGTTGTCATCAGATGGTTCCGGAAAGGAAGGCGACGGCAGTGATGGGGAAGATGTCTACGCGGGCGAGAGAGGCAAGAAGCTGTTCCGTATGTTCTGCGCGTTGGAAGCAGAGCAGACCGCGCAACTGGGGAACTTCAAGAGGGAGATTCATCAGGAACTCAAGGACACACTGGTGGCCATCAACCAATCGATATCGCAGTTAACCGAAAATACAGATAAGTCAACTAAATCTACTTTTTTGAATAATGACTTAGATGTTGATGAGGTGTCTGTGGGTACTATTGATCATGATAATGATGCGTTTAGTATTGATGATTACATTTACATTGCCTTGCCCGTTAGACCATCCCAGTTTGAGACAAGGGTTAGAAACCTAGATAAATCAGCCACTAAGGTTGCTGGTAAGCAACAGGAAACAGTGGTAGAAGATGGCTCAAAGACTATTAAGCTGGCGCTTAACCTTAATCTTAGTGATAAAGGGAAGGAGGAAAAGAAGGAAGACTTTGACAGAAATAGCCTATCTTTGAAGAAAGTGGTCCAATCTTGTGTTCCTACGTCATCCTATCGAAGTTTCTTCTGCGATGAGGCAGTGTTAGATCTAAAGAAAAAGGGCGGTGGCATCATTTGACAGTAAGGTCCCGGATAGGTCTTAGTTTCATGAGGGCATGTGGGCCTTCATTGCAGCGGCCGATGAAGATGTATATCCAAAGGCTATGGTACCGATTGTGAGGGAATCGTCGAGCAAGGGGACAACGAAAATGTCCATGAGTTTTCCACATCTTCCAGTGGCGACAGAGGATTCGAAGAAATGGGAAGAGTTGGTTAATTAAGTGTTAACTTCAAAGAAGGACAATAATCAACTACCAAGTGTTTTGGCCCAGAGTGTAAACAAGAATTACCAGTTTATTGACAAAGATTTCCTGAATTTGGCTATGCAACCCGAGGTCGATCTGTTTGTGGAAGAACAGTGTTCAAATGCAGGAAGAAAGGTGTCACAAATGGAGAAGAATTCATTGGCGTTCAGGATGGCCGAGGCGACTAAGTTGCAGCATCTGTTCATCATTTTTATGAGGGCAGCGTTGGCAGCCATGAAGAAGCAGGAGTATTTGAAGAAGCCCAGAGATGAAGATAACGAAGAGGGTAGAGAATTCCTTAACATGGCCATAGTGGCGCTTGAACAAGCTACAAGTGATATATGTACCGTGACCGCTAGGCTGCGTGCCAATGGCTTGAAGGCTGTACGGAGGCAGGTTCTTGACATAACAGATTTGGGCTTGTCAGACAAGGAATTTTTGACAAGGGCCAGGGCAGTACCGGCAATGGCGTTGTTCGCGAACCGTACTCCTGGGTTTTTGGAAGAACTCAAGGAGGAACAGTTGAAGGAGGCCAGAGTGGCAGTGAGTAGGGCGAAAAAGAGGAAGAGGGAATCCCAGTCGTCATATGGTCAAAATCAGAAGAAACCCAGGTTTGACGATTACAGAAGAGACTCTGGCAGGGGCAGAGATAGAGGCGGCTTCTTTGGGGGATCCAGGGGTAGGCAGCCTATTCAAGACTACGGGGATCAATCAAGAGGAGAAAACAAATCAAGAAGAGGTGCTCCTAGAGGAGGTGGTAGATCCTGGGGAAATGGACAGGGGTTTTCCAGAGGAAAGAAGTGACATTCTAGATACAAATCTCCCCAAGATAGTAGGCGGTCGATTAGGGGGCTTCTTGGAAATTTGGAAAGAATGGTGTCAAGATCAGTGGGTAGTAGACATACTTTGTCGAGGTTATCGAATAGAATTCCAGGAGACAACCAGGTTTCAGGGGGTAAGAATAACTCCAGTTCCCCGGGATTCTACAAAGAGAAAATCCTTATTAGGCGAGATAGACGAGTTATTAGCCAAGTCTGCTATACGAGAAGTGAAAGAAAATTTCCAGGAGGTTTCTACTCGACGATATTTCTAGCACCAAAGAAGAACGGCACTTGACGGCCGGTAATAAATCTCAAGCCGTTGAATCAGTATATAAAAAAGTTCAAATTCAAGATAACAACGTTAAAGCAGATAATACAGGAAGTACGACCGGGGGATTTGATGCTGTCAATAGATTTGAAAGATGCCTATTTCCATGTGCTAATATGTCCAGATCAGTGGAAATTCCTGAGATTTTGTGTGGGAATGCGAACGTTCGAATTCAAAGTATTGCCCTTCGGAATAACGTCGGCTCCTCAGGTGTTTACGAAGGTAATAGCACCAGTCACAGAACACATCAGAAGGACGATGGGATTCTTCAACTGTGCGTCCTTGGCTGGAAGTGACTGCCACTGGTATCTCTCAACCAATCAGAAGCAGGACTTTCATAAGCCATATCTGAGGACTGCTGAGGAGGACAGACTTGCGGGTGGTCTTATTTGAAAGGTGACACGTATAGGCACATTTTCTAAATCATCATGATGGTGCATTTGCCCTTTAAGACAATTTTCTTGGTGGCAGCGGCTACAGCAAGAAGGTGCAGTGAGTTAGGAGCTCTTTCGATTGCACAAGACAGTTTTTTAGAGAGGCTGCAACATATAGAGATTGGGTATGTGCCGAACTTTACACCAAAGAATGCTAGAGTGAACTATGCAGGGAGAACAGTGGTGATACCTGCGTTTAAAGACATGGCGTCATGTGAAGAGGAGGAATTAATGTGTCCAGTAAGAGCATTGAAACATTACATAAGGAGAAGTGCGTGTTTTTGAAAACAAGGAAAAAGGAGGTTGTTTGTAACTTTTGGAGCAGGTGATAGCCAGGGACAAGGTGCTTCAAATAAAACTATAGCAAGATGGATTGTAGAAACTATTAAAAATGCATATTCCATGGCAGACGATGAAGATTGTGAAGTATTGAAAATGAACGCTCATTCGGTCAGATTGGTGGCTACAACGTATGCTATGCTGAAAGGAGTAGGCATACAGCATATCTTAGATGCAGCAGATTGGTCATCAACACCTACTTTCATAAATCATTATTTTAAACCAGGTTCAGGTGAAGGACAGGCATTTGCAGAAGTGATCTTGAAGGCAGTGGCTATTTAAAGACATGTGTTACTGAGTATTTTTACGGAGGCTGCAGTCAACCCACGGTTCCAGGAGGGATTGCGAGTGAAGAAACATTACCACTCAACAAAGGTTACTGGAGAAGAGCCATGAGAAAGAGGAATGGTCCAACAGCATACATACATATTCCTGACATGAATTCAATTATCAAGGAAGGTAAAGAAAAATTGAAAAAAAGAAATGTCCAACAATACCTGGTATTGGATAAACATTTTTGCCTCCTTCAGAAATTCTCCTAGCCTGATAGATAGGCTACTGCTTAAACAGTATGATATGAGACTAGAGGTTTTACTTTGTATAATTGTGTGTTTATTAACGTACTTGTCAAAAGGTGGCAGCACCAAGGTACTGCATGACATTCTTTACATGGCCCCTCAAAATAAATTTTAACTCAAGTAACAGGCTCATGTCACAGTATACAAAATCACTTAGGTCACTTATTCCAGACAAACTCATGGACAATAATCTCTACCTCAATCTACCAACGACATTCAATACATAACAAATTCGCAAATTATTCGCATTCGCAGTAATACAGTTCGCAATTTAATTGCAGCTTATTCGCATTCATAATAACGCAGTTTGCAACTTTGCATGGCCCCTCGTGAGAGCTTTAGTTATACATATATGCAATATATTTGCAATAAACAATATTTTGCGACAATATGCATTTGTGAGAGCTTTCAAGATACATATACAATGTATGCATTATATTCGCAACACACAATATTTTACACCAATTTAGTTTAATACAAAAATACACAAAACCTACACGCAAATCTAAGGTATGTATATTTGCAATAAAGACGCATTTCGCAATATTCGCATGTCATTGTCAACGACAGAACTCAAATTGCAACGCAATCATAAGTATAATTCTTCCACTCTTATAAACGCATTAACATGCATTTACAAATAGTGTTCAATTAAAACATGCAGCATTCAATAGTAGATTACCATGAAACTCAAGTGCTGACTACATGTCCGAGACATGTCTTACAACTCACTATTCTCTACCAAAGAGTTAACTTATAGATAGCGTGTTCTAAGTAGGAAAGGGGGTTTGTCTCATGCAATGCATGTTCCTTAAACTGACTACAATATTGAACATTAACAAACTTATCGGTGGTGGTTCTCCAACCTGTGAACTGGATTTCCATTGTTGGTGCAGCCAATAAGTATGACGAAAAGTTGGTTCCATTTCATGGGCTAAACCCATGTCACTATCAACACTAGAGTTAACTGACATATGATTTTCATGAACACTAGACACAAGATTTGGAGCGGAGTTCACCATGGTGTACATGATAATAAAAAGTTACAGAAGAATGATTTGATGACAATCACTCTCTTGTTGGCTAGTGGTCTGTTTTGTACTATTGGGACAATTATAGTCATATTGAGGATACAGAAGGTCATCACCTTTGTCACTGATGTTTAATTTCATTGTACGAATCTTCTCTAAAGGGCTTCTATCTTCTTAAGCCCATACTTCACATCAGGCAACTGCTTTGTAGGAACCTCATAACTTAGGATCATATGGCTGACCCCTATTGAGTCTTGGTCTGAATTTTCAGATACCCTAGGTGAGTTGTCAAATCTAGAAACATCTGCAGGAGCACCTGCTGAATCTTCATGGGGTGTTGTATTAGTTGCATTTGCCTTAGTCATAGCAGCTGAAGGAATAACAGATGAATATACACAAGTGGGATAAGTATCTTCAGGTCTAAACGTGGGTACATACTTGGAAGTAGGCGGTGTCATATAGGAGTATTTGATCGTGGCAAGAATTCATCTGCCAAAGGATCCAGTTTGGCTTTTTAGGCTAGAGAAGCAGGGATATTTGAGGCAGAAATAGAGGGCAAAGTTTCTGCTACAGGTTCGTTCTGAGAAGATTTTTCCTCACAGGGTGGTTGTTTAGTTTCAGAGGGGGGTAACTCATCACCATGTATTTGAGTCACAAGCTCATTAGGCTTGAAAAAGGGGCACGATTCTATATAATGACTGACAAAATTATGTTTGTCATCAGGTAAGTTTTTTATCTCAAAAGAAGAAGTCTCTTCCTTCTCAATCTTGCTAAAGGATTGAGCTATTGCTTCAGCCATATCAATTTCTTTAGTGTTTGGAGTTTTTGCAATTCAGTTTTTTTGCTTAGCTGTACATCGGGGAGGATCCTGCTTAAAAGGAAGGGGGGAGTCAAGTGACTGTGACCAATTTGTATTCTTGCTAAAACACTTTCCTCGCACCTATAACGATTCTACAACATATTATCAGGCCACAAACCTAGCTGAGGACAAACTACATGTAATTTGTTGTTGACTGCCATTTGCATTTTAAATAGTCATTAGAATCATCATATGGAGTGGGAATATTTATAACTCTCCTCAAAGGGCCTGGTTTGGCAGCTGCAGAAGCCTTTTGATTACCCCTAATGACAACATGAATGTGAATCCAGTAAAATTCTCCATGTGATATCATATGCTTTCTCGTGGTCAAAAAATATAGAATGAAGTTGCAATGGGTCTTTCAGTTGCAGAAGGGCCATAAACAGACCTCCACAACTCGGCACATCTATAAAGCAACTAGGCCAATCCGCTTGTGGGAATCCAGCAGCTATACAGCACACATCTTCCCCATTTAAAAATCCTTCTCTCGCATAAAAGGTTCAAAATGCACAAGGTGATCCATTGTGCTTCGAGTGTTTCGGAAATGACTCTGGGCTTAAGGGGTATTGGCAAAAGTTTCCAGTAGCCAAACAAGTCGCACATTAATCGTTCCTTCCATTGTTTTACAAACACAGCTGGTTAAAGGTTGAAAATTGTTGGGATCTGTGGATTTAACTGCTTGTTAATGCCTATGATGGTGGCCTCTCCCCAGGAAAGTGGAAACTCCCAACTCCACGTTTGTTGTTAGAAATCATTAAAAACCAGTGGAGTGAAGCCTCAAGGTATTGTAACAGACTCAGTAGCTGTGTAATGTGATTTGTCAAACACAGTCTTGAGTTCATATACTAGTATTAAAAAGGTTGATTGACTCTTTTCAATGAATTGGAATCTAGTTGAATAATGTATGGCGGATGAATAGTAGGATATTGCCTGCCTACTGTCATGGCAATATCCCCTGGTTCTGTAATTTCAGGTTCATTCCTCTTAATGTTTTATAAATGGACTGCCCTAGCATTCTGCCTTAATACATATTCGTGCTAACTATTCCTTCTGTTGGAAAGTATGACCTGTCTCGCTCATTTAACACAATATTCTTGTAAATTGGCGTCAGTAGAAAACCTTAGAAATTTCCAAGAGATTGTTGTTTTCTTTTTATTGAAAATCATTATATGTTTACAGAAATACATTTTCCATATATGTAAAATCATTTTTGTTCATACAAAATTACAATATCTCATTTCCACTAGGCAAGATTATGTTATCTTAGCAGTTTAGTTTACCAATAGACGGTGCTACCTCCCATCCAAGGGGCATGACCCCATATTGAAAATGTTAGCCATAACTGAAAATATTCCAGCTTTAGATAAAAGTTGTAGATGGAACTAGTTCTGCTGCTGCGCCAGACATACCTACATTTATTGTAGCGCCACCTATATGAAACCCCCAAAGCATAAATTCATAAAATATTATTAGCATTCTACTTGCTAGTTCATACAGGATTAAATACATCATCGATTTGCAAACAAATGACCTTTTATGTTAGGCAAAGTTCAGCTGGACTAGTAGTTAAGCTATAGGTGGCGCCACCTACCACAAGGCCTTGGCTGTTACGCCTCCATATATGGAAATGTTTTACATAGAAAGATGTAGGCAGTGAACATTTTGTATAAGTTTATATGTATTCCTGCCTTAAATACATACGATGGACCAAGTGTAAAAGAGCAAATAAAAAACTTTATTTTCACGACTGGTTTTTTTTGGTGAGAGAAAATAAAATATTTATATTTTTCACGACCGTTTTGGGGGGAGAGAAAATAAAATACTTATATTTTTCACCCGAGCACTCTAGAGGGGGGGGGGGGGGGGGTAAATTAATTAAAAACTTTATTTTCCCCACCGCAACGATCGGTTGCCTTTCTCACTTGCCATTTGGTATGGGGAGCTATCATTATATCGTATAGCAAAATGTCGCTGGCTCCCGAGGAACAAGTACAAAATTACAATTTTGACAATTAAGTCTTTACGAAGTGTTCATTGCGTGAAATGTCTCCTGATGGTGAATATATTATACATCATTGAAGTGTCCTCACAGCGGAAATATATATTTTTCATTTTCTCCCCAAAAAACAGTCATGAAAATGAAGTTTTTTATTTTCTCTACCCCGAAAACGGTTGTGAAAATAAAAAAGTTTTTTATTTTCTCTCCCCCAAAAAACGGTGAAAACAATTTGCTCTTTCACACTTGGTCCATCGTAAATACAGATTATTGATCGAAATAGTACTCTGGTTGGGCCAAAAGTACCCATTTTAATGGTGGCTTCACCTATCTCTGACCCCCCTCCCCCCTATATAAAAGCTAAAATTCAATTAAACTAACTAATACTCAATTCAAGTTCCTACAGGATTGATAATCATTGTTTTGCAGACATATGACCCTTTATATTAGGCAAGGTTGTGTTGACCTGACCTGGACTATTCATATATGCAGATGTTTTGCTGAAATATGTGGATGTCAGTTATGACTATCCTTCACCCACCAGGTGTAGAGTAAGTTCCCATATGCTTCATCATTAGTAGCAAGATCTCACCAGAGTGGCCCAAACAGTGCTTTCTTTTTCTCTCAAACTCGAATGCCCACTGTACTGGCAATCTCGCCAAGGCAGTATTTCTGAAGGGTGGTACTCAGCTTTGTGACGTACTAGTATAGCAAGTTCCTTTTTTGTCACCTTTCCGATCTCTCCTCTTATTAGGGTAATCAGTACTATTGCAACCTAGTTAAAAGCCCCATCCAAAAAAAATACTTCACAGCAGCATAATCGTATACCAAGGTGTATCTCCAGATTCTTGAGTGTTGTCAGATAGAGGATGTCATAGCCAAGCGTCCTTTGTCAACCAATATTCTATTTTATTTCAATATTTACAACTTTTCACTCAAATGACATGATCGCATAACTTACACAGGTGATGGTCACTGCCAGTTCAGAGTTAACTTAAACACAATAAGATGTCAATTTCAGATTCTTGAAAATTTTAGAGCTTGTGCTTCATCTCGTTTCAAAGCCGAAACTAAAATGACTGGAGAAGAGTCAGCAGGCATCCACGGACTTCTCCTGAAAGTGTGTTTTAGTATACTAGGGTAACTAGTGCTGTTTTCGGACTTTGACTAGGAATGACATTATATACTTGTTTGAAGCTTATCCCATGGTCTTGCATCCCTCCACTTGAAAAAAGACATGCACCAGAAACCTGAATGTATCATAATGCGGGTATATTTGTTTTTGTTTTAACTAATGTTGCTTGGACTAAAGTTTTATAAATTTGCTTAAAGATGACTTATCTACTCATTTCTTGTAAAGCTCAAGCCTGTTGCCTAGACCACAGGTATTTGTATCCGAATAGTGATCCGAAAATTGGTAAAGATTGTTACTGTGAAAATCACTAATATATTAGACAAGTCATGGCAATATACTTTCAAGTCTTTTTTCTCGCTTTGCAGTGCTCGGATTAACCTGAAAATTGGTATCAGGCTTGACAAGAGGGTGGCCTTCGTCCCCATAATCATTTGATTTTCACAGTAACAATTTTTACCAATTTTCGGATCACTATTCGGATACAAATACCTGTGCCTAGACGCAAATGTTCATACCCGGCGTGCAGCGCCGCAAAAGTGAAACGGCAACAAGTGTTATTAATTGAACCTCAGAATAGCAAGTTCATAGTAAAGGCAAAATTGGAATGCGATGCCACAAAGTTAACGTCATGTAAAGGCGTATTGATAGAATTACTATTGTTCATTTATTGTAAAAGGCATTAGATTGATAGATCAAAAACAAATTTTGAGCTATTTTGGCGCTCCTAATTGGGTTCTAACGACATTCCAGTGATGCCGAGCCGATTGGGAGTAGTTAGACAACAGGCACCATACTTGATTTGAATATTTACCGGCTCGCATGACGAAGGTAGGTCATAATCAGTTTCGGGCCGTATGTAAATATGTGGGGTCATTGATAAAAGTGGCCTAACGGTCCTTTTCAAAGATTTACTCCGGTTGTCAGTCACGTAAATGACAAGACTAAACTCGGAATGCTACGAACGATCCCAAATAGAGTTACGGGATTTCATCTATATAGTTCTCTTTTCAAACGTCAATATCGTATTCAAGTCGCCGTGGCCTTGTCGTTAGAGCGCTTGCCTACGAGACTTAGGGTTGCGGGATCGATTCCGTCTTCCAGCAGCTGTTACCATCTTTTCCATCTGCCCAGTGCTTCGTGTGGTACTTGGAAATATTACGTACTCTAAATAACGGTGGATTTTTTATTATTTTACTTTACTTTACTAAAATGAATTGTTGGTCAAATCCGCTGATCCCAGAGAGAACGTTTGCCTGAATTGCCGTTCGCTATAAGGGCCGATGACTTTATGTTGGGCTTTGACTAAAAACGATCTTTTATCGTTGAGTTATAATAAACATTTCCACAGTTGTGAAGTTGGGAATTTCTTCGAGAAAATCTATAGTTTAATGGATAAAAGTAATGCCTAGCCTATATATAAAAATTGAGCTCTGGGAAGTTTAATGGGTGTAAGTATTAATTTATATCTGTTGATGAAGGAGATGTTCCATTAAGTTCCCTATGACGTTGGTATTGTCACTTGCATGCACACTTGCTGCACATGACTATTACTTTATGCAAATCCCACCCATTTACCTTCTATCTGCCCTTTCACACGTCCCTACGTGCTGATCAGTGCCCTATCCATGTACCTACCACCTGTACTTTGGGCTTGGATCCGTGCGCCCGCCACTCACTTTTTGGGCGCACGGATCCTTACTACATCGTCAACTTCTACTTGCCTTCCCCCTTCTCTGTAATTGTACTGTCCTCCCAGTACCTCTTTCAACGGGGCCCTATCTGGAACCACCCCACTTCAGCACTTGGCTACCGCTAAAACGGTGATGTTTATGTCATCCTGTAGGTTTATATCAGAGTATTTAATTGTAACTAGTGCTATTTAGGTTATAAAGAAAATTTGTACATAAGTATTTGGTATAAGTATTTGATATTAGCGTAGTACGTACGCTTACGATGGTGCAAGTGTGAAAGGCAGAAAAAAACATTTCCATCGATTTTACAAAAACAGCAGAACAAAATATATTTTCTCCACCGTTTTTCCAAAAACAGCAGATTAAAAAATGTCGTTTTCCAGAAAAACAACGGAAAAAAATATTTTTTAAGTCGCTCACACCTGCACCATCGTATGCGCTGGACGCAAATGTTCATGCAACGCAAAGCGCCCCCAAAAGTGAAACGGCAGCAGATGTAACTAATTGAACCTCAGAATAGCAAGTTCATAACACTAGGAAAATTTGATTGCGAAACTGGCGATGCCACAAAGTTAACGACATGTAAAGGCGTATTGATATAGTTATTATTGTTTATTTATTTGAAAAGGCATTAGATTAAAAGATCAAATACAATTTTTCAGCTATTTTGGCGCTCCTTATTGGGTTCTAACGACATTCGGGTGATGGCGAGCCGTCTGGCAGTAGTTAGACAACAGGCGCCATATTTGATTTGGTTATTTACCAAAGGTGACGAAGGTAGGTCATAATCAGTTTCGGGCCGTATGTAAATGTGTGGGGTCATTGATAAAAGTGGCTTAGTGGTACATGTACCTAACAAAGATCTACTACGGTTGTCAGTCACGTAAATGACAAGAATGACTCGGAATACTAGGAACGATCCCAAATAGAGTTACAGGATTTCATCAATATGGTTCTCTTTTCACTCCGTCTCACACAATAGAAGGAATAGCTTGATTGATAGCCCAGTCCGACTCCCGAGCCTAGGGTCGCCGGTTCGATTCCATCTCTCGATCGTGCAATTTTTTTTCCACCCGCCCAGTGCTTCGTGTGGTACTTAGAAATATTTCATACTCAAAATAACGGTGGCTTTATTTCTATTATTTTTTTTACTTAACTTTGCTAAAATGAATTGTTGGTCAAAACCGTTGATCCCAGAATAGACGTCTGCCTGAATTGCCGTTCGCTATAAGGGCCGATGACTTTATGTTGGGCTTAGACTAAAAACAATCTTTTATCTTTGATTTATTATAATAAACATTTCCACAGTTGTGAAGTTAGGAATTTCTTCGAGAAAATATATAGTTTAATGGATGCAAGTAATGCCTAGCCTTCATATAAAAATTGAGATCTGTGAAGTTTAATGGGTGTAAGTATTAATTTATATCTGTTGATGAAGGACACTTGCATGCACACGACTTTACCTTAGATCACCAAACACAAGTGGATTCGAAACCAGCCGGTCAACATGAACATGCAAGCCTCAACTAATGTCAACTAATAGCCGCTAATAGGCCAGAAATTGGTGCTTTGGGCACCCCCAGCTGGTGGTGGAGATAAGGTGTCTCAGTAATGTAATCGATGCGAGAGCCCTGATTGGTCCTTGTTCCCACGTGAGCCCGTGCTGATGGCTTATGTGGTACTCCTGACATGAGTCCAGCACTTAACTATAAGGCATTACTTTATGCAACTCCCACCCATCTACCTTCTATCTGCCCTTTCACACGTCCCCACGTGATCATCAGTGCCCTATCCATGCACCTTCCACCTGTACTTTGGGCTTGGATCCGTGCGCCCGCCACTCACTTTTTGGGCGCACGGATCCTTACTACACTGCCACTTTCTATTCCTCCTGCGGCCTTTAGCGCCTTGCCGCAACACTTGCCTTCCCCCTTCTCTGTAATTATACTGTCCTCCCAGTACCTCTTTCAACGGGGCCCTATCTGGGTTGCATATTTCCGTTGTTTTCATCGCAAGCATGGTGCAAAGTTGTGTGCTAACGCACCCAGTGTTCTGTTTCCCTGTGGCCACAACAATAGTAGCACACCGTTACCAAAATAACTGGCCAAACTGGCCATACGGGCACTGCTCAATGGCCCTTTGATGCCCTCATATAATAATAGAATGATCGGTAGCCGTCCTACACGACTGGTTCTTGATTGCCCTGCGTGAGTGAAATCACCGCACTGAACCTTCGTCCACCTTTTCGTCGATAGACGACGGCACTAGCTGAACAACTTGGCATTCTAGGCCATTATCACCGGGCTCAGTCGAGAGTCATATTTCTAGGAAACCGTATTCCACAAATAGGTATGTTCACATTTTATACAAATAACCTTAACAAACTGAAACCATTACTGGTTATGAAGAATGCTAGTCCGTCACAGAAAGCTGGATTTTGGGCTGAACCTTTTTTTTCATATATAGTTTTTTTTTCAACTGATTCTAGGAGCCAAGGGTACGCACTTAAAGAATCTGCCGGGTGCCGGGCTGGCACCCTTGAGCAATTTGAGACATTGACCCATCTTTGCCACCCTTCATGGTACACAAAATGGACAAATTGGGCCTTCTCCGGTTTTGGCTGCTCCAGATATTGAAATCTAAGAGACCTACAGACCCATAAAGTTACATAGGCTCAATTTAGATAGCAAATAGACATATGTTTGTATTTGAACATTCATAGGTACCCTTATTGCCGAGAACAGGGGTCAAAAAATAGGTCATTTAGCTAAAATATACAGGTTTTCGCCTTTATTTTGCTAATATTTGAACAGCGTTAAATCACAATAAAAGAGTCCATCACTATTCTAAGTCTAAATATGACTTATTCAGGTAGCAAATATATTGAAATTTGTAGTTGGCCAACGTTAGGTGACCGCTATGCTGAGAACAGGGGTCAAAAAGTAGGTCACTTAGCTAAAATGTACGATTTTCGCATGCATTTTGCTCTTTTTTAAACAGCGTTACATTGCCTTATATATATACCTTTCACTATTCTTCTTCTAAATATGACTTATTTAGGTAGCACATAAATCGATAATCATAGTTGAACAACTGTAGGTAGCCGCATTGCTGAGAACAGAGGTCAGAAAGTAGGTCACTTAGCTAAAATGTACAATTTTCGCCTGCATTTTGCTTTTTCTTGAACATCAACTTATATAATACTTTCAATAATCTAGTTCTAAATATTACTCATTTGGTAGCAAGTAGATTGATGATTGGATTTGCTCAACTGTGGGTACCTGCACTGATGGGATCAGGGGTCAGAAAATAGGTCACTTACATGTAGCTAAAATGTATAATTTTAGAGTTTTACTCTAATTTGAACAGCATTACATCAACATATAAGAGACCATCTAAAGTGGCAACATTTTATTCCTGCGATAAATGTGTGTGCAGACCAAGCATAATACTCGACCGCACGCCCGGTTACTACCCAATTTCATGGGCACGTACAGTACAGACATTTAATTCCTGCTCCAGACAACTTGACGTCCGCCAATGCAGTACACCAATGACCAACATAGCTTGCGAAGCTATGATATTGTTCCATTTTATTTACCTGTCTCAGAGAACTAGAGTGAACATCAACATGATTTCACAGTTCAAACTGAAGCTGTTGTGGACAGATTTTGCGAGTGTCATTTGTTTTAACTGCACATTGAAAAAATACCTTTGCTATATATAAAACGCATTTTTTGTGTTGGTGCTGAGGTATTCTCATCCAAAATATATGTCAATGTCAACATACTTAGTTCGTAGACTTGTCAGTACAGGTGAACTTCGATGCATATGCGCGGAGGTTGTGGAACTGAATCACTAGGTATTTTCACAGGGTTCGATTTCCGGCCGAGTGTGGCTAAATTTAGGGTTGTGGTATCTCGTTCGGTCAGAATAGTACTGATATAGTCCTTGCGAAAACAAGTTTCCCATTTCATTGACACACTCACCATTCTAAAGAAAAGATGTTAGCCGTAAGCGGGTCTGCTTTCTGCAAAGTTTAGCCATGTTGAAATGAGATTCAAATAGCGAAGACATTTTTGAATACCTATGACTGTTCAAGGTAAAAGAAATAACTTTATCGAAGCAAGTGCTCAAATACTATATAGCGAATGTCAAAAAGTATAAACAACCAGAGCTAACCCAGATACATGAATATCCGTGGGGTTGTTTCATACTTTGGCAGAAGATCCTAGGGCATAAAGCAGCCCTTTTATCATCTTCCACGTATCAAATTTTGGTTTCGTGCTCACGAAAATGTTCAGACCTGAACAACAAATATCTTACCATTCCCACTATTTAGGCCATTTAATTATAGCAATATAAATATAGCATGACCCTTTCACAGGTAAATATATATACTTAGAAACCCGCTTAGATTCACCGTTTCTGCAAACCTTTACATAGTTTGAATGAAACTGCTGATAGATTTTTGTAACACTGTTTTTACAAAGATATAATTGATTTAAGGTTATAGATTTTACTGTATTTTAGCTTAAAACACGATATAAATTGCCAGTCTAAAAATAATTTACTAAAAGTGTCATATACGGAAATTAAAGCTTCAAAGGACTACGCATGTATCTATCATAACCTTAAATGCTTATGTCTAGTCACTTTATTCATAGTTTCATCGCGGTTTAAAACTAGCTTATAAACAATAATCCCCTAAAAAAACCTGTTTTATATCTCTCACCATTCCTCTCGAGTCGGCGAGCGAGCTGATGAAAGTTATTATCGACGTTGGCAATGATGGTATAGATGGATTCGCTGACTTCTTCAGTATACGTGTGCATTTGTAGTCTAGTCTTAAGTCTATCATTTTATTTCTTTTCATAAGAATGGAAATGCAAAACGGTCACGGCAATGGATCCGCCAGAATAATTAGGGAGGATGCGTCCATTCATGAAATCATCCAGAAACTGGCGGCGGAAGAGAAGGTAAACTGCTCAGTAGACAAGAACGAACGAAATTAGTTTTCCAACTATTCTATCACAAAGTCAAAGAGGATTTTCATACCATCCTCACACCAACTTCACGCTCGCTACGTTTATTCCAATCTGTGTAGACAGAGAGCTACATAACCTGAGTATAAATGCTACTGGCATAGACAACATGGCTCCTTTCTTTGGATTAAAAATGAATCCCCCATAAACGGATCCAGGAGGTCCAATTTTGTATTAATCGTTATATCTAGTATAATTGTGTTGATTACCAAATATCCTAACTGTTCGTTAGATATGAGTGTCTGGTAGAAATTAGCCACGACGTTTGAATAACATACGACAAAGACAAACATAGTTTTCACGACGAAAATATCGACTAAGTAATATAACATTGCGATATCGATATGTGTTTACATTTGTATCTTTGTGTTTGTATTCAGGAAAATAAAGACGCCTTCTGCCTGGTGGACCTTGGTGAGGTAGCTAAGAAATATAAGCTTTGGAGTACACTCTACCCTCAAGTAGAAGCTTTCTACCGTAAGTATGTACTATAGTATACCTATCGTTGTGTATCTTTTTGCGTTACTCTGATAACAAATAGCCAGGCAGTGTTACGAACTTATGATTCTGTCTATATGCTAGATTATGGGGCACTCTGATTTATCTTAACATGTATAAAAAGCTCAAAAGATTGTCTTTATTTCAAAATTCACAAGCTGATAAAAGAATATTTGCTGATATCACTATCTATATATATATATCTATATCTATAAATAGATAGTTATAAAGGGCATAAGAACGATTTCCTGAGATCATCATAGAGCACCAATGCAGCCACGTGGAAACGATAGACTGGAGCACTTTTATATTATGCGAAGTATGTTTGTGTTAAAAAACATAACCACTGCTGGACCGGTTTTATGTTTAGAACATCTCCATGATTTCAGCTTTGACCTGCAATGATGACACCGAGGTTCTGAGGGTTTTAGCAAGCCAAGGCTCTGGCTTCGAGTGCGTAAGCAAGGTATGTCTGTTTGATATCTGATTGTCTGCCTGTTAATCTGTCTGTCTGTCTATCTATCTATCTACCTATCAATCAGGTAATCTATCAATCTATGTAAGTCTGTCTATCTACCTCAGGGGCGGATCCAGCATCGCAATCTGACCTATGCACCATCAGATTATCATAAGATAATCATTTATTTTTATTTTTTCAAATGCCAGGGGGCTTTACTACATTTCATGAATTCAGTGAATAATCTTGTTTTTTCTTCTCCTCTTCTTGGTATTCACATTATTCAATCATTAACGCATTTGATTTTTGAGTTTGAGCTTTTGATTTGCCGTATTCACATGCTATAAAGCAATGCGATAACATGTTGTGTTTTGTAAGTTTCAGTATTTACATACTGTAAAGCAATACGATAACATGATTTATAGTGTAAGCTTCAGCATTAACATGCTATAAAACAATGCGATAACATGGTTTATAGTGTAATTTTCAGTATCTACATGCTATAAAGCAATACAATAACACGAATGATTAGAAACTACAAGTCCAGGAGAAACGGGAATTCAGGTTATTGACTAGCCTGGTTCTCAGGCTGTGTTAGGTATAATGCCCCCACCACTATTATGCTATACATACTAAGTAGGTTTGATGTCTCTCTCAAACTATAGATGGAAGCACTGTTTTCATGAGTTGGGGCTTGAAAACACATAACATATATGATTCAGACTAGAGCTCAAGTGGTTCCCCCATGAGGATTTATTCAGAACTAATACTGGAGTGAAATCAACTCGTCAGATCAGTGAAAGAGCCAGATATCACAGACTTGTAGCAAGTCTAGTTATTAACTAACTATAGGGTTAGTTTTTTGGACTTAGTTTCCCCTGCTCTGATTTTATCTTACTATTCTGACTCTATAAACATAACATGTTTTGACTCATAGGTCTTTTGATGTGAAATACATTAAACCTCAAAAAGAGCACTTCCCGCAGGATGTAACAATAGCTTGAATTTTTTTGTTGAGTTTAGTAAATATAAAAGGGATATACCTTGCCTTAGATTACCTAGTTTTCCCTATGTCTTAAGGTCTGGTCTAGTATTAAAGAAAACAAGCGAGCAGCAAGACAAGAGAATACACCTTGCTCTATAGTGTCACCTTGAGGGTTTCTTATCTCATTTGGTGGACCTCCATGTGTTGAACAGAAGGTTTAATAAGTCCATAGTGCCTCTCATTAATATCAATATTAAGTAATTACATCCAGCATGCATAGTAATCGATTCGTAAAAATATCCTGAAAAGTATCAACATCGTCTGTGCACTTGTATCGATTGCTATGTGAAAAATGGCTCATGTTACATACTTATTTAATGCCCATCATCTAAGACGTTGAGTAGACAATATGCATATCGCTCTCATGAATACTGCCCAGAAGACAATGGCGCACACTCGCCTCTGACACGACCATTTTCTAAAACTTTTCAAAATGGTTCCATTTTATTTTTCCTCTCATGAATACTACGCAGAGGACGATGGCGCACATTCGCTTCTGACACGACCACTTTCTAAAACTTTTCAAAATGGTTCTATTTTATTTTTCCATTTTCTAAACGTTAAATGAAGAAAAAGAATGATTCCTATGTTTGCGTTTGTATTTAGCACTGCCATCTTGCTATATGGCTGTATGTTTGTGTTACAGGAGCACATTGAGAAAGTCCTTCGCGTAGGAGTGGACCCTTCCCGAATCCTGTACGCGCACCCATGCAAGCAAATCTCTGCCATCAAGTGTGCTGCCAACAATGGCGTCCGTAAGATGTGCTTTGACAATGAGGGAGAGTTGGTAAAGATCAAACGAATCTCTCCCGATGCCGAGTACGTGAACCATCTAGTTTATTACCTGCTTGTATTTAGTTATAATCAATTTGTTTCGTCATTTGAAGTTTTGCATAATTTCCAAATAATTTATACGAGCGACCGGAACGAGTAGACGTCAGATTTAGATAATAAGATAGTGTTTTTTCGTTTGTGCCACATCCTTTGCATTGGTATGTGCGGCCAAAAAGCGCATACTTGAGTATCCTAGAAGTTGATATCTTCAACCAAAAGGCTCAAACATGAGTTTGCACTTTATCTAATATTCAAAGACATGATTTGAAGTTGCGTTTGTGAATAATCATGTGCATTACATTTATCATATTATTATTGCAGGCTAGTTCTGAGGATTAAACATTCGGCCGAAGGATCTGGATTTGGTTGCCAAGCAGAAAATATTCAACTACTTCTAGAATCTGCAAAATCAAAAGACCTAAAAGTTAATGGAGTAAGGTAAGATAACAACACTTCAGACACATGTCTGCAATGGAAGTTTGCCTTTTACATATTATGGTTCTTCGTTAGAGACAGCGATTTTAAGAAATAAACATACATTTTAGCATTATTTCCAAATGCTGTAAATATTTTAGGTTCAGATATAATTCCTTTCTCAAACTTAACTCCCTTAATTATCATTGTTTGATTTAATTTCTATTTCAAGTTAAGGATACTGGTTACTCAAGTGGAATCTTTACCAGGCGTGAATTACTATTTTGGATGTCAGTTTCATTCGATCTTTTAACATTTGGTTTCTTGCACATCCTAACACAAGATCTATAGGGGTTAATTTTCTGCAAACGGTATATCTTGAATCCAATTGGTACCAAAATTATAACAGTATTGTATATAATGACGTTACTCAATTAGTTATATTTCAATATTTCTCTCATTTATCTCAGAAACATGATTGGCATTTCGGATCTGAAAGGGATGGATTAGATTTGCAAGAGACTATCCACTAATTGTTTCATCATTTCTATTCTCTAGTTTTTACCTGGAGAGTGCGGAAATTGAGCAGTTTTCTCGGGCTATGGGTGTTGCGAAAAGAACATTTGACATTGGTACATCTCTTGGATACAGCATGACGTTAGTACACATAGGAAACGGTTTCCCTGAAAGTAGCGATGCTAATGAAAACACGACTAATGAGGTAAATTTCTGAAAGAAATATCATGTCATTTTTTAATTTGTAGTTTGCCGCATCTTGTAATATTTTGTAATATTATACACTATTAATGTCAACACTTTTTCATTTCGAAAATTTCAGTGAATCTGTCATAAGTTCATAACACTTGTATCGTGTAGTTTTCTTAATAGCATATGCATAGAATGTCGTTACTTCTCTATGTCAAAATCCCTACATTTAAGTGAAAAAATAAAGTACATTGCGGGGTTCTACGTACCTTTTACAAAGCTGGTATTGTATGTATGTATGTATGTATATTTATGGACTGCGCATCAATGCAAAAATACATTATTATTATTTTTCTATTTAAGCAATAGCATATGTTGAGAATGATTACTTTTTTAGGGTTTGCATTTTTGGAGCATTTGTTTCAATTTATATATGTTTATTTAACCCCACATAAATACGACTTCTTTTCCACCTTCCAGAAGAAAGATGTTTATCGTAAGGCAATGGAGGAATATTTTCCCTCAGATGTTGGTGTACGTTTGCTTGCTGCCCCTGGTACTTTCTTTATCAAATCTGCATTGTACCTAACAGCAAATGTCATTGCCAAACGTGCAACAAAGGAAGGTATGTAACCTTGTACGCCAGCGTGACAGTGCATGTTATTCTGAGAAATGAAATATGTTTTGAATTCTACCACTCTTGTACTCTGTAAAGATTGATTATCGATTTATCATCGTCTATATAGTCTTACGCTGATATATATATACTAGTATATATATTATATATATATATATATATATATATATATATATATATATATATATATATATATATATATATATATATATATATATATATACATATATATACTAGTATATATATATATATATATATATATATATATATATATATATATATATATATATATATATATATATATATATATATATATATAACATTTTGACATTCTTTTATAATCAATCGATATACATATTATTATTATAGTATATACCTTGTGTTTTCAGACGACGATACCACGACGTATATGTATTACATCAATGACGGCGTTTTTGGATCATTTATGTTCATTGACATGGGTGAAAAGTGCTCATCACCAGTTCTGTTGGAAGTAAGTCCATTATAAAAATCCAATAGAACTGATCTCTATATGAATATTTAAACGAATACTCCCTTGAACCTCGAATTTATAGAAGTAGGCGAAACATCACATTCCTGGGTCCTTAGAATCGTTATATTATTCTGTACTGCTGTGATTTTACCCACATAATACTTGTACTAGATCATAGATAAGTTTTTTGTTGATTACATTATGATAAAACATTTTAGGTTGAATATCAGTTGAAGTTTTGACCACAGTAGGATTCCACACTACCCTTTACAGTGTAGCTTTTCTAATCAAACGTTCTTATATATATTCCTAGTAGAAGACTAGGAATGAAAAGACTGAAAGTACTGGCGTCTAAAATTCTTATGATAGCAACGATTGTTTTACTTCATTACAAATGGAGGCATTATTGTTTCGAGGCAACGACGAGTCAGTGGCAACGTCTTCGACAACTCAGCTATAAGAGCGAGTAATCATTCATGATACATATTTTGATGACGTTTTATTTAGTGCATTTTATAATGCGTTCCTTTTTTTGAG
Organism: Maea johnstoni; assembly: GCA_963942565.1. Taxonomy (NCBI): domain Eukaryota; kingdom Metazoa; phylum Annelida; class Polychaeta; order Spionida; family Magelonidae; genus Maea; species Maea johnstoni. The sequence continues at coordinate 56,357,781 of OZ012684.1, read as the reverse complement.
ATTTCTCAAACCTATAACTTGTCATCGTTCCAGAAACATGATGGTCCAGAGTTCCGTAGCTGCATTGTGGGACCAACCTGTTGTGATATTGACATCCTTCACGAGGACTACATGCTTCCACAACTGGACATCGGGGAATGGATGTACTTCTCAGACATGGGTGTCGACAGTTTATGCTTAGCAACAAACTTCAATGGCATGCCCAATCCAAACATGCGTTACTGTGCACCAAAGGACTTAGAGTAAGGGATCTTCACCAGTATTTACACGTTCTCATAAGCATTAATCCATTAACGTTTGTGGTGAATAATATGGCCAGAAACCTTGTCAAATATCTTGATAACTAATCAACATTTGGAGAAATGTTTAACTGAATGGCATGACCATTTTTTAACTCATTAATGCCTAAGGCTTCATTCGGAAATTGTCGTCTGGATCGATGATACTTTTGACAATAACTTTTGTATTGGGAATTATTTTACAAAATATTTGAAGGAGAGTTGTTGATAATGTTCTGATCAACATTTCTCCTTCAAATGTTTTGCCAATTGTGCTAAAACCTGAAAGATTTCTTCAAAATTGTCAGGCTGGTTTTGGCCGCTCTGAGCATTAATGGTTTAAAATCAGGTGTGCATTCCAGATGCAAATGGTTAAGCTTTATGCGTGTGCCGTGCACTGATGTTGGGACAGCTTTGAACATAACTCATCAAAAAAAGAAATGATATGTCAGACTGTGTGCCCCGAAGTTATAGGATTTAGTTTCTTATTTGCAGTATAACATATTTTTTTAATCTAACTGTCTTAAGATCCACCCAGCAAATACAACTGTTGGGTCCGCCAGTGGAATTGCTAATTATTGCGTAGGAAAGGTAGCACTTTTTAAATATGCTTTAAATGTATGGCCTATATAATTACACTAAATTACACAGAAAGAGCTATGCCTTATTTAAGCTACTATAATGACATTCTGCATACTATATTTATTGTGGTATTTTTTGGCTTTTCTCATGATATGTAAAGTTTATGTTCGTTGACTGTATTTAACAAGTTGGTACAAAATCACCCATGATACAAAATACACTAACATTCTCTCTATGTTTCAGATTTTGAGTGGGACGAAATGTGCCAGAGCTTCGCTACGAATAACATCAAGTTCCCGCATATTAGACATCTAATCCAATTAGAATCTGCACCGATGGATGTGAGAAAGTTGCTAGTGACTTGTGATTAGGTTGTGCTTTTCTCCGTGTCTATCTGTTTCCTCCACTAGCAATAAGTGGCTGGTCACGACTTAGCTTTGATATACAAAAAGGACGATAAATGTAAATCTAAATTCTAAGCCATTCAACAAGATTTTGGTATTGCTCCTGAGAAATGTATTCGAGTTATATTGCAATATGGTGTTACCAGTTAAATAAAGTGATACCCTTGATTTCAGAGTTTGCTCGATCCATTAAGCCATTCATTTCTGCTAATAAAACGAACAAATTTGTTGAAATATAGCATTGTTGGCATCCAACTTCCAAGTATTTGCGAATGTATGGTCTGCAACTAGGGTATCTTCCTATGTTGTATATGTAAACTTGAAAATGAGACGATTTCAAGACTTATATGATAATGAACTTGAAAATAAATTATATGATTGCAATTTCATTTTGTAGATGTGTTTTTTTTTTGGTTAAAAGTCACGGCTGGTCAGATCATAAGTAACATCTTCAAATAAACCCACCTTCGTAAATCATCCCCATAACCCACCCAAAGGGACATTTTCATTTCAAATATTTAATGATTATGTAAATCAAAACCATTTATGCATTTATAGATTTGATTATTCAATCCTAAAAACAGTTGGGGAATTTCAACTTGCCATATTAGCAATTATTTAAGTAGTGATTATTTCGTTTCCAACGGCTATTTTATTCGTTAAGGTGATGGGTACCATTGCAAGCCAGTTAAAAGCCCTGTCCCAAAACACACCTCAAAGCAGCATAATCCTATAAATAGGTGTATCTCCAGGTTCCTGGGTGTTATCAGGTAGAGAATATTATCGCCACCTGTCATTATGTAATCCATATTCTGTTTTATTTCGAATGACATATTCTCATTAATTACGCAGTTGATGGTTACTGTATAGGCAAGCATGACGACCAGGTTGACCCATTTCCAATAGTTGTTGTCTGTGATAATCTTTTCCATTAATCTAAGGATACAGTGCCTTCCTGTCAAATGCCTGGTGAATGATATGCTACTCGAAACAAGTTTGTTGATTTATTGAAATAGCAGATAGTTTGTTTTTACGACTTTAAGCAGATATAAATCGGAACCTCACACCTTTATATCCGACAGTGTGAAAACCATACTTAAACAAAAGTACCCAAATTTACCCAAAGTTTACGTACTTAAATGCCGTTTGGTTAATTTCAATGTGGCTTGGGGAGACCAATTTAAAATCAATGTTAAAAGTTGTGTGAACTATGCTTAGGTAGCTAGGGTGTGCTTTATTTTTTCGGAACTATCAGTTTGAAACGTTCAACAAAAAGGAGAAGCCAAAGGAACATATATCCCCCTCTACAGAAATAATGAGTGCAGAAACAACTCAAAAATGTTGTGTGTCTGGAATGGCCAAAGCGATTGGAGAATGGGTAAATACTACAAATAAGACTGTGCTGATATTTTCGGATGGTCACCTCAACCCATTTCCTTTTATGTAGATCAATTTTGAGTTGGATGACTCGTAGTTCATTGCAGGCAAACATGTTTGCACCAGGGACCTTTGGTCTCAGCGTCAACATACGTGTTTAAGAATGGTAACCCCCACCCCACATACACACACATTGAGAATGAAACCAGCAGATTGACACATTTATATTATGTAATGTTATGTTCTTTATTAGTTTAATATTTGTCAATAAAAACTGTGTTGAAATACGTCACTGCAAATACAATATTAGTGTTCAGTAAAAAGTCGTCTCTCTAAGTATCTACGCATTTTTCCAACCCACTCTCCGGGGGTCATTTAATGATACTGGGACATATTCAAAGCGCCCCTGGCAGTGATCGGTGATACTAAAACTTCCAGTTATCTTAGGGCATGTTCTATAATTTAGTTCACAGTGCCTTACCATGCCCTACTATTCAAATATAAGGGCTAATATGTTGCTTGAAAATGACCATTGCCCAATTTTTTAGATTTAAGAAAACCTCTTAAACATTCCCCTGAGCTGTGCCATGGCAAGTATCAGTACTTTTACAACTTAAGATTATACCCAACATATAATGATCATTACCATTTGTATCTTTTTAGTGGTATTATGCCATTTTTTGACCTATGTAACCTTATGTTTAGGCACACGATTGACACGTGTTATAGGCAGGCCCCATAGTTAGGGTCTTACGATACTTTACACCGGTGACACCTATTGAGTATTGAACGAACTAAAATAACTTATTACAATTTACCTGACACCACTGCCAATTTTGAAAAGAAATTGTTACTAAACAGATTTTTATGAAATATGTACCATTATGTCTATACCTGCCCATCATAAAAGACAGCTTTTAAGGTGATGGGTACCATTGCAAGCCAGTTAAAAGCCCTGTCCCAAAACACACCTCAAAGCAGCATAATCCTATAAATAGGTGTATCTCCAGGTTCCTGGGTGTTATCAGGTGGAGAATATCATCGCCACCTGTCATTATTCAATCCATATTCTGTTTTATTTCAAAATTTACAACTTTTTTTTCGGATGACATATTCTCATTAAGGTAGAACCCTATGCGATACACGGATCATTTTTAAAACTTGAATATCTAAAAACTGAGTTTAATGAAGACAGCGACACTTATGCTATTGTAAAGGTTACATCTCATAGTTGCAGAATAATGGTAAACTTATCAATAAATGACTATTTTGAGTTAATGCGGCACCCTTAAAGAACATATCTGGATGTGTTTCGTTTTTTTGGCAAAATGTCAAGACTTACCCTTTACTTGAAAATGAGAGTCTACCATATGATTATTCATGTCTTTGGTGAGGTGCAAGGTCCTACCTCAACAGGGGATTTGCACGATGAGTATCTTAAAAACATTTTTGAATATTCCCATAAGCAGCAGAATTACTAATAGCACGTGGTTTACATAGTAAGTGCTGATTCTCAGGTCCTGTAAGAATCTAAGGTACCTGTGATATGACCTTGCACCTAGACCGGGATCATATCTGTCATATTCTAAAATACTGACTTCGGAGACTGTATCTTTATTCACTTTGAGCCAAAAAATGAGTTGAAAATTTTGGTCAAAATGGTCTAGCTTGAAGGAATATGCATAGTTAAATCAGACAGGCATGTCGTTCGGGAGCAATGTAACGAGGAAAACCCAAAGGACCCTCTGCCGTTTGTGCTTTCTTTTGTGCTCACAATAGACTGTTGCCGGCTCGAGATTCGTGGCGAGTGAACACTGCTCATGTGTCAACTTTTGTTTTGATATCCATTCTTAGGGGCCAGCCAAGGACACCACCTAGTGGTTAAAATCTTGGTGCACTAGACTATCACCTTAATTACGCAGTTGATGGTTACTGCAGGTTCACAGATACCTTAGGGATCTCATTGACTATGCCCAATAAACAGTACTTTTTTGATTTTTTACTGCTGAGCCCTTTTACGGGCCATAACATTTGAAAATTTTAGTGAGATATCTTGTCTGTGGAGCTTATAATCCAGTGGTGGTTTTACTGGTTTAGCAAGGACAGGCGACGTGGGCTAGGAACAAAAAACATTTGTTCAAAGACACACCTCGATGGTCGCGCGTCACAGTCAAACAATGCCGAGAGTTGGGCATGCTATAAATAGTTGCTATAAATAGTCGGCTCGAACTCAATGCACTTGGCGTCAAAATTTCTCACTAAAATTTTCAATGTTATGGCCTGTAAAAGTTTTCAGCAGTAAAAAATCAAAAAAATACTTTTTATTGGGCATAGTCAAGGACATCCCTAAGGTATCTGTGAACCTACAGTAACCATCAACTGCGTAATTAATGAGAATATGTCATTCGAAAAAAAAGTTGTAAATTTTGAAATAAAACAGAATATGGATTGAATAATGACAGGTGGCGATAATATTCTCTACCTGATAACACCCAGGAACCTGGAGATACACCTAGTTATAGGATTATGCTGCTTTGAGGTGTGTTTTGGGACAGGGCTTTTAACTGGCTTGCAATGGTACCCATCACCTTAACACTGAATGTTTTGGTTATAATGATTATCATATTTATTGAATTCGATGTTTGACACATTTTAAGAAAATATGTATGATCAGACGTTTATGTATAAGGTGGGATTCCCTTGCTAAAACACATCTTTGCACATACATTACCACTAGGGTAACTCTTTTGCACCATTTTTATGAAAATCTTCCAAAAAAGTCATATTTCGCAAAATTTACCCGTCTGTGGTTCGAAAAATAACCTGATGTCCTGTCATATTATTTATGCCTTTGTGTTAAGAGCATTGTGGAGATAGTTTTGACAAAATTTGGTTAAAGTTAAACTCGGCAATTCTGTCTTATACCAATTTTGGGTTAAAAACTGGTTTCTCGAATTCCTTGATTTTGCTCCATAATTCCTATATAACAGAAGAAAAATAATATCAACATGGCAGAACAGTATTTCAGGCAGTGCCGGTATCTCGGAAGGGATAAATTTAGCAAAGAAAGAGACACATTTTGGAGAATGAAATGTTTGTGACATAAATTGCATTACTTTTTTAAAAGTCTGTGAAAAGTCTATGACTAGTACTACGTCATAGTTGTTCAGGGATCAATGTTGAGCGATCTATCAATAGGCATCACATGTCCGTAAAACTGGCGTTTGCTGGCTATATCTCTGAAGTACCTGCGTCGGAAACGTTTCCCCCGCCAACCTACCTACACAGTACACAGCCTATACAGTATCATTTCTAGGGGAAATCCAAACATACACCATCGATTTAAAAAAAAGTACAGTCGGCGTTACCAAAGGTTAGTGAGCAACAATGTTCTGCCAAGCTTTTCTTGCCCTGTGATTGGTGGAAGGCAGTGAAGACTGTGAAGCACAGAAGCTGTGGCGTATGTGGTATCCTCGAGGATACTCGGCTTCGCCTCGTAATGACTCGAGCATAGCACGTGGCCACAGGCCACAGCTTTCTGTGTATCGAGGCACTGCCCTGATAGCCGTGTGGTCCAAGGCGTTGCCATTCACTCTCATCTGTCTCTCACCACTGCCCGGGTACGAATCCAGTCCGTGGCATGTGAGAAAGTAGCCAGTGACTTGGGATTGGGGTGGTTTTCGCGGGTACTCCAGTTTCCTTTACCACTTACAATTGGCTAGTCACGATTTCGCCGCAATATGGCAGAAAACATGACGATGATCACAATTCCTATTTGTCAAAAGTCGGATAAGAGCTCGGGGAATTGGTAGTAGATTAACCGACAGCGATGTCCATACACTAACCCGTATATTTATACTTTTTTGCTTATGAGTGATACAGTCGGACCCGGCATCCGACCATTGACCAAACCTGGGAGTAGTAGGGGATCCATCTCTCTGACCAAACTAATTGACAGGGACGATCCGTTGAAATGATAGTAGAAGTATGGGAGCAATACCCTGGCCGCATCGACGACTTATTTTAGTACAAGAACCCAGCGACTGGACTGGTTACCTGTAGCTCGTTGGCCGTGGTCATCTAGTCGTGTGCACTGGACCTTGCCTCTGTCTGCAACTGGTTGTAAACAGGTTGTGCGAGTCTACCTGTTATAGCGCAGACGGAGACGGTCCGTGCAGCCAGCAGCTTACCTTTCAGGCAGAACTACCGGCCGAACACAGCACACAAGTAAGTGGCTATTTTTCATTTTAGTTCTCGTGAAAATCGACATTCGATGGGGTTATCAAATCTCCAAATATGTGCATATAGACAGTTTTGTTCTAGACTGGCACCTATACTGTATACCAACAGTGTAATTTTATAAACTGGGCAGCCACTCGGTGATATTCCTACAACCCGGCCACTTCAGTTGGGTTTTCCTTCAAGTTATATATAAACATTGTATGATTGTATAAGTACCAACTTTGTCATGCGACTCCACTTTTTCTTGTCATGATGTATTTCGATAGGTTATAGGGTGTTGTACAGAATTAAATTGAAAATATGAAAACATGACAGCGATGTTAATGCCCTATTGATCGTAGTTTGTTTTACTTGTTCAATCTGTGATGTTAACCATGTCATCTATTAACAATATCAAACACGAAGCAAGGCCGAAATAGCTTCTTTCAATTTGAAAATAAGAAAATGTATGTATGTATGTATGTATGTATGTATGTATGTATGTATGTATATATGTATGCATGTATGCATGCATGTGAGTATCATATATGTGTATATATATATTTATATATATATATATATATATATATATATATATATATATATATATATATATATATATATATATATATATGTGTGTGTGTGTGTGTGTGTGTGTGTGTGTTTATGTATGTATGTATGTACGTATGTATGTATGTGTGAATATTTGTGTCTGCGTGTATTTAAATGTGTATAGATATGATAACTGATTTTATATGTTTCCACGGATACCAGTAACCTGCTAATAATAACCTTTACATATCCTGTTTATAATCGAACTAAGTTTACCTCATACTGGTAAATCCATTTGACCATGTAAATCAGATTAGTAAATGTAAAAGCTCTGTCCTGAATATCACCAACGACAGTCAACAATATAGAAATGGATATGATACGTTCGAAATGGTTATCATTTATCCAACTGTTTATTAGACCAAGATTTAAGTTCATAGTAATAAACAACCCATATACACCGACTTTATACTGTATGGCATTAATTCAAGATATCTCGTTACTCTCTAGTCATGATAAATTTTAATCCAAAAGCGTTTCGATGTAAACTATTGGTGTAGGCCAGATCATATAGATATAACTAGTAATCACGTTTATCTTTTCAATGAACTTTTAGCAACTATTCTATTTAAATCTGAATCGACAATGCCCCTCTTACAAAGGAAATCCTCCAGAGAGCTTTAATGCACAACAATATCGACTCTGGGATGAATCAAGGTGTACTCTTAAATCCATACAAAAGCAATGGGCTGTACTGAACAATAATGCATTGAGTGTAGTGAGCGTCACATGTTGGTGACATTGCACAATTTGACTTTAAAAATAGCATTCTTCTCTCTCTTTTTTAAGTTCATGAACCAGACCCCGGGTAGCAAATGCCTCACCATTCGTTTCTTGATCAAATGGGGCCGTTCGATATCATGATAAAGTTAAGCTCAGTTACTGTTTGTTTATTTCCATCCTACAAAAGAACTACATACTTTTATCTTTCTGCAACACTATGGTTTATACAAATTGTTTTACTACCTCCAGTGGGAAAGTCTATGTTTTGATAATGCAAATGCCATACTGCCATACTGGAATTTATGTTGATAAATGTTTCTGTACGCTTGATCTTGTTCTGATATATTTTTTATTACTTTACTATACACCTTTCATATCAGCGATTTGTGGACATTAAAGATACACACATAGATGGGTATGGTAATAGCCCATCAAATAGATAACTTTAAAAATAAATGTAGTTGTATAGACAAGGAGACGATGTCGGTTGGCTTATGTATTCTGAATATATTGGAGTGACAATTTGTCCAATAAATTCTTAGGTCCTGCAGTTTCTACTTGGTGATTTTGTTATCTCTTCTTGTGGAAGCGGTCATGCATAGGACACGCATAGAGGTGTATGTGAAGAATAGTAGTTGGTTGGTTTATGCTTTAATAGAATAGTAATCACTCCGCAGCAGGCCAAATGGACATAGCGGCCCGGCATAGCGGACATACGTTGGTTAAGTTACTTCCCTTAAGCATTTGATTGACTCCTTTTTTACTTAGGGCCCTTCATTATATTTGTTGTATATCTATAATGTTGTATGGGCGATGACACAACAGTTTCAACAGCATGTTTATGAACTTATAACTATAAACCTTTTTTTAGGGCAAGAATGGCCCCTCACAACGGAATTGCGCAATCCGACATAATCAAGGGAGATGAGTCCGTCCTTGATATTATCCGCAAACTTACAAATGAAGAGGTAAGACATTTAGCTATGCATTTTATCTTCACCATGATGAATATTTTGTGGCCAAGATGATAATAATTTTGGTGAGGGCGAGGATGATTATGATATGGTGCACGGGACGAGAACTTTGTGAGAGCGATGTTTTGCATTCTTTGAATCCCTTTATAATTGCGCACCTTTATGTTCGCGATATCTCTCACTCGATTAGATAACGACCATTACGTTTTGCGCATCGTGAATTTCCATTTATTGTATAATCATGAATGATGTACTACATATCATTTGAATCGTTTCTCTCATTTAATCACTTAATCGAGTATGATAAATGTTCTCGCGTTGTTCTGATTTACAAAGTATAGATATTTTTGTGTGTTTTATACATGTGTTTTTTATCCTTTAGGAAGATCTGAATTCCATTTGTCTCGTTGATCTGGGCGATGTGGTCAAGAAGTATAACAAATGGATAGCGATGTTTCCCGGGGTCCAGCCGTTCTACGGTAAGTTACTACATGTACCATGGCTGATATCGATGATAGTGTGAACTCGTTCATTTTAAATTAAGGCAATGCATTATGTCATATGTTTTCAAATAAACTTATCTTTTTATGACCAATTGCTCTGTTGAATGGATTTGCATTGAATTTTATCATAACAGTTTTTTGACATATATAAAGTTAATATACTTACCTTCTTCTATCCAAAACAGCCAAGTTTAAAACACCAAAAAGTTAACTTACAAACCCACTGATTTGAAATATGAACCAGATATGTATTAAATGAATTTATTACTGACTTGTCCAGAAATACGTCTGTCACATTACGTTGGTACTCAATTCATATTTGATAGATTTAAGTATATGAGTATATGAACGTATAAAAATATATATATCCATATTTATTTCACTGCTTCTACAAAACGGTTGGATTGTTTGTATTTTCTTTTGCTTTAAACCACTGTTACACTGTATATTTCAGCTGTAAAGTGCAATGATAATATTGAGGTTGTCAGGGTACTGGCCAGCCTAGGAACTGGTTTTGATTGCGCCAGCCAGGTAAGAATAGTTTTGAAGGAGAGGTGAAAACGACAGTGGTCTTCCCAAAATAGCTAAACTTACGTCTGCCCTTTTCAAAATAAAGAAACATTGAACCAATGTATGTTTACAATATTTTAAAGCGTAACATGGAACCAATCAAGTCATTTATGCGCACAAATTCCTCTTAAAATGTAGTCTCGATCAGCAATACTTTTGAAAATAACTTGAGAAGTGAGAATGATTTTATGCAAATATTTGAAGATGAGTTGTTTGCAATGCTCTGATTATTAGTTATCCATCTATGCTTTCCGCAGAAATTTTTCTTTTTGCCTCTGCCTGCGTTAATGAGTAAAAGAAGTAAGGGTATTTAGAATGGAATCGCGTGCTGAATGTTACTTCCTGCCAAGCCCCGAGTCACCGAAAACACATAATATCGCATTGAAACCTAGTAGTAGTGGAAGTAGTGAGAGGCCGCCAGGTATAAATGACTATGCTCTAGACTACCCGGCTGTTAGGACTGGCCCTTTATAAAGGATTGACCTCAAGCTGTGATTCTGCTGAATATATTAAAATTGTTTTCTTAAACTATTTTAGAATGAAATCAAGCAAGTCCTTTCAATTGGAATTGATCCTTCACGTATCATCTATGCCCATCCCTGCAAGCAGAGCTCCTATCTGAGGTTTGCTACTGAAAAGGGGATCAAAAAGATGACATTCGACAACGACTACGAATTGGAAAAAATAAAAGAAATATGCCCTAACGCAGAGTAAGTGAAACCTTTTCTTAACCCTTCCAAAGCTGAGGATACTTTTGTCCAAAGCACAAGGACGCAACGATTTTTGGAAAACATCTTAACCCTGTCATATTGGTATTCATTGGATAGGTCTCAATGAGTACTCTTAGATGAGTACCCATATATCAGGGTTTCAGTCATTTTTCAGTTTTTTTTGCATCATTTTGTATTGGCAAAGTTAGCCACCAGAAGCATAAGGGTTAAATGCTCTTATATTGTATATATAGTCTCAAATATACTTCCAATTTCTGGATCTCATTTTTGCGAGTACCTTGTCGAAGTACTGCCGCTCTAAGAATCTTTTATTGCGAGATTCTGACACTTGTCTAGAATGTTTTGTCAAGATAACTGACTGGGGGAGGGTGACTTTGCTCTTTACAGCGTGCAACAACATTTCTATTGAAAATACTATTTTGCCAGGTGTGCTATCACCGAGAAATACACTTTTCTCGAGAGGCTTCAAAATGGACTACCTTTGGCGGGAGCACGGGCAAACATGTAAATGGCAACAGAATAAATCAAAACCAATCTTGAACGGTCCAATGAGACAATTGTAGAGAAGAGATGGGCGGCATAGGTCATGTAAAGGGTGTCAACCAAATGTAAGAAAGAATGGCCTAGATAGTCCTGACAGTAACCCAAAAGGAATATTTCCATAATGTTTTCACCATTGTTTTGAGTTTCTACATGTCTGTATGACAGGTATGACATTTATTCAAGTTATTCTCCTGTTTGTTTGACAGTTGAAAAATGTGGCTAATACTTTATTGACTACATATTTTTAAAATGACAATATTTTACAAGATAGTTTTGCGGTTAACTCCGCTGCCTTGCACTGACCAAACTTTATTTAATGATTACATCTTACAGGATCGTTTTACGGATAACTCCACCAGAGAACAGCAAATCCTTGTATCCACTGAGCATGAAGTACGGCTGTCACATCAGCAAGGTCAAACCGCTCCTGGAAAAAGCCAAGTCTTTAGAGCTCAACGTCATCGGCGTCAGGTAAATGCCCATAAAGAAATGACTTCTATGGATTACTAGCATTTATTTAGCATCTGTTTCCTATTTTTGTTGTAGACATGCAAGTATAATATCATTTTTTTTCTCCCTATACTTACTATATATTTTTTGTTTTACTGCTAATTGCAATAAAATACAACTTGTTACGACTAATGTCACGACGAAGGATAATTGGAATCACATTGATATCAAGACAAGATTGGTGATAATCGAACCATCAATAGCAGAATAGAATCATTCATCTTATACTTGCAAAATGGTATAAAGGCTTCTTGCTGTTTTATGTTAAAACGTATCAAGTCTATTTCTATGCAAAGATGACGTTCAAACTATATTTGTTTTATGCATGTGTCTTTTATCCGCCATTACAGTTTTCACGTCGGAAGTGGTTGCGGTGATGTGACGGCTTTCTCTGGCGCAATAGCAGATTGTAGGAAGGCCTTTGATATCGCAGAAACGCTGGGATTTAAAATGCATTTACTCGATATTGGAGGTGGCTTTCCCGGAAGTGCCGATAGTGATGACGTCACGATAGAGGAGGTAAGACCTATGAAGTGTACCTTTGCAATAGATACCATGATATTGATAACTATTTAGGTAAAGTCTCATATCTTGTCTTTCAAACATTTCCCATATAACGTTTCCAGAAGGAAGAATCCAGCAATGTTTTCCAAGCAAAGTTTGTCCCTGTTTTTGGTTTCATTTTCGAGTGGTGAATTTCAAAGTCATAAATTACAGGATACTGGGATACTGGCAAAAATGATACCCTTAAGGTGTTGGTGGAGAATCTTTTCACGGATTTAAAAGCAGGAAATATTTATTTGCATCAAACATTTAAACTGCAAGTAAGCCATATTCATTCCTGTTGACATATGTAGTATTATTATATAGTGTATATATTATATAGTGTAGTTGCCAGCAGTCAGAAAAATCTTGTCTCAGAACAGGAATTTAACGAAGCGCAGATTTAATTGAAGCCATCTTAATATATGCACACATCCACGAAGTACTTTAAAACCCATCTACCAAAAGAATATGGCGTGTACACATAGTCAGGCACATGGAATACTTTACTGGTTGAGCAATATCTTGAGGAATACCTCTCGGTAGGAAGGACATATAATGGGATTAAACAATTCCTTATGAAGTATTTTACAAGTTTTACTCAAATTAATGAGATATTTTCCAAAAGTAGAAAGACCACGTTTGCACTCGTGGTGCGAAATGGTTAAAGTGCCTGAAATAATTGTTTTTGTTGTTTGGTCTGTTTCTTTATTGATAGTTGTTTCCTTCCATGCCTATTTCTAGATTAGCGAAGAGTACCACAAAGCTATGTCTGAGCACTTTCCAGCAAGTACGGGAGTGCGAGTCATTGCTGAGCCAGGACGATTCTTCGTCAAAACTGCCTTCTACGTGGCCACGAATGTCATAGCAAAGAACAAAGACAAGAAGTCCACGCCCTCACACAGATACTACCTGAATGATGGGACGTACGGAACGTTTATGTTCACGGGTGGTGAAGAAGATTGTCCTGCTCCAATACTACTAAAGGTAAAGCGAAAGGAAGCATGATAGGCAGACATGATAGAAATTAGTTATCATTATTAACATTAATATTGTTATTGTTATTATATCATTATTATTATTAATATTATCATTATTATTATTATTATTATTATTATTGTTATGATTGTTATTTTTGATATTACTATTATCATTATTATCATTATTATTATTATTATATTATTATTATTATTATCATTATTATTATTATTATTATTATTATGATGATGATGATGACGACGACGACGATTATGATTTTTACTGTTTAAATAGTAATTTGCCACAGATACGAACACCAAATTCCGAATCCCTCACTTCTCGTAACTTTTTACACACATATATACTAGTATATAATACATTGGTTTGATATGTTTACTTATCCCTTTTTTGCAGAAGTACTCTGGTCCAGAATTCAGTAGCTCTCTCCATGGGCCTGCCCATGTGAAGGACGATGAGCTGATAGAGGATTGTCAGCTGCCTGAGCTGGACGTAGGTGACTGGCTGGTGTTCCCCCAGTGTGGCGCATACAGCACCTGTATAGCCACCAGCTACCATGGGATGGAGAGGCCAAAACTACGCTACTGTGGCCCCAAGGAACTAAGGTAAACCTCTAATGGGTGTTACCTCTTCACCTTTTAGGGAATGTAGATACTCTATATCATTTAGTGTCAATACACCATTTTCGGTTCATGAAAAATACCGTAAAAGGTGTAGCCTTTACATGACTAACACTATAAAAGATGTAGCTTATAAACACAATGTAGCGCGCAAATGTGTCGCAAAACACTTTAATTGGTGCCATAACGTACGCAGGTCCCTAAACCTTTTAAAGTAGATGCTATACACCTTTTTCGTTGACAACGTTGGTGGGCATTTACCTATTCTGACTTTATGTCAGAAAGAAGACTTTAGATGTTGATATATACAGTAATAGTCGTTGTTAATAGACCTGTATAAGGGATCTTAAAAATCGCAAGCTGACCTTTCTTACCGACCAAGCCCTGAATTATTATGTCATAATGGACATACATATTGTCCTATTTATTGTGTAAAGAGATTCGAACTGAATATACTGTTGGGATCCACCTTCTTATGGAAAGTGCATGGCTAAGCTTTTGTTTTAAAAAAGTAGCGTGGTTAGTAATTTCAATATTATTGGAGTACCTGCAAGGCTGCATATCAAGTATAGAGGCGCTCCTTTGCCAAACTACGGTATGACCCAGAAAGAATCTAACAGACGTATGAAACTGCAGCCGTGTGAGACCTTTTCGTACATATAAGTTTAGCACACTTTAAGTTTATCTTTAATTCATTTTATCTAAGAAGAATGAATAGTGCTGGCATTACCCAATATTATCACTTGTTCTAATTTATCATTGTTACCTTTGAATACATTGTTATTTGTTCTCTGTTAATGTGTTGCTATATTTTTACAGTTACTGATCGTGTCACTGGAGTGATGGCTGTGGTGAGAGACCAACTGGTTAGACCAAGACTACAATATTGAAAGTTAGAAACCGACCGTAATGAGTTGATGACCATTATATCTTTTACTTTAAGTTTGGGTGCTGAGGAATTGCATTTGGGAATGTTTCTGCAATGCATTTCACTTGATATTGTCTTGCGGAGTTTTAGCTATTGTTTTGCAACTGAGTGTCTAATATTTGCAATCCTAAAAAAAGATGAGATATTCAAAAACAAATACCAATACTACACATGTATGCGTTTAAATAATGCATGCTACCTTTAAGCAATGGCCTAGCATCTATAGTAGAATCAAACCTTAATTTATAATTGCTTGAAATTGCCACCTGCATAGAACGGTATTTTCGAAACTTTTGGAGTCAAAGCGAGGTCTGGCAACTTTTACTAAGATCCTATAGTTCAAATATATTTCATTTTGACAGGAAAGTTCATAAATTATTATTCGTAGCTGAAGTTAACATGACAATAATAAAGGTACAGCGCCCATTTAAAAACTATGAACGAGGAAGGTAGGCACTAGTTTACAGGGTCAAGAAGTGTATACGGCCTATTCTCTCAAGTCTTGGCATATTTTTCTATTCTATTACAGGTGTATGGTAAACTGAAAACGAATGAATTAAAATCATATCACAGGTGTTATCACTTTGCCGTAGGAGTATCTTTCTCCGCCCTCTCTCGAAGCTTGTTCAAAATTAGTTGTTTCACCTGTCGAGTGGCGGCGCTGCGAGTTGTACCGGAATCATCCATCCATCCATCAGTGTAAAATGGCAACACACACCCTGTCAAACATTTGACCTTAAACAATCATATTTGCTATGTGCCTCCTGAGAAAATGTTCATCACAACACATTGTTATAGCTGCCGAACATCACTGTTATGTTTATAAACACATATGAAAAGCTAGTCCGCATATGTTGTACTCCCACCTTCAAATTTGAATATAAATAAAAGTATATATTTAACATCTGCGCTTGTCTCTTTTTTGTTCCTCTGATATTTGGCCCTTAGTCAACTCCGTAAGTAAGTGCCCTTAACATGTCTATCAGACGTAAATTACCCGTTGAAGATCCTTCTTATCTACCCCTGAATTGCCTGACTGAATGCAGAGAGATACATCCCCTTGATCCGCAACCTCTTAGGCACAGCATGCTAGTACCTAGGGTATGTGCGCCTCGGGTTACGCGGTGTAGACTGGGGAAGTATTGGTCACGTGATTGGTTTCGCGGCAATTTCAGTCTGACCCAGGGCCTGTGAAACCAGCAGGCAGCCAATCCTGGGGTACACAGGTTATCTATGACTCATAGTGGTGTGAGGCAGCGAAATTTGATGATGCATGCATAGTGCCCACTCCCTGTCTACTACTCCCAGCTGAATGACAGTTGTTTAATGATTAAGTTAAGGTATAGCATGTGGGGTTAATTGCTTAGCCTCAGTTTTACTCAGGGTACCACAGTTTTTTTAACATTTTTACTCCGTTTATAATCGTATCCAATTTTTTCCAAATTTTTGTTGAAGATGAGAAAAAAGTGTATTTTTAAACTTTAAGATACCATAACTTTTAAACAAATTCAAAATAGTCTGAAATACCCTTGGCCATGATTATGCCAATTTTTAAGCAAATCCGTTAACATTTGATACCCAAAATGAGTGTTTGAAGCTACCATGTTTTGGCGAAATTCGATATGGAGAAAAGGGCAACAACATTTCCTGTTTGTTTGCAAGCTGTTAAAGCTTCTGTAATAGATGGTCTCTCACTCTTCTCGGTGATGGCTTAGACATTTACAATCGATCTGATTAGGAAGAAAAGGGTGCAGGCTTTGACAAATGTAAAAATCTCAAAATGACCCTATATTCACGAATTAACCCCTCAAGCCACTCAAGTCTGTAACTGACTCGAAAACAAGATTAATCTAAATTGCACATATAAACTCCCGATTGTGCTGAAATTTCGCGGAACATGACTGCTGCTTAGATTGTTTCCAAATTCAAATTTTTAGTGCTTTTTGAATTAGATATTCTAACATATTTACCTGGCCGGCGTGATAGGCATATAGTTCCTATAAATGTCGGATGTTAATGTATTCTTAATCTTATTAGCAAGTGACGATATTCAGACATTGTTTTGTATCATAAATAAAAGTAAAAGACGTTCATTTTTTTTATCATATCACTTTACTATTTTGAAATTAAAATTTCATGCAGTGTCAGTTGTCGTTCAAACTAATATAATAAAGTAACTTGACTTGTGTTAGTCATTTGTCCCAGCCATCAGATCGTCCTCCATTCGTTACACAGGTTCCTTGGCATTTTTTTATTTCCGGACCTGACAAAAAAAATACAAGAATGGTAATATAAATAACCCTCATCAGTAATCGGTATCTGTAAAATCATAAACAAACTGAAAAGCATCGAATTCAAATTTCCAGATCCATTGATGATTAAATACTTGTTTTTTTTCTGAATTTGCCAAAAAGCACAGTATGTCTTCCTGCATGACTAAAAAATTAAATGATCATCATTTTAACAGCATCTTGAAGAGTATTCTAGACTCGAGTTTCTTTGAGGGTCGAGTTCAGTGCAGTTCCGTGAAGAAATGTAAACAAACCGCACTTCATTTCAGTCAGCAGCACGTGGGTAGAGAAACCGCGAAGGTCAAAGGTCATTATTTGCATGCCGGTGACCTTGGTAGGCACTGCGAAGAACTAGGCTGGCTGTAGTTGCCCTGTGGTAGAAACCTTCCCCTAAACCCGGCTGCATTTTCCTGCATAGAGACCTCCTATTTGTATAACATCGGATTTACAGATTGAGAGGATTCAATAGATTCGAGGTAAGTTATCCTTAAAACTTTTCAGCGCTGATATTTCTTGAAATCGTCCAATAAAAAGTTCAGTTAGTTTTATATAGTTCACACCATTCATAGAGCCAGAGTGTTTTTCAATGCCGTGCTCATGGTGTGAATGCTCATAACACTTCAGAATGTATACAAACAGCTACTGCTAGGAGTCATTCAGGGAAAACCAACCTCCCATTTCTAGTAATCAGCATTGAGCTCACTGAGTAGAGTGAGAGCCATGGTATCAGCAGGCATAAAGAATAAACTATGCAGTGGGAAATATCTCGGACCAATATAACTATTAATTAAAGTTGCTTATCTAAAGTAAAGAAATATGCTTACTTCAAAAATGAACTACCCCTATTTAGCAGATTTAGAGATCTGCCATACTTTAATTGTTACCTGGCCCACATCTTCATTTCTTTAAATTCTGTAATTACATGGTGCTTCATTGGGCATGTGGTAGAGAGTTAAATGGGGGTACCCAAGTGAACTCAATGTCTACTTATATGTAATTGTACCATCTCAACTCTGAAAGCTGAGTCTACCCTGATGGCTGATATATAGTTCTGAAATTGCTCACCTGGTGGCCACAGTGAGATCTTTCCTGTCTATAATTCTTGCTGATCAGCGTGGCCATCCTTGACACAATCTTTGGTCAGCCACAGAAAGTAACGCCTAGACATTAAGCAAAAGATAACAGAACAGAGAAAAGCAATATTTAATTATCATAGTCTAATAGTTATAGTCTATACCTAGTCATGCTTAAAACTTTCTTTTTAAAGGATTAATGATCTGACAAACAGTTAATAAGGCATTTATTAATATGAAGTGCAAGTATTGGTGACTATTGAACTAGATGTATATGGAATAGTTCACTTCAAGAGAGCAGCTGTCATTATTAAATCTTAACATTGCCTGCTAGCACCTATATATTTCATTGAAATGTAATTTGCAATCAATATTTAGGAATATTGAGTCATTTTGAGATAACCCTACTCACATCCAGACTAGCTTATCTGAAAAATTTACACACAAATCGTTCAACAAAATCTTTTCACATTTTCAGGGATCCTATGTTATGGCATTCCCACAAACTGATTATATTTCAGTAACCTTCTTCCAGGGTCATTTTTGGAGGTTTTGGATCTACTAAGCTGAAGGATTGTACATTGTAACATTACTGTAAAAGAAAATATGTACTTTTAGATACATATATCAATATTCGCAACAATGCATCATTTTAGATTAATTGACTCTTTTTGCAACAAGTGTATCATTTTTGATGAATAAGACTTTTCTAAAAAAAAAATACACAATTAGGTTTGTTTGTATGCGTTATCCATGTTTCAAGTGACTTAATTTTTTTGTAATAATTCCAAAATATACATTCCATGCCTGATAGCATAAAACGCTTAGGGATCAGATTTGTAAAATCTAAATTTTATCTTTGTAGAAAACAACCACTATAGTATAATTCCCTTTCCTCTATTAGCCTCCTAAGTATAAGGTTAAAATTGGTACTTGAACATAGAGTTGTTGGTAGCAGTTGCCTGGTAACAATCACCGTGGTAGAGACAGGCATCCTGTACTGTATGGACCAGTCTGAACTTTGAGAGTGGAGACTATAATCCTGCCTTGCTTGCATTGGTGCCACATAAACAAACAAGTAGACTTATGTCTGCAGCAGTCTCTCGTACCCCCCAGAACACTAACCAGGCCTGGGGAGGGTCCAGCAAACCCCAACATAAGATACAGGGGAATCTTCTCTAAATATAAACAAACAGAGCTAGGTACACAGCCTATTTGCATTCAGCAGTGCTCAAGTTTAAGTGGCAATTGTGTATGTATATGCAGGGAATTTTTAGAATGAACATTCCTGGTATATGCAAGGAAAAATGTGTAAATGTTGATTTAATGTTGATATTGCACAAAGTATGATATTTCACTGTGATCTATTTGAAGAAAGGATATGGGAAATATTGTTTGAGTCTGAGGCTGACTCTTTATTGCTTACTATGTTTAGGGATTTTGTGAGTTGGGCTTTAATAAATAAGTACTGCAATGTCGATATATGACAGCAAATGTATGTTGAGCAACAGATTTCAAGCTGGCACTTTTCAATGTGTCTATAATTTTATTGTATGTATTGTTCTGAATAATAATGTTATTGTACCTCAATTAAGTTTATCCAGTGATACACGCTTGTTATTGAAATGCCTAAGGAATGTCTCATTCTAAAATGTGATGATCCTTAGCCCTCACTTAAAAGCATAATTAAATCCATTTTGAGTACACATTGTTTTTGCTTGTACTAGGACCCCTGTAATTTGCACTGACTTGATGTTTCATCTAAATGATCTCTAATCATTATGTTTCCGTTTGATTGAGATATTTGTTAAAAGTAGAAGGATAAGTGCTGTGCATTATTCCAGACTTTTTAACCTATTTATGCTTGCATTTAGGGCCCAAAGAGGCCTTAAGGTTTTTGCACCCTAACCACAACTCTCCCCCAAATATTTGAACAATTAATATGGAATTCCAAGCTATTTCTAAAAGTATCATAGCACTCAGACAACATTTTTCTGTGGTTTTTCTAAGCATGAATAATTACACATCATGGTGATTACTATGAAAACACAATCAATGGAGCAATTAGTATTATTATGGCAATAATATAACAATCTCAATGCCATTCAGATTAACATATATAGCAGGATAAACAGCAGCTGTACAGTGTATTAGACAAGAATTAATATATGGGTAGACCAGCATCTAACAGACCCACTTGCTACAAGCTCTGGCATACGCTCTCCGGGACGATCGAGTCTGGTGGAGGACTTGCTTGCTCAGACTATTTTTACTTGCCCAGGACGCATGGGCAAATTTCCATTGAATATACTGGCTGTCCAATATAGTTCACATAAGTCAAGCTGCTAGCCCTTACTCAGTGTTTTATCATATGGTGATACTACCATTCTGATAAAACCATGTGGCCTACTATCTGTAGCGTACTACAGTGCCAACTATCCTCAATTAAAGGACATTTCTGAATCTGGCCTTCAGGGTTCATGTCATTTTGCACATTTTTCAAAATAAAAATCGATAATAGAAGTTCCATATATTGGTATTAATAATCATGTTGATTGTTTACCCTTGACCAAACATGAATACTTGAGCTCTTTTTTTTCACCCCTGTATCCTTGGGAGCACAGGAGAAAGCAGCAAACATTTCCAGCCCTGTATATCATTGATTTTTAATTATCAATAGCCCAAAAATGATTTCATTTACTGACTACATTCATACTGATTTACACAGAATCCCAGGAACGCCTTAGTCGACAAGTGTTTCAAAGTCTAACCAGTGAGATTAGGCCCCCAAAACAGTGGGGGTCTGGTCATAATTGACACTGGAAATCCAAGGGCTAATAAGCTCCCAGTGCTCTCATATTAACGAGAATGTTGAACCTTTCATGAATTAGAAGTGATTTAGAATTTAGGGTGTTATGGATAGTTATTGTATTTCTCAGCGATTCAGACCAAAGCAAACAATTGCTCTATATGCAAACAGCCATCACAAAACAGCCTGAGAAAAATGTTTCAGTTGAAACTTAGTCATATGGAAAAAACATTTAATTCTCAATTTATTACCTGAAGATCATAGATCAAGAGGACAATTTCAAGAGAAACCATTGAGCATCAGAATAGCAAAAAAATAGGCTCGATAACACTGGTGCAACATTTTATTGACTGAATCAAGCAAAATCTTTCCATATCTCATTATTATATCATTAATTTTGTAAGTGTGTTGCTCAGTGATCCAATGACTTCTTGAAGGTAATTTCGTCCTCCCGTCTCTGCCCTTTCGTTTGAGGTCCAGGCATCAACATAGGTTGATGTTATTGCTCCCGGATAAGTAGAAATTATTATTTACATTCCCAAGGTGGCAAGTCGAAATTCTAGAACCTTTTAAATTGTATTATCTCCTTGTCCGACGTGGCAAGTCAATCCCCAAAAATATGCAGGATAACGATACCACAAATATAATAATGTGAAGTAATGCAAATGCAATGTACATAATTTTGAGTAAATTGACGCTCACATATATGTTTGTTCCTAAAGCTGAACTCATTACTTCTTGCAGCAGCCAAGGGCAGCATGATAATTTGATAAATTTGCTGAAAACATTTAGGCAAAATTAAATTTGGGAAAATATTTGTAGGTGAAATGTGAATCAGAAAGTTAAAGGGGAACTTGGGGAAAAACACATCATAGGTTTATATGAAAGTTCATGAACATAGCTCAACATCTGTCATAAACAGAGAAGCCCTAGAGCTCCACACAGAGAGAAATCTCAAATTGCAATTAGTGAATAGCACCTACACTGAGGCAGGGCAGCCGCCATCTTGGATCTGAGTCAACTCATGCTGCTGTAGTCTATGTAAATGGGTGGCAAGCAGCTTAGTGGGTGTATTAGATAAAGCCAGTAGCTCTGTCTAGGAGGTAGATGTTTCACTGCTCTGAAGCACATTCAAGATGTTTAGGTATGCAAATCCCTACGACTTTGAACCAAGAGTGGCTGAAGGTGATCAGGTGGATTATATGGACATAGTTCAAGGTGTTGATGAATTTGATGGTCAAGATGTGGAAACAGAGGGCTGGCGCTTAAATAGCATGTTGTGGTGCACCTGTCAGACTTCTTTAAATTATCAGGCCCCTTCCAAAGGTATTCTTGACATTTCTTTTCTATAATCTTCATGAATATGTACACAATTACTAAAGGAAATGAAGATGATTGCTGTTCCCAGTACTGCTAGCCACTTCCTGTGTTTACTACCTTGTGTCCCATGGGGTCTAGATGTGTAATGCCAATTGGACAAGGTCAATTACCCTGTGTGTCCCTTTCCTTTACTTACTTTTGTTATTACCCTAGGGACCTAGACATAAGACAAAACCTCAGTTGTAACACAACTAACAAAATCCTGCACAGTCTATTCTCAGTGGATTAATAAAGACCATGTTGAGGTACCTATGAAAATTGCCATTCACCCTGAAAGTTAGCTGTTAGGGTTGCTAAAGTCTGTACATCAGATCATAATAATGAAGAGTATGATTATTAATCATAAGTCATTAAGAGAAGGTTGGTAATGAGTAAATGAAAATGTCATTTATTCTATCATAAATAAAAGAAAGGGTCATTTGCAATTTGAGATATTTTGATTTCAACCTTCCTCTATATTGCAGTACTATTTAGAAATGTATTTCTTCCCAGTGAAAATGGGGTCATGACTGACTATAACCTTAGCTGTTTCAATTTTGTAAGTTAGGGAATGATATTTACCCTTCTCATGCTGGCTTAATATTAAACATTTAATGCATACACCTGTGCTTATATTCGTTGAGCAACTGAATGAAGGTAAATCATGTTGAGACTAGTAAATGTATACCAATAAAGTAAATAAATCCCGAAATTGATAAATTGCAAGATCACTTCTGCTTGAAATAAGAGATTTATGAAAATTGGTTACCAGATATTATATCCTTGAAGAAAGTAAGACTAGATGCAATAGGAGTCGCATGGAGCATGATAAAAGGTGTATCAATTGTGACTGTTTCTTTTTTTGAAGAAGTGTGAGAGATTATGCACACCTATTTCACAAGTACCCAAACCTTCTAAAACAGCATCCCTCTTCAGAACTTTGTTAACTGTACTCTGAAGTAATCCTGACTGCAGTGTGTGATTCCTGACATAATCCTCGTCAGTGAAGTGGTCTGAACATACATATGCATTCTTCAGGACAGGTGGGTTTAAAAGTTTCATGGATGCTAACCACTGTTTTTGTCTAAATTTACTACTAGGAAATCTATGAAAGCTTTCTCCACTACCGTGTCTTTTTTTACAGCCAATTGCTGCACATGATTTCACCATTTTCTTGTTTGATATATACGTTTTTATGCAACTTGTGCAGAGAGCTCTTGTCAGGAGCACTGCTGTTAGATACACTGCCCAGAGGTAGCTTGGAGACAGGATGTGATCCCTGCCACCCATCTGTGTCACAGCTGATAGCACTTGAAAAACATGGCCGCACCCAGTGGCTGGCAGAGGCTGTCTAGGAGGATGACAATACGCAAAAATCTCCCCTCACGGGATCACTGAGAGAAAAAGAATGGTAGCATCCTGTTCTTGAAGTGTATAACTTTCATATAAGCTGATATGTTTGTGAGCCTTTAGGGCCCCTTTAACAACAAGTCTTCTTTAATTTTTATTTCAAAAATCATCTTTATTTCCAAATTTTATTGCAAAAGTACCATGTATCAGAAGATCAATCTCTGGGGAACTGTTAAGCATGGATGGGTCTTAGCCTAGTGGGTGTGGTGTGTACATGTGTTGTTTTCTCCCCCATTGATTAACATCTGCCGGACTCCCCTCTGGTGCCTCATAAAACATGCATCTAGAACTCCCTTCATCTGAAGCACTACAGCGGGATAATTATATGCAATAAATAAGCAACTAATGGTCTGATAGCACCTGCTTAATGGGAATATGTGGCTTCATGCTCAGAATGTTCTTTTAAACTTTGCTATCCACCTAAATGGAAATGAATGGCCTTTAAATTAGCCAGTGGCAGGTGTATGCACTTTATTTAAATATATATTTTTTAAATTTGAAAAGTTTATTGTTTGTTCATTGCATATCTCACATGTACACAAAACATAACATACACTATTGTTAATATCTTCTCACTTAAATACCCACTTAGAAATAATGAGAGAGTAAAATGTAGTAGAAAGTATAAACAAGTAATAACAGGGATTCTGACAAAGATATTTTTGGGAGTCATGTAATTTGTTTGTACATAGAATTTCATTATGGTAAGCAGAAAATTACTTGAGGCTTTGTAGTTCATTTATTACTGAGTGTATCCGCACAAGAATATCAAAATTTATTTATAGACAGATCTGAAAATTTTCAATTGTAAACTAAATGACAATTCAAGGATGAGGGTATTCATAAAGGGCTTAATTGTACTGATATTATAACATAGACACTTGAAGTTAAAATTTGCCATATTTCCAGGAGCCACTGTACTGTAAGACCAGGCCTGCCTGGTCACGGCACTACCAGGGCTACGTGTTCTATGACCTTCATTGTATAACATGCAACACCTATTGGCTTTTTTTTAGAGGTTGACCTACAAAGGTCAACCTATATTCATTTCGCTTTTGTTGTCTTACATTCCTGGGGGGGGGGGGGGGGGGGGGGGGTCCTGGGAGCTGGTTGATGCATTTTCCCTATGTTGTCTTACATGGCTGTTTTGGAAAATTCTAGCCACATGATCTGGAGAGTGGGGTGTGGTGGGGTGTGGTGGGGTCGTTTTGTTTATTGTTTCTGTTAGAGTTGAGTGTGTAGTTTATAATGTTTGTTTCATTTTTTCTGTGGGTTGCCTAGTTTTTTTTTGGTGGATTTTTACGTGTTTATACTTTATGTTTTCTTCACTCTAATACGCTTCTGTAGCGCGTCTGGTGGGGCGGCCGTTGGATGCGCATGCGTGGGTTTTCTGCATATTTAATGCGATCGGCTAATCACGTGACGGTGCGTGTTGGGGTTTCCCAGCACCACGTGGTTTGTCTCTGGTGAATTATCCAATGAGCGGTCTCACTGCCTCACCGTCACACCACGTGGTACTCTTTCCCGCGGTTTATTAACCAATGAGCGGCTATTTGTATCCCTGTTTGTACTATTTTACTTACGTGTTCATTCACGTATTTTTTACATTGGCGAGGTTACGGTCCGCCATTTTGAATATCGGGTTTGACGAAATTTGCACCCCGATTTCAAAGCTTTCGTTTGTGGCCATCTCTAACTCTAAAATTCTGAAACCAAAAGAATTAACAAGCCAAGTATCTATATTATTAAGATTAATTCTTTTGGTTTCGGAAAATCGAAAATATTTTGAGATATTTGTCAACACGCATCGATGGTGACGTGTTGACCATGGCGATGAGTACATTCTCAATGGTACCTCGCCGATTCCTGTCAATTTCATCAAGCTATCACCCCCCGATCACAATATGACTACCTACCTGGATAGATGAGATCCTCATCTATCTGATTCAATCATTTTTTAAATTCAACTTCAGGTTGGAAGCGAAAAAATAGCTTTTCGCTACATTAGCGAGGTTACGGCATTGATATGCATTGTGTGCATTTCACACAAAAAACATACTTTTTTCAATAAATTGTCACGTCGCCGTTTCTTGGTCAAAATTTACAAATGACCCATCAAAGTGTTCGCAACAAATAGGGCTTTTACCCTATTATCATAACCTGTTGGTTATATTTGTAATTTTTGAAAAAAAATGGCGACTTCGGAAAAAAACGGCAAAAACGGCTTTTTGGAATGTTGATTTAGGAACCCTGGCGAAATTCTAAATTTACTTATTAATTTCGCCACTAAAACCGGAAAAAAAGTTTCAACTTCAAGAAAACAGACTCTAAATAATCCATCCTGCCCATTTGTGGATTTTTTTTGTTCCCCACAATCGTAAAAAAACAACTTTGAAAAAAACGGAAGTAGTAAATATTTTTATCGCGATTTCAGCAGTCAGTATATATACCCTTCTCACCATGAGTGTAGTATGCAGTCCTGAAGTTAGCAGACCTTTAACCCTGCCATCAGGATTTTATGTTTAGGTGCAAATAAATTCCTGTGCTGGCACCATGACGGTAAGGTTTTGCCAGGGGTGCACTGTTTAGGTTTGGGGATTTTGGAGCATGCTCCCAGGGGAAAAATTGAAAAGTTTGTGTTTCTGGTGTATTTTTTGGCACTATTAGGTGTGATAAAAAGATAGAGAAATTCAAAGAAAGGGAATTTTTTTAAAAATGCTCTAAAACTGATATTTAATGTCCATTCACAAGCTTGGCTCTTATAGTTCATCATCAGGTAGCAAAATCACATAATCCAGGGGCATATGCCCCTTAAGGGACCATATGATTGATCTTTGTGCATGTTTGCATTCAGGCAGTGTTTGGCCATTTTCTTGTAAAGGTAAGTCACTGACTAAAGTTCTTCAGGCAGCAGCAAGTAAGTTGTGGCAAGCATGCTACTGGTGTGGTTTTGTTGACTGTCATTTGCAGTGCAGGATGTGGGCTTTTCCCATTCATGTTTGGTGATCTACTGGATGAGTGATGGTGAGTTTGTCATAGTTTCTTAGATAGCTAGAAGTGGGTTATAGTTTTGGAAAATATTTGAGGGAGGGTTTTAGATAGAATTCTTATGAAAGAATTGAAGGATATGTGTTTCAGATGTATTTTTTGGCATTATTAGGTATGATAAAAAGATAAAGAAATTCAAAAAAAAGGAAATTGTTTTAGCTGTCCAGGTTTGGGGATTTTGGTGCATGCTCCCAGTGAAAAAATTGAGAAGTTTGTGTTTCTGATGTATTTTTTAACACTATTAGGTATGATAGAAAGATAAAGAAGTTCAAAGAATGGGAATTTTTTTTGAAAATGTTCTAGACTGATATTTAATGTACATTCACAAACTTGGCTCTTATAGTTGTATTTTCTATAGTTGTATTTTTTGGCCCTATTAGGTGTGATAAAAAGATAAAGAAATTCAAAAAAAGGGAAGTTTTTTTAAGTGCGGTTTTAGATAGAAATCTTATGAAAAATTTGGAAGATATGTGTTTCAGATGTATTTTTTGGCACTATTAGGTGTGATAAAAAGATAAAGAAGTTCAAATAAAAGGAAAATGTTTTAAATTGCTCCAAACTGATATTAATGTCTATTCACAAACTTGGTTTTTGATTAAAAAGTCTGTAAGTATCATCAGCAGCATTACAAGTGTGTATCAGTCTATTTTAGGTTTAAGTACATAATTATTGCATGCATATTGGGTTTCTGGTAGTGCTGGACCTGCTTTAGTGGCGGAAGATCATGGCCAGGGGCATATGTCCCTTAAGGGACCATAAGGTTGATCTTTGTGCATGTTTGCATTCAGGCAGTGTTTGGCCATTTTCATGTAAAGGTAAGTCACGGACTAAAGTTCTTCAGGCAGCAGCAAGTAAGTTGTGGCAAGCATGCTGCTGGTGGGGTTTTGTTGGCTGTCATTTGCAGTGCAGGTTGTAGGCTTTTCCCATTCATGTTTGGTGATCTACTGGATGAGTGATGGTGAGTTTGCCATAGTTTCTTGGATAGCTAGGAGTGGGTTATATTTTTCGAAAATATTTGAGGGAGGGTTTTACATAGAGTTCTTTTGAAAAAATTGAGGGATATGTGTTTCAGATGTATGTTTTGGCACTATTAGGTATGATAAAAAGATAAAGAATTTCAGTGGAAGGGAAATGTTTTAACTGTCCAGGTTTGGGGGTTTTGGAGCATTTTTCCAGGGAAAAAATTGAATAGTTTGTGTTTCTGGTGTATTTTTTGGCACTATTAGGTATGATAAAAAGATAAAGAAGTTCAAAAAAATTGAATTTGTTTTAAAATGTTCTAAGCTGATATTTAATGTCCATTCACAAACTTGGCTCTTATAGTTCATCATCAGGTAGCAAAATCACATAATCCAGGAACATATACCCCTTAAGGGACCATAAGGTTGATCCTTGTGCATGTTTGCATTCAGGCAGTGTTTGGTCATTTTCATGTAAAGGTAAGTCACGGACTAATGTTCTTCAGGCAGCAGCAAGTAAGTTGTGGCAAGCATGCTATTGGTGGGGTTTTGTTGACTCTCATTTGCAGTGCAGGATGTGGGCTTTTCCCATTCATGTTTGGTGATCTACTGGATGAGTGATGGTGGGTTTGTCATAGTTTCTTGGATAGCTAGGAGTGGGTTATAATTTTGGGAAATATTTGGGGGAGGGTTTTAGATAGAATTCTTATGAAAAAATTGAAGGATATGTGTTTCAGATGTATTTTTTGGCACTATTAGGTATGATAAAAAGATAAAGAATTTAAAGAAAAAGGAAAATGTTTTAAAATGCTCCAAACTTATATTTAATGTCCATTCACAAAGTTGGCTCGTATATTTTTTCATCTGGTTGCAATATCACTTTAGGGGCATATGCCCCTAAAGGGTACATAAGGTTGATCCCTGTTCATGTTTGCTTTTAGGCAGTGTTTGGCCATCTTCATGTAAATGTTTTGTGTTACTTTGATGATATGTCAGATGTCAAATTTTTAACCCCGCCCCCCCATCGCTCTCTTTTTCTGAAGTATGTGTGTTAAAATGTTCATGTTTATATTTGGCGGATAGGCTTAGTGATTAGTTTAGTTTGTCAAAAGTTGCATTTTATTTATGCGTGCTGAATTTTAGGTTATGATGAAATTTTTTATTGGCTGTTTAACCGTTGGTCTTTTTTAATATTTGAGAGCCGGCACTTATTTTAATGCATGGGCTTTGTTGTATATACTTAGCTTATGTGTTAACATTTTGTGTTGTGGGGGAGAGTCACAAGCCTCTGTCAAGGGGGAGTGGACTTTTGGCTGTTGGCAACATGTTTGATTTTGATGTGGTGTTATTTGCAGGCAGCCAGTCAGTTTGTTACATGCATCAGTGATTGACTTTAACATTTTCAGCAATATCACCACCAACAATAAAACATCAAAAAATACTTATGGGTGACTTTAACATTAACATACAAAACAAACACATAAATACCACAGAAAAAATTTGCAAATGTATAGGAACAAACCAACTCATAAACAACCCAACAACAAAACAAAACACCATAATAGATCACATTCACACCAACCTTACAGAATACCATTCAACAGGTGTCATCAAAACGTATTACTCAGATCACGACCAAATATACATAACACTTAAATAAGTCAATCCAAGTGAAAAAGCAAAACCACTGTAACCACTAACGAAAAAACACAAAAATCAGAAAAATTTCAAAATAGCAAAATATTAAAAAAACAAAAAATTGCAAATGATTAACTACAAAAAGACATACACGGAATCAACCTCTTGACGCCACTGGCGTCTATCTTGTTATATATTTGCATGATATTAGGTAGCGGTAAGACTTGTACTGATGTTCTTAAATGGCATCTCAGGACAATGAGTTTTCTAAAAACGTTTTTATCTTATCATTATCATATTTGTTTATCTATTTATTTAATCATTCATTTTTTATTTACTAATTATTTATTTATATCTATTTATTTATTTGATTGATTCACTTATTCATTCCTCTATTTATTCATCCATTCATTTGTTTTTGTTTGTTCATTTATTTGTCCATTCATTCATTCATTCATTCATTCATTCTTTCATTCTTTTTTTATTTTACTATTGGCTCTTGGACTTAGACAGCTTCATTTCACTGTGGAAGAATGAAAATGGCACACTTGTTTCCTTTTTCAGTGGCTTTAATACTGAGTAGTCCTTCCCTAGCTGCAGTGTATGTTGAGCTTGGATTTCTCAGTGTTTTACATTTGGTTGATAAGGTGGGCTTGAATGAGGGTCCTTAAGTACTACATGGCTATTCAGCTGATAAGGTCAAGTGGAGGCAGAGGCATGGGGCATAGCAATCTATGAACATGTAGCTAATCGCCTCATAGTTTCTGCAAATATTCTCAATTATCCCTCATATCTGTGATGTTCCATATCGGGTAGTGAGGCACTTATGATTATGGATAAGAAAGTAGCGCAATGATTTTTTTTCTCTGGTTTTCTTTCGTACCTTCATAATCAAAGGTCATCAGCAGAGAAATTAAATATATATTAGTGATGGCTAATGCATGAATCCATTTACACATTTTAATTCATCTTAAAAAAATATTTTAAATGCTATGGTACTGGTGCTATCACTTCTGTGGAACATCTTAATGATAAAGGTGTAATCTGCAGACTATTTTTAAAAAAGTTATTTTTTTGATTCCGATAAGCATTTATCCTTTATTTCAAGAAAGTATACAGATATCTTCTATAAAGTGCCTATACTAGAAAGCTATCACCATGCATAATGGATGCTGTCTCGGGCTGCTACGTAGCTACATGGATGAATCAGATGAGACATTGCTATCAGAGTTGTCTAGCTTTAAGTGTCAGTGAGAGACAACTAATAAAAAGCTTACAAACATATTCATATGATACCAGCTAGCTCCGACATGAGTACTAGCCTGCTTGCCCCGGCAAGTGAATTTTTGAAAAAAGGGCTTTTGGGCAAGTACATCTTAGTCTGCACTTGCCTGAATGGGCAAGCTGAATTTCTGAACAGTTCATACATTTTCATATTATAGAAAATGGCACAAATACCTTGAAATATGCAAACAGTGCAACACAATTAAAAGAGAAAATGGATTTCAAATCATTAAATCCATGATTAATAATACATACCATTCTAGAATATGTTATATCTTATTTTGGGCAAGCCAAAAATTATGTCTGGCAAGTAAAAGTCATTAACTACTTGCCCGGCATGGAAAGTTAGTTCTGAAACTTTTGTTGGTGCCTGGATATATTTCCTATGTTCAGAGTCACCAAGATTTCTTTTCCAAATCTTGTTACTTGCCAAGTAATATTTAATTTTATATCCAAGACAGGCTCAGTTTATCTACTAGTCCTTAATATGTTTTACCCTATCATATATACTTCTATGCCCAGTCATTAAAAAAAGTCTGTGGTATGGTTTCTTGTCATTTTCTTCATGCTTATGTCTTATAATGGAGTTCTTAGTCTGCCAGATTTATATATCATCAGATATTAAGCGTGATCTGATGCCGTCTGTATAATCCCTGTAATGTAAAGTTGACTTGTGTTTGAAGTAGGGTATAAAGCTTAAGGGACATTGTTCCTGTATTTGTCTACTCTGGGTGTGACATAGGATCCTCTACTAGTCTATTGTTACATGGACTTAAGTCCTCCTTGGAGATCCTAAGACTTAATAGTGTTGCCATGACGATTGCACTACCAGGAAGCAGCCATGTGGCCTGTGGCATTGGTATGTGAGGTAATGACTATAACAGCAGGACAGGTATTCTAAGTGTGACTACATTCCCCAGGAAGTTAACCTAAATAAGACTAGAAATTAAACCCCTGTGTCAGATGACTCGACTGTGCTCATGGGATTAACAATTAAATGAAATTGAGAGAACTAGGGAATACTACACCAGTGTCATTTTGACATTAATACAGCATATGCCATTTTGACTTTGCAGATCTTGCCACTACTGCTGCTAACTGCTACTTATCTGAAGATAGTCATTAATAGGATGATGATGAAAGAATGAAAACAATAATGACAATGATAATCAGTATTAGCATTATCATCATCATCATTATCATCATCATATTATTTTTATCATTATTATTATTATTATTATTATTATTATTATCATTATTATTATTATTATTATCATTATTATTATTATTATTATTATTATCATTATTATTATTATTGTTATTGTTATTATTACTGTTATTATAATTATTATTTTTATTACTATTATGATAGTTATTATTATTATAATTATCATTATTATTATGTTATTATTATTATTATTATTATTATTATTATTATTATGATTGTTATTATGATAATTATCATTATTATTACATTGTTATTCTTCTTCTTCTTCTTATTATTATTATCATCATTATCATTATTATTATTGTTATTATTATTATTATTATTATTATTATTATTATTATCATTATTATTATACCATAGAATTATTGGAATATGCTAAATAGATTACAATGTAAATCGTTCATCTGTAGCTAATTGTATGCTCCTACTCTCTGAAATACTCTTTTTCAAAGTCAAAAATTCCTGAAAAGGTCTTTCATATATGTCAATTTACAATTTTCATGTGCTCAGCCTATCATTTGGGTATGGGCATCCTCAACAGCAGAGCGGTCTAAGGATTATGTACTGACTGCTCGCTGTCTCTGCCCTCTGTGCACATTGTGCAGGTTTTGAATACAGCGTTTGTCATATGAGAAAGTTGCAAATGGAATTATTTGAGTACTCTGGTTTCCTTCAATGGCTAACAGGGTTGAAATAAGACTGTTACAGCAGTTTTTGTTGTAACTCATAATTAGTAGGCTCTTTAAGATATTCTACCCTCTTATTTTCCCTAAGAGTGGGGGCTGCTTTGCCCTTTATTAGAAAAGTTACTACCAACCCCAGACTAATAATGATTTAGTACTACTGACATGGTAGAAAAAGTGGGGATAAATGAAATCTCATTTATCCGTTTCCAATCCCCTCCCTAGTGTAATTGGCTGCCATCTCTCTGACATGCCCTCTTGATGAACATGCCTCACTGCTCCACTGCTGCAGCCACTGCTGCTGCTAGCACTTCTTCTGGGCGAAATTGTCAATACACATACAGTACTGCTGCTGCGGTGGCAAGCAGTAGCAGCAGCAGCAGTAGAGTTAGTGCTGGCAGAGGCTGTACTGCTATAGAGGCAGCATGCTCAGAACCAGCAGTCTGATAGAAGGAAAAGGGGGTGATCTGGACTGCTACCACTACTAGTACTACTAGTCAGGTACCCCCACTAGGAGATCAAGACCAACCAGGGTGCAAGACATATATGCAGAAATCTCAGGTGCATTAGGATCCTAATTTACCAGTACTAAGACAGTAGGTTGCTGATACTCACCAAGTGTGGCTGGCACCCTGCATGTCTAACCATAGGAGACAAACCATCTGCCTCCCTTTTGGAACAAGGGGAGTGAACCCACTAATACCAAATCATGTCTAGGGGTGCATCCTTATCTGGATTATGCAGTTACAGATCTTTGTGAGGATTTATATGAAACAAAAGTTGCACTTTTGCTGTCATGGATTTATAAACGGCTGTTGAGGACTGCTTTGTTTATTGCTTCGGAAGAACTGGATTTATTTAAGCACAGTTTTACGGTGATCAACGTTGTGAGTTTAAGGTGGTCGTAAAAGAGTCGTCGGTGAGCTCGTGATTACCTGTGTGGATTGCAGCGATGTGATTGGCTGGGACTGCCAGGTGCTCCCGATACAGCACTAGGAGGATATTACTGTTACTGGGATTACACCCCCAGGATACCATGATGTATGGGGGGCCATCCTTCTTGTTGTTATTAGTTTAGCTCAGCAAAATTGAACCAGTGATTGAAGCTACATCAGGACCACTGTATTATTTGAGTTTTTTCTTTTCAATTTATGAGTCATATATGACAATGATATAAGTTCTCCATCCAAACAAGAGAAATGCCAATTAAGGATATAAAATCAAGTGCTGCTCAAAACGTCCTAGCAATATGAAGTTTAAAAATTGATAATAAAATGCTAATGAAAAATATACTCCACACAGAAAAATATACTCCACACACTCCTCTCAATGTCTGCTGTCTAGTTTTAACAAATTGATCTTTGTGTGGAGGACTGAAAGCTAAGTGCTTATTGATTATCACTTAGTTCCATTGTCTGCTATCAGAGTAGAATTTGTTTCGTTGATAATCACTGCTATTTTTCCCTAGTGAGGGAGATAATTTGCGGGGATATTAGTTTGCATTTACATGGATGTATAAAGGGTATTGTAGTTTCAAGTCCTTACATTTGTAACCACAAAGGATTTATTCACTCAGTTGAGTCAGTTCTTTGCAGTAGTAGGTTAACCCTTATGCTGCTGGTGGCTTATTTGGCCAATACAAAATTATGCAAAAACCTGAAAAATGACTGAAACCCTGGCTTATGGGTACTCATCTGAGAGAACTGAGGGCTATCCAATGGATACCAACATGGCAGGGTTTAGATGGTTTTCAAAAATCTTTTGGTCCTTGTGCTTAGGACAAAAGTAGCCTCAGCATTAGAACATCTATTAACATCTATTGCAGATGTTCCTGTAGAAATTTATCATATATCGGAATCTGTGCTAAGCTGATATGTGCTCGATAAAAGCCATGTATTAAAAATACCCATCCTGCTAAAGTAGCAACTGCAGCATATATAAAAGCTCTCAAATGTGTGGTGCATCTGTTATGGGCTTGCTGGCACCATCACCTTGATGAAAACCTGTGTTATCATCATTAATGGGATGTGAGACACAGTGCCCTTACCTGCCTTATGAGTCACTTTGCTTAACCCAGACTCTGGAAACTGTCGTCTGGATCTATGACACACTTGACAATAGCTCAAGAACTGAGAATAATTTTACAAAATATTTGAAGAAGAATTGTGGGTTTTGTTCTGATTAATATTTTTCCTTTAAATGTGTTCCTAGTCATGCTTTTGCCTGAAAGATTTCATCAAAATTGTCAGGCTGCTTTTGGTAATTGCGAGCATTAATAGGTTAAGACCTACATGTAGCTGCATTGACTGACCTGGTCAAAAGGTCTGTTTAACCCTTTTATGCCTGCAGATCTTGACAATATCTGTCTGCAGCTTTGATATTTATTAAAATAACTTTGGTGTTAAACTTAAATTCAAAAAATATTTGAAGGAGGGTTGTGGGTTTGAGTTCAATAAACATTTCTCTATCAAATATTTTCTGAAAATTACTTTTGTTAGAGAGATATCACAAAAATAGTCAGGCGGTTTGTGATGCTACAGACATGAGTGTGCTATGAACAGGTGTGTCTTCCTCTCACCTGGGTGAACGACATTCCTCCACAGACCACCTGAGAGAGTCTACAAGCTAATTCAATTACCCTCCTACCTGGGCGGAATGCATACCTGGTGCATTTCAGTGTAACGATAACGGTGACGGCAGGATAATTAAACTGAGTGCTTCCTCGCATGGACATATAGTTTTATTGGGCCTCTCCATCAGGGTTATGTGTCGGGTGATCTAATAACATTTCTAAGGCAGTGTTACATATCTATAGAGGAAGCGTTTGAGTGCAGAAGTAGTAGTAGTAGTAGTTGTTAAGTAGTAGTAGTAGTAGTAGAATCAGTGACGGCAGGATGATTAAACTGAGTGCATCCTCCTGTGGACATATAGTTTATTGAGCAACCTGTCAATGTCATGTGTCGGGTGATCTAATAACATTTCTATGGCAGTGGTACATATCTATAGAGGAGGCGTTTGAGTGCAGTAGACTAGTAGTAGTAGCTGTAGTAGTAAGTCTCTGTACCTGGGCAATGGTGCTCTGGTACAGGTATTTCACATCCCCAGCACCAACTTCTCACCTGACGCCGCCGTCTGCAGCTCAATATTGCTGGCACATGCTACCAACCACCTCTGCACAGCTCATCTACTTAAGACTCTTGCCGAGTCTTGGACGAGGCTCAGAAAATAACACAGGATGCTGATGATAGTTAGGACTTGGCAGCAGCCAACACGTGGGCCTCCATGTATTAATTATGGATGGAAGTGACGGCGGAGGTAGAGGGCTAACAGTTTCATAGACAGTCTTATTAAGGTTGGTGTGCCCTAAGCTGATAGTCTAATCAATAGATATATAGTATTAAAGTGGGGTCCCTAAGGTAAACAACCTGGGACCAGTCAATAATCCAGCTGCTGCAGTCAGTGGGAGGCGTCATTACTTTGATGATGCGATGTATGGATAACCCTGAAAGGATGACACATTCAGGATGTGCAATGAATAGATGGCATGGATTGGCATTTGTGAATGAAACTGACTTTCATGAATAAAAAAGACTGCTAATTTTACTATCAATAATTCTCCTTGTGTGGATATATATTGACTGCCAATAATACTACTATAATGGCTGAGTTGAAGAGAAAGCCTCAGAAGATGAAGTCGAAGTCTTTCCGTCACCAGCAGCATGGCCTGTGGGGGGCCATATTACGTAACTGGCATACCTGGCCCCAGCAGAGAGAGGCCCTGGCACCCATCAGAGAGGAAGGTAAGAGAAACTATGTAGCACTTTAACTTTATACCCATTTATTCCCTATCCCTGTCAATCATCCAGGCCATTTTATGTTTAGTGGGTATTCTTCAAAATTGCAAGACCATGCAATGTTCACACTCCAGATGCAAATGGGTTAATTTATTATCCATCTTTACTTCACCCGTATCACTATAGATGATGGCAGTTTTATGTGCGGTGTATTTTTCTGTATGCGTGTAGACAATAAGGGTATGAGTAAGTTCAAGGGTTGACATACTGGGGAGGTTGTTTGACAAGAGGAGAAATTTGATCTTCTTTGGGAAAAATAAAACCATGGTGAAGTACCTCTTAATTTCATAGTGTATTGGGATAAGCTGTGATGTATATATATTTTAAACATTTTCAAGAACTATTTTCATATGGCTTGATTTCAAGGTTTTTGCTCTCCAAATCAGGAAATTAAGTCAGAAATGATTTCTACCTTTGTGGCAGCTATATTTCCAGAGGTGGAAACTAGCAAGCACTAGTGATTGATGATACACTAGGGAAATCTTTAGGGGTAGATGGTTACTGTTCAGGGGAAAATAGCAATACATACAATGGTTGCCTACCTTTCTATAATTCTCTTTTATTGTTTGTAGGATTTTTAAGGTTTATATTTAGCTATCCTTTAATCATACAGGGTGGGATCTATCACGGCCTAGTGATTAAGGGAGCACCAGGCTTCCAAATGTGAGGTTGCAGGTTTGAGTCTCCACTGGATCCCTATTAGCAGGTATATGCCTGGTCGCTATCAAGACGGGCAGCATTGTGGAGGGCTCACACAGTATGGGGCCTCTGCAACTGAAAGACCCCTTGGAACTATTTGTAAAGAGAAGTGTATTTCTTTCTGGTACAGAGTTTCCATCTTGTCGCAATGACCTCTCTACATCTTTTAAAGAAAACTATACTCAAGTCAATTAGATGTTTATAGCTCCTCTAAGACTTTATGATTTTTATATTATCATTAAATAATCTAAGCAGTTTGTTTTTATATTATGATTGAAAAAATCATCAGCTGTATTAAGAAAGCAACATCTGTGTTGCTATACATCAGTTTATAGGCCCTATTTAGACTATATTTCTTTCTTACAGTAATTTTTGTAAAAGATTTTAGACGAATTAGTTTCATCATAAAAGATCTATCATTCCTCTTTTTTAAGATGATAATGCCTCATAGTAGATGTTATTATCATTTCTTTTCTATTTTATGGTTATTTCCTAGGGAAATGTCACCCCAGCTAACCCCGTGTGTGTGATAAATCCCCGTACCTGAGATCTCCTGGCCTGGCCATTTCTCCACCGCGCCATTATGCCTCACGGGCTCTTTATAGATCTCCTTATCTCCATGACCCCACGGGCAGCAGGTGGCTACAATAGCAATACAGAGTGATCCAGACGCCATTGCCTGAAATTGTGACATTGACCGAGCCCTGATCCTAATGCTTAGGTCAGGCCATCAATTACACCTGCTATGTAATGATGATTAAATTGAAATATGCCCACAAACTTTCTTCACGTAAGGACTTGCCCATCACTGGTACACACTGACCTCAATGCTCATCATTTTTATCTCCAATACTGGTTATTGTGCACAACAGAAAATTCTTTGGAGGGCTCTTTCTCAGTGTGACTGTGCAAGACACAGTTACACTCTTAGTTATATGGGCTGCCATTTGCTACCTATCTTTTGTTTTTAGATTTGATCTAATTTGCTGGTGAAAGCTATTGTTTTAAATGGCATATTTGTCCATATCAAAGTATTTTGGCTTAATCCTGCTGGGGTGTATCCAATTTTGTTTGCATCGAATACATATATTTTTGGTCCTGAATTCCTTTAAAGTTTTTGTCCTGAGATTATAGAATCTCTTTTTGGTTCGGTTGCGCTGTTCGCTGGTTGTCTGTGGGTCGTCTTTGAGGGCTTATAATTGGTTGTGTTGCCTAACACTTGTCTGTTTTCTTTTCCTGGTGTCTAGATTGTCGCTTGACCTTGTTTCATCTTCTGGCAGTGTGTTCTTTTGTGTATTCTTTGGCTTTGTCTTGCTTTGGTCTAAAAGTATCGGCTTTTGTGGACTTTCTATTGTTTCTCGGAAGTACTTTTATGCGGCGGTTGGTGGTGTAATCAATACGCTGGTTTCAGGTGGGTTTAGATTGTTTTTTCAATTGTTTGACTCTAGGTAAATCATTTGCCTTTCTTCACCTGCGAAATGTTGTGATTTTTGAATGGCATTGTGTAGCCAGGTGTCACCAGTTTTTTTGTCACCATCATCAGATAATTGGTCACCAGGGGAATAGAACTGTGCATGCTTTATATAGTGAATAAGTTAATAACGTACTGATTTTGGACTATCCTACAGCCAATAGATTATCTCCTGCTAACTAAAAAAATAAATTAACCCATTCACACTCAGAGCACCCAAAACAGGCCTGACAATTTTGGAAATATTTTCCTAACAAAAGCATTTTTTGGAAAATATTTGGAGGCGAAATGTTGACCAGAAGTCAAACAACAACTCTCCTTCAAATATTTTGTGAAAGTTTGCTTTATTCCAAAGTTATTTTCAAAAGTATGAAAGTAGCAGACGATACTTTCTAGAGGAACTCTGAGTGTGAATGGGTTGATAAAGAGCTGATGGGATTGGTCAGAGCATTATTAGTGTGTGAGCTGACAGTTGACACTGCAGACTGACTTTGCTATAATGAACAATCATTGGTATTGACTTCATACAAAGAGAGGGGTTAAAATATGTATCAAGGTGGTGAAGTGATTGGTTTTTAACAAGTACTGTATTAATCCGAATAAGAGCAAATGCAAGTACCAAGTTAAGAAAAAATTGCTAAAAGGGGTATTGGCAATCTACCAATTAGCCGCAACCCATGTGCGCTGCTAAGCGTGGCAAAAATTCATGGCCATAACGAGCTTGAACACTGCATTCTTTTGGCTTTTGTTACACCATGTTTGATTGGATGCTCGAGCAATGGTGTGCCAAGGACTGATAGCGCGAAGTGTTTAGTGGGCTGGCTTGCCCCTTCCGACATTTTTTTCTGGAAAAAAGGGGATGCGCTTATTGGGGCCTGTGCGCTTAATCAGAGGAGTACGGTATTTGGAGATTAAAAAAATAAAAAATTGTCTTCATCAGTCATCGAAAATATCATTGTCAGCTGTGCTCCATAAAATTCTTGCCTGCAGATCTCATGGACAAAGGTTGTCTGGATCTATCAAACTTTAGAAAATAACTTGAGTTTTTGGGTTGGTTCTGAAAAGCATTTATTTTGAATTGTTTTCTGAAAAATGCCCTGAAAAGATATCATCAAAACTGTGAGGACATTATTGGGAATTTCAGGCATGAATGGGTTAGCTATTCCCTATAACCTGAAAAATCTGATCCCGACAACAACATGAATGGACTCTGAGATTGCTTTTTGAACATGTGATATTGAACTTTTACCTTATGTGAAGAAATCCTACATCAGCGTGTAAGTGGCCTACTTATTACATCATAACTGCTATGCTCACCTTGTCTATTGCTACAATTCTCCTTAGATGGTCAATACATAGTGAGGACTGAGCCACCATGGTTGAGACACAGGAGGGTAATATCCAGGTGGCGCCACAGGTACCACATGAAGGACCTGCTGTTAAGGGGAAGTCAGGATTACTCATAGTGCTGACAATATGTGTCTTGCTATCTATAAACATCAACAGATCGGTGACCCCAATATGGCTTGACGGATACCCACACTCTAATAACACACCACCCAATGCAACTGACCACAATGGAGTCAGGATTGATGCCTACTTTTTTCTTCTTTGGGGACCACTATTATCTTCAGTCATATTTGGGGTTCTTCTAGGTCTACTCATAGTGTGCAAGCCAGGATATATCGGAGAGCGGGAATACAATTATCCAAAGAAATGGATGTACATACCGACTATATTTGGTCCAATCGGAACGATCATGACAAATTTCCCCGGAGATGGGAAGAGAACGCCTGCCTATCTACAACCAATCATGGTGCAAGCGCGCATACCCATGGTATTTCTCATGAGGTTCTTAATACTGAAGCGATACCCAACCCTACGAAAGAATCTCTGTGCAGTCGCTGTTGTGGTAGCAGTTTTTATATCGTTATTACCCAGGATTTTTCCGAACCTGGAGAGTAGTGCAGCGAAGCATGAGGAAGGTGGCACCACAGGTGTGGCTGGAGTACTCTGGCCATTGTGCATCGCTTTATCAGAGGTGCCTTTTGCAATAGGAGCCTCTTTCTTGGAACTTGGTCTGAAACACAACCAACACAGAGGCATAAGCAACCAGAAAGAGGTCAACATCTTATACTACATGTTTTGGAACAGTCTTTTTTGTCTTCTGAACACCCTGTGTTTGTTCTGGGCGGATATCATTCCTGGTTTTGGATACCTGACAAGCATTGATCGGTTTTGGGATATGATTAAATTTAATATATTGTGTGTATTTGGGGGCAATGCATGTGGTGTACAGGCCATAGTGGCCTTCCAGCTGAAGTTTGCTGCTCGTTTAATGGGCGGGATTAGCCGTTCACTCTTCCTCCGATACTCGGAAGGAGCTAACTTCTTATCCATCGTCTCGGCCCTTCAGGGACCGATGCTGCTCCTGTTCTGGACGCTGTTCCGGGAGGATCCGTTCCAGTGGCAGCCGGAGATGCACCTCAGCACGTGGCTGGCTCTCCTGGCCCTGGCCATCATACTACCTGCCATATACGTCTACAGCACAGGCCCGCCAGAGAGGACACTCAACAAAAGACAGCCTGCAAGTAATGGCCCACGGGAGACTGACCCTCTTTTGGCCAAATCGGAACAGGTCACTTGAACAATTCTAAAGGCAACGAGCCTGAATGATATGACTTGGCAGTAGTATGCAACTTATTTGTATGGGGTATAATTCACAGTGAATGGAAATCATCAGAAATGAATTCCGATTTTTTTTTCTCACTGCAATCAATCTGTTTATTTTAACTATAGATTACATTTAATGAACAATTTTGTATTATATGGTTTCAAATTCTTGAATCTCCATGGAAAATGAAAGATGTCTGACATGATATCAGGTGATTGCAGGCAGAACTACTAGATAAGAAGTGATCTATTATTTTCCCCAATATTTCCCATTTTTAACAGTGTTGAATATAATGAGGTTTAATGATTTTGAAAAATATTTTCCATCATTATTAAATAAGTTAGATTTCTTGCAAAACAAACAGGTAAAATGCACAAGATGGAAAATGAACCTTACATTAATTATGAGGCTGCTATCATATTCGGTGCTATTTAAGTAACACAGGTTATAATGTATACGGTATATTGTTACTAACCACCTAGCCTATATACTTGCCATGATTATCTGTTAATTTGGAATTTGGAACTAACACCTTCACTTTTTCTGTCATCATTACTGCGACAAATTTTAGGAGCCAGTTGTAAGTACAACACAAAAAGAATCATTTTAGAATTACCTACATTTTTTTGGTTTAAAAAACTTTTGGGGTTTAGAACAGTGAACAAGAAGTCTTATTTATATGTATCGTTATTAAAGAAAAAGTATAAAACTACTCATATATACAGCTAGAAATATTCATAGTTGTTCTTATTTATGCCTTTATTTAACACAGAACAATAAGGATGGTTATTACAGCAAATTCCTGATTGCTTAATTGAGATAAAACCGAGTATTAAACCTAAGCATGTGAAGAAAAAAAACTCCAATTCTAATCCTCTGCCGATACTAAAATCTGACTTATTACCCCTTAATATCAATGAAAATCTATTACTGTGTTTGTAGTGTAATTATCATTGTATTGATAATTATGAGCTTTGGCTAGATCCAGCCCTGTGGGCTGTGTTGGCCTCATGTGGTTATAGATTTGCTGGCAGTAGGCGCTCACTGGTGTAGTTGGTTGGATAGATAAGGGGGATTAAGGCAATAATGAGTGTGATGGTCCAGGAGGCGGGAGGATCGGTGCCTGGTAGCCCGCCTCTTTCTCCCGGCAGTCAGCTTTCTCATGTATATATATATATATATATATATATATATATATATATATATATATATATATATATATATATATATATATATATATATATATATATATATATATATATATATATATATATATATATATATATATATATATATATACATACATACATACATGCATACATATATACATATTTATATATATATATATATATATATATATATATATATACACACACCTCAAAACAAATCAATTGATACAACAACAAAGCAAAACTCCACAATTGACCACATTTGCACGAACATTTCAAATGTGCACGTTGCAGATGTTATAAAAACATATTATTCAGACCATGACCAAACCTTCATAACAACTAACCCAAATCAAATATAAAAGTTATCAAAACCAAAAAACCACAGACGAAAAAACCCACCCTCTACAAAAAAACGAAAAAGTCTAAAAATCGCAAAAAACAAAAAATTTGTAAACATTTTTACACAAAATCGACATGTAACATCAACCTCTTGACGCCATTGGCGTCCATCTTGTTCTTCATTTTTGTGGTGAATCCTGGAGATTTTGTCACCAGGTTTTTTTGTCACCATCATCAGATAATTTGTCACCAGGGGAATTATAGCACTGTGCTTTATATAGTGAATAAGTTAATAACGTACCGATTTTGGACTATCCTACAGCCAATAGATAATCTCCTGCTAACTAAAAAAATAAATTAATAAAGACCTGATGGGATTGGTCTGAGCATTATTAGTGTGTGAGCTGACAGTTGACACTGCAGACTGCCTTTGCTATAATGAACATTGGTATTGACTTCATACAAAGAGAGGGGTTAAAATATGTATCAAGGTGGTGAAGTGATTGTTTTTTTACAAGTACCGTATTATTCCGAATAAAGCTAGCAAATGCAAGTATACCAAGTTAAGAAAAAATTGCTAGAAGGGGTATTGGCAATCTACCGATTAGCCGCACCCCACGCGTGGCAAAAATTCATGGCCGCTACGAGCTTAAACACTCTGCATTC
This sequence comes from Maea johnstoni, assembly GCA_963942565.1. Taxonomy (NCBI): domain Eukaryota; kingdom Metazoa; phylum Annelida; class Polychaeta; order Spionida; family Magelonidae; genus Maea; species Maea johnstoni. The sequence continues at coordinate 56,314,009 of OZ012684.1, read as the reverse complement.
TTTTGGCTTTTGTTACACCATGTTTGATTGGATGCTTGAGCAACGATGTGCCAAGGACTGATAGCGCAAAGTTTTAAGCGCTTGAAAATACAATCAATATATGGTCAGGGAAAGTGTGATCAAAATACAGTCTGTACTGGTGAACACATGCATGATCAATATACAATTATTTAAAAGTAATGAAACATTTATGTTTGCTGGGAGAGGTTGAGAAGGCTCAGAAGGCTAGAAGATAATGTGCGCTGGCTTGGCCCTTCTGACATTTTTTTCAGGAAAAAAGGGGATGCGCTTATTTGGGCCTGTGCCCTGAATCTGAGGAGTACGGTATTTGTAGATTAAAAAAAAATACCTCCATGTCACCAAAAAAAAATTGCCTTTATCAATCATCGAAAATATCATTGTCATGCAGCCATGCGCCATTAATTCTTGCCTGCAGATCCCGTCTACAAAGGTTGTCTGGATCTATTAAACTTTAGAAAAATAACTTAGGAATAAAACATTTACTCACAAAAAGTATAATAGGTTAATTCTGAAAAGCATTTATTTTGAATTGTTTTCTGAAAAATGCCCTGGTCACAAAGATATCACCAAAACTGTGAGGACATTATAGTTGGGAATTTCAGGCATGAATGGGTTAGCTATTTCCTAACCTGAAAAATCTGATCCCGACTGTTATGATATAGACTCCAAGACAGCTGTTGCAAATGCAGATGATGATCAATGTTTTTTTCAACTTGTGCTATTGAACTTTACCTTATGTGAAGAAATCCTACATCAGCATATAAGTGACCTACTTATTACTTCATCGTAACTGCTATGCTGACATTGTTTATTGCTACAAAATTCCTCAGATAGTCACTTCAGAGTGAGGACTGAGCCACCATGGTTGATATACAGGAGGGTAATATCCAGGTGGCACCACAGGTACCACAGGAAGAAGTGGCTGGTAAGGGGAAGTCAGGTCTACTCATAGTGCTGACAATATTTGTTTTGCTATCTCTAAACATCAACAGATCGGTGACCCCAATATGGCTTGACGGATATCCGCATTCCAATGCTACACCACACAATGCAACTGACCACAATGGAGTCAGGATTGACGCCTACTTTTTTCTTCTTTGGGGACCACTATTATCTTCAGTCATATTTGGGGTTCTTCTAGGTCTACTCATAGTGTGCAAGCCAGGATATATCGGAGAGCGAGAATACAATTATCCAAAGAAATGGATGTACATACCGACTATATTTGGTCCAATCGGAACGATCATGACAAATTTCCCCGGTGATGGGAAGAGAACGCCTGCCTATCTGCAACCAATCATGGTGCAAGCGCGCATACCCATGGTATTTCTCATGAGGTTCTTAATACTGAAGCGATACCCAACCCTACGGAAGAATCTCTGTGCAGTCGCTGTTGTGGTAGCAGTTTTTATATCGTTATTACCTAGGATTTTTCCAAACCTGGAGAGTAGTGCAGCGAAGCATGAGGAAGGTGGCGCCACAGGTGTGGCTGGAGTACTCTGGCCATTGTGTATCGCTTTATCAGAGGTGCCTTTTGCAATAGGAGCCTCTTTCTTGGAACTTGGTTTGAAACACAACCAACACAGAGGCATAAGCGACCAAAAAGAAGTCAACATCTTATACTACATGTTTTGGAACAGTATTTTCTGTCTTCTGAACACCCTGTGTTTGTTCTGGGCGGATATCATTCCTGGTTTTGGATACCTGACAAGCATTGATCGGTTTTGGGACATGATTAAGTTTAATATATTGTGTGTATTTGGGGGCAATGCATGTGGTGTACAGGCCATAGTGGCCTTCCAGCTGAAGTTTGCTGCTCGTTTAATGGGCGGGATTAGCCGTTCACTCTTCCTCCGATACTCGGAAGGAGCTAACTTCTTATCCATCGTCTCTGCCCTACAGGGACCGATGCTGCTCCTGTTCTGGACGCTGTTCCGCGAGGATCCGTTCCAGTGGCAGCCGGAGATGCACCTCAGCACGTGGCTGGCTCTCCTGGCCCTGGCCATCATACTACCTGCCATATACGTCTACAACACAGGCCCGCCTGAGAGGACACTCAACAAAAGAGAGCCCACAAGAAATGGCCCGCGGGAGAGTGACCCTCTTTTGGCCAAATCGGAACAGGTCACTTGAACAATTCTAAAGGCAACGAGCCTGAATGATATGACTTAGCAGTAGTATGCAACTTATTTGTATGTGGTATAATTCACAGTGAATGGAAATCATCAGAAATGAATTCCGATTTTTTTTTTCTCACTGCAATCAATCTGTTTATTTTAACTATAGATTACATTTAATGAATCAATTTTGTATTATATGGTTTCAAATTCTTGAATCTCCATGGAAAATGAAAGATGTCTGACATGAGGTAATTGCAGGCAGAACTACTAAATAAGAAGTGATCTATTATTTTCACCAATATTTCCCATTTTTAACAGTGTTGAATATAATGAGGTTTAATGATTTTGAAAAATATTTTCCATCATTATTAAATAAGTTAGATTTCTTGCAAAACAAACAGGTAAAATGCACAAGATGGAAAATGAACCTTACATTAATTATGAGGCTGCTATCATATTCGGTGCTATTTAAGTAACACAGGTTATAATGTATACGGTATATTGTTACTAACCACCTAGCCTATATACTTGCCATGGTTATCTGTTAATTTGGAATTTGGAACTAACATCTGCACTTTTTCTGTCATCATTACTGCGACAAATTTTCGGAGCCAGTTGGAAGTACAACACTAAAAGAATCATTTTAGAATTACCTACATTTTTTTGGTTTAAAAAACCTTTTTGGTTTAGAACAGTGAACAAGAAGTCTTATTTATATGTATCGTTATTAAAGAAAAAGTATAAAACTACTCATATATACAGCTAGAAATATTCATAGTTGTTCTTATTTATGCCTTTATTTGACACAGAACAATAAGGATGGTTATTACAGCAAATTCCCGATTGCTTAATTGAGATAAAACAGAGTATTAAACCTAAGCATGTGAAGAAAAAAAACTCCAATTCTAATCCTCTGCCGATACTAAAATCTGACTTATTACCCCTTAATATCAATGAAAATCTATTACTGTGTTTGTAGTGTAATTATCATTGTAGTGAGAATTATGAGCTTTGGCTAGATCCAGCCCTGTGGGCTGTGTTGGCCTCATGTGGTTATAGATTTGCTGGCAGTAGGCACTCACTGGTGTAGTTGGTTGGATAGATAAGGGGGATTAAGGCAGTAATGAGTGTGATGGTCCAGGAGGCGGGAGGATCGGTGCCTGGTAGCCCGCCTCTTTCTCCCGGCAGTCAGCTTTCTCACGTCTCCCGTGCCTCTCTCGCGCTGCCCTCCATGGCCGCAAACAGGTGCAACTAATCCATCACTTCACCCTCTTAAGGCATGACTAATCCACAATCATAATCCCCTACAGTTAACAAGCTGGCTTCCAATTGAAATAGAATATGGTGGAATTAGCAGCTGACATCCTTGCATTAAACCAGCACCCTAGTTAACCCTTCCAATGCTGAGGCTATTTTCATCCAAAGCACAAAAACGCAAAGATTTTTGAAAACCATCTAAACCCTGCCATGTTGGTATTCATTGGAAAGCTCTCGCTGAGAACTCTCAGATGAGTACCCATTTGCCAGGGTTTCAGTATTTTTTGTAGGTTTTTTGCATCATTTTGTATTTGCCAAACTATAGCCACCTGCAGCATATTAGGGTTAACTCATGCCGATACTATGTATTTGACCCTCTATATTTAAGCCTCCCGCTGTACTTCTAATGTGGCCCCTTTAGAGAGGTAACCATTCCGCTATGCATTGCTAATAAATTTAAAATATCTGGAATCAGATTCCTGTAAAATAAGAATATTTCACTTACCCTCTTCATTTTTAGTGTTTTAGAATGAAATACTTTTAAAGCAACTCAGGGGAACTTAGTAAATATATCTATGAAATCAGATTGATAGAATATAATCTAAAACATGTCTGGAGACATTACTGTCTTTTAATGCATTTATAAACATTAATTGTGTAGTTTTCTGTAGATAAGCAATGTTTCGTGTTCACTTTGAGGCGACGGTTACTTGATTTATTGGTCCCGGATTATTCCCAGACCAATTTTACAGGATCGGGAGGGAGGTAATTAAAAATAAAGTTGAATTTTTTTTTCTTTTTTCTAACACACGGAAATCTAAGTAAGCAAACAGTCGGGAGGGAGGTAAAAAAATAAAGTTGAATTTTTTGGCTAGTACTAAAATACATACTTAAACCATATTTTTGAATACTAAAAGATTTTTTTATAAGATGATGCATTTAAACAACACTGTATTGCATTGCTGTTGTAATGTATTGCTGTGGTATTATTCACTAATATTCTTGTACTTTTGTAGTTTTATTACCATTCATGGTACATTTATTGTAGGTTTGGTGTACCTACCTACTTACAGCTCGGTGGCAGAGCACAAAATAAAGTGGGGGTATTACATTTATTTTTCCGTCGGGTCTAAATAAATCAAGTAACCGTCGCCTGAATCATAAAGTATTGTCTAATTTCCTGGTTCAAAGTTTCACATATATGACTAAAAAGGCATGGAGGGTGTGTTTTTCAGGCAATATGTAGATGCTATAGTTATAGTGGAACCTAAGCATTATGTGACCACCTCTCCCAGGAGACAGGTTTCACTGAAGGGTACCCCATTCCTAATTAGTAGTACATATGTTTATTCATTCTGAGAACCTTCAGGTAGTGTCTGCATTTATTTAGTGAAAGCTGCATGTTAACCCCTTTATGCCTGCAACGCTCTAAAACAGCCTCACATTTTTGGTAATTTCCTCTGATTACAATATCTGTTGCAACCTTATTGGGGAGGAATGTAAATCAAAACTAAATCCACAACTCTCATTTAGATATTTTTCCAATGTATGCCTTATTCTCTAATTATCTTTAAAATGAGATAGCATCCAGTACTCACTTTTCCAAATGACTTCCAGGCATGAAAGGGTAAATGTTTCAAGTGTTTAGTATATGCATGCACATAACACGGCATTCTACCCTTAGCAAATAATTTTTGACAACTGCAACTGTTATGTAACCTCTAGGGATATTAGTTTTCTGGATTGCGGGTTATAGTCCAAAGAACTATGATGTGCTTCAGAAATATTGTACACTACAACTTTGATGAATTGAATTTTTTCAAATTTGAATTGTTTAAGTCATACCTCTTAGTCGTTAAGATGTATTTGCACAGTACACATGGAAAAAATCACATGCTCGTGAGAACCCTAAATTACTCTCCGGGCCCGTATGAGCTCGGGCTAGTGACAAACCGGCCAAATTTTCCTTAAAAAATTGAAATACGGAGGATTTTCCTAGGAAAAGCTGGAAGTAGGTCACACAGTATTCAGCTTGGACAAAGATTAGAATACCTATGACTTTGCCCGATGACCTGGTATTTTTCAACTTATCCAAGGTACTTTGGATTAGCTTGTACAACTTAAGTCTCAGAAACCTTGGAATACCTGGGTTTAGAGCTGGAAGTAGTTCGCATGGTATTAATGGCTTGGACAAAACTTAACTTGAAATACGTCCTAGAACCTGGTATTTTTTTCAACTTGTCTAAGGTACTGTAGCTTAGATTACCTCAGACACTAGTCATAGAAATATTGGACTACCTGGACTTTAGAAGGTCGTATGGCATGGTCTGGTATGATAGCATGGTGTATAAGGTATGAAAAATATAAGTATGAAAAATATTAGTATCAGTTTAAGAAAAATAATTCTGATATAAACTGGAATGACTTGTTAATCCAATTAAACAAATTCTGGGCAGACACACATTAACAAATCTTGATAACAATGCAATGATTTGAAGAATATTTGACTGAAAGAATTTGCTTCAGTTAGGTTAATAAATTCTTAATGATATCTTTTAGTTATTCTAACGTTATTCTATAGGATGCCCACACTGCAGATGATTGGATTCATAGTAACATAAGCTTTAACCCTTATGCTGCCGGTGGCTAATTTGGCCAATACAAATTAATGCAAAAATTTCTGGAAAAAGACTGAAACCCTGGCAAATGGGTACTCATTTGAGAGTACTCAGCAAGAGCTTTCTAATGGATATACCAACAAGACAGGGTTTCTATGGTTTTCAAAGATCTTTGCATCCTTGCGCTTTGGACAAAAAAAGCCTCAGCATTGGAAGGGTTAACCATAACCACTATGCATTGACAGTCACCTGTTCTATACCCAGACAGTGTAGTGATAATAGTGTACGTCCAGGACAGCCTGCTAATGATAACACTCTGATTGCTCGACTGGATGAGTAGTGAGCACATTAAGAAGTAATATGAACCTTTTGAAATGCATCCCACAAGTATTGCATAGCAGCAATTAGTATTATCAAATATTTTATGAAGAATTTATTGTTCTGGCCATTGATGCATATTGCCTGTATTGCTGACTTTGCAAATTTAACCTTTTTGGTGCTGAGGTAACCTTTGTCCTAGGCAAAAATACACACAAAAACTATGAAAATCATAAATCATCTGAACTCTGTCATGTTGGCATTTATGAAAAGGCTTTTTATGAGTACTATGAGATGAGTACTTTTGTGCCAGTCATTTCTCTGCTTTTTTCATCATTTTCTATAGATCCAATTATAGCCACCAGCTGCAAGGGGGCTGTGTGCATGCTGTATTGTCCAGACTATACAATTATCAATACTGAACTGTGGTTTCTAGATAAATCTTTGCAACAAAAGCTACATCTTGAAAACCGTGAAAGAAATATCTCAAGGCAGGATTACTTAAGCCTTTTGCATTTGGAGTGCATTAAGTGCATGGTCTGACAACTTTAAACAAGTAATTATATATGATAGAGTGATACTTGAAAAATATTTGGAGAGAGATTATTCAATCCACCAAGATGAACAACTTTCATCCAGATGTTCCTCTAAGTATCGTCTTATTTTGCCATATGTGTCAAATATACAAATACACTCCTCAGATGTGAAGGGGTTAAGGATACTATATGTACAGAACAAACACAATTTACACATAACTATAATGGAAAATATGCAAAAGAAATTGTTTAGGAAGGCTGTTTAATTAGATGTATCAGTATTTTGCAAACAATCTTTCCCGTTTTATGCAGTGAGATATTGTTTTTGGCACAGCTATTGTCTAGGTTGGCATTGGTCTCAGACAGGACTTTAGCTAGGATTTTGAAACTGGGTGTCCAACTTTGGCAATCCCAAGCTTTTGGGTGCCTAGTTTTCTGGGAATCACAAATTAATCAGATAACAGTCATGAACAGTCACTTACTCAATGAGAAATTGCAAAATGGTCTACATCAATGTCAATTAGCAGTTACATTGAGGTGAAAACTTATTATTATCTTTTTGTAACAGATATTTTTAGAAAATCCCTACAAAATAATTCTAGGTGTCCTGATGTGTGATTTTTTTGGGATTTGGGTGTCTAAATGACAATCAGATGCTCTGCTAGCTAAATTCTTGGTCCCAGCATCCTCAACACTATAGGAGAAGCGTCTTGGCAATGTATTCCAAGAACCTCCAACAAAATCTTTTCAATTCTTATAAGGATGCCTTTTACTTGGCATTGTTTGACAAAAGCTTTTCATTTATGATGGTCATTTGAGAATGTTTTGAAATTATGCTTAATATGTGCATATCTTTTCTACTAAGTATCTTAGGAACTTTATGAGAAAATTGTTTGAAATTTTCTTTGAATTTCTCTGTTAATATTTCTATGGACTAAAATCATAGTTCCTTTCAATCCATTTTAAACATTTCAAATGTTTTTTCTGACTTGGAGATCTAGAGATTACTTATCTTAATGAAAGATACCTTTGAAGTCTATGAGGAATTATAAGGAAATCCTTTCAGTTTTCCAGGGATTCTTTCTAATCTCTCTCAGTAAACTGATCAGATTTTGGAGGCTTTCAATTCGATGGATGGATAGAGTTTGGAGGTCGGGGACAATTTTCAACATAGCAAGGTTGAACATACAAGATACATGAAGACCCATGGATAATTCCTTCCAATTTTTCTGAGATGCTTTCTAATGGTTTTCCCATGTGAACTAATTAGGGTTTAGTGACCTTCATACAAGGTCACTCAAGAAAGTTTTTACCTAAGAAAGATTGCTCTTGTAGGTACTCCTTGCTGCAAGTTGGCCCGAAAAACATCTTTTTAGTTATTCAAGGTTGCTGCCTAATGACATTCCCATAACTGATTAGATTTAACTTATTTATGCTCACAGTTGCCAAAAATGGCCCCACAATTTTGATGAAATCTTGCAGGCAAAATCATAGTCAGGAAACTAATATTTGATAGAGAAATGTTGATCAGGATATTATCAACTACTCTCCTTCAAATATTTTGCTGACTGTTAATGAGATCATTGGAGTGCTTTACAAGTAGCATGAAATTGTATGTTTAAAATGCAATAACTGTAAATTATAGTGCTAAAATCTTTTTTTTTTCTATTGAACCGTGTCATTCATCCAGTAACAGTTGCAGATACAGATGAGGTTCAAGCTAGGGGTTCATTGAAACCCCCGAAACAGTTCAAAATGATAGCTTTCCTGCTACAAGTTGTTACCTTTCTATAGTTTTGGATTTTGCCCCCCCCCCCCCCCCCAAAAAAAAAAAAAACCTCAATAAGGTAGATCTACTTCTCTTTTAAAACAAAATTCACACAAATAAATCCTAAATCTGCCCTGAACCAATCAAGTTAAACATGTTCTCATGTGCAGCAGGAAATCACAACAGCTTACAGTGTTTGCTAAATCATTCATGTGAACATGAATTTGCCTCCCAATATTTCTTTATACATCTTTTTGTCTATTATCTTGTTATGGTGGTTTTTGTGAAGCCTCCTGGCAGAGTTATGTAATGAATGGTCAGCTTCTTTCCTATTGATAATTCCCACCCCATAAACAATACCTTTTGCCATATAGTTCCAATCACTGTTGAAAATGAATAACCTCGCACAATGAACCGTGTTTATTTGAAGATGCCCTGATTGAAAAGCTCACTAAAAGATTGGCTTAGAGTGACAAGCTCCTCAAAAAAGTTCATTTACATGTATATTTCATGCTTGTTCATGAGTAATCAGTCAATTTGCGTTCTATTGAGATGGATGTAGCTCCTGGGAGCACTCTGGGCGATGGTAATCTTGCATTCTCTGTCTCACTCTATTCATCAACTGTACGGAAACTGTCAGAACACATGCCTTTAAAAGGGTAAGATTACAGTATCATGAACAACAGAAACCTTAACCCGTTCATACTTTAGATTTTCTCAAGGCATCATTGTCTGGCTCTGTAATACAAGGAAGCCAGTCAAATCAAATCATTTAACAAGAATTTGGAGGATAGGTGTAAGTATAGTGTTCTAAATCATTTTTCGCCCAAACAAACGCTTCCTTAAGAATCATAAGGCTTTTTAATTGGCCACTGCAAGAATATAAATGGGTAAGTTGATATTAAACCCTTTTGAACTCATAGAATAACTTAAGAATTAAACACGATTTTATCAAAAGAAATTGAAGGAGAGTTGCTAGTAATATACCATGATGTACATTTCTCCTTCAGATATATTTCCAAATATGGTTAAACCTGAGATACTGTATAACTGGTTAATTTGGCGTGGTTTTTAATTTGGCGTTTTTTGGCGAATGCCCATCAACGCCTAATTAAAGATCGCATAAAAATATGTCTACATAAAGATGGCGTTGTTCTGACTGCTCCAGACGTCAAAATAAATACAGGGAAAATACTTTTTTGAAAAAAAACGCCAGCTTAAGTACAAGGCAAATTAACCAGTTATACAGCTAGTATATAGCCAACTTATCAGGCTGCTGTTTGCCGCTGTGAGCATCAATGGGTTAATGTGGGCATTCTGGCAATTAGCTTTCCCTAAACCACCACTGAGACCGAGTATGCTTTAAGTGATGCAAGGATGAGTAAGTTATCTCCCGCTTACGGCATTAATGCCCCATAATGATACAGTACAAGAGGATAGCAAAAAGCTCCATGCCGGCGTTATTGGGGTTAGGCGGTAGGTTGAGTAGTGGTAAGAGACCAGAGGTGCAGCTCGCCAGGTCCCAGCGTAGCAATGACAGGAGACAGTGTTCTCCGAGGCGAACATTATGGGATAGGCTGATAGTAAGAGCAACACTTCTCATTATCCTGGGGTAGACTTATGGGTCCCTGAAGAATGAGGCCACAAACTGTGAGGCGGAGGGAAATAAAGCCTAAAAAAAGTTGTTTGTTTCCTGTAACCCTACCCTAACAAGTTTTTATTCAAAAAAATCCCTACCCCAAAGTTTTTTACGCTCGCTCAACTCCCAATCAGCGTAATACATGCATATAACACACATTATGCTAAATAAATATTTTTACCGACCTACCTACCCTAATTTTTTTCTGACCGTTACAGGAAACAAACAATATTTTTTTCTTGGCCTAATGAAGAATGTCCAATACGTAGTACACTGGTAGGGGACACAGAACGAGAAGTAATATAGACCTCAAGTAACTTGTTTTTTCAATACGAAATATTGGTCTCTATAGGGCTGTATTTCTGACACAACAGGGTTGATGTATATATCCAAGGTGGAATGTATATCAAAGGTGGCCCTATTGGGTGAGGCCGTCATGTTCGTTGGTGTCTATGGATTGTTATGCATTGCTCTCTGAATACTTCATGATGATCCAAACCTTGTAAAGAAATCTTCCATATAGGGAATAGAGCTGTCAGAAGTATGGAAAAGCAACAATGAAAAACATCTCAATATTCATAAATGTTTTCACCTCTATTGCATCACTGAATTAACTAGGATGCGCACATGTATACATAGCACATGTATCAGTATTGAAATTGCCTGTTTTGCCTTTTAACTCTTCGTGCTTAAGAGTTGCTCAAGTGTGTGTTGTCTGTAGCTGTGATACTGTTGATAATGACACTGGAATTTAGATTGGTTTTACCATCCATCAAATATTTCAACAACGTAATTACCGGTAACTATTATATATATGTATGATTGAAAAAAATTAAATTGGATTTAATCAAAAAATGTTATCTAATGTTATCAATATAAATTTACTAATCCAATTATTATACATTCTTAACAAATATTAGATGACAATGATTCTTGATGAGCAGATTATTTTTCTGCTGTAAAGTAATAGAGATCAAGACAAGATCAAGGAAAACTGTAAGCATGAATGATTTTAAATTGTTGAAATCGGCTAAAGACATTAGCAGTGTTTTCTGTTACTTCAGGCCACTCTAATTTAATACCTTGTCTTACGAGCTTTTTTTGGAAAAAAAATCCTGTCAGACTCCAAAAAAAAAAAAAAGAAAAAGTGCAAGTTTTAAGAATATTCATTGTAAGTGTGATTCAATCAACTACAGAATTTATCAATGCTGTAGTAGAGCCTTAGACTTGAGGATGTACATCTCCCAACCCTTCAGGTTACAGGGAGTAATTGATTGATTGATTTATGTAGTTAAGAATAGGCCTGGTAGAAACATATTGCTACTAGTTGTAGTCAGCAGACTCTAAAAAAATAAAAAGCCACATTTTTCAACTTTTTTTTAAATTCCAAAATGGCTCATTTCCTGCCTCTGGAGCTCGTAAGACAAGTAAATAAATTGGAGTGGCCTTATAAAGAATTGAGAGTATTACTCAACCAGTGGCACCTATAGAAAATTGGCTGATAATAGATCTTGTAAACTGTTAATTATGTTAAAGAAATATAAGACTAGATGTTAACAAGTTAGCAAAACAGCCTTTTGAAGGGGATCATTATGTGTCAATGAAAGTTAAGAGTTTTCATACATTATCATATATTCAGGAGAAAACCAGTTAAGCTGAAAGTGAGTGATTAATACGTCAGGGGTGCTAGAAAATGTGACATCCTGTGATAGATTATACAAGTCTGTCATTTTAGGTTAAGCGTTTCTGTGGCCGAGCCCTTGGAGAGCATTTCTATTGCCCATTGAGTGATTTGGTGTACCTGACTGACAGGTTTACAGCCGTTCCTCCACCACCTCCGCCACTTGCACCACTTTACCACCGCCGCTGCTGCCACCACCTCCTCTGGCCACGTCAATGGGTGTCAGCTGAAGGAGAAGACGTTCCCTCAGCAGCCTCAGAGTCCTGTCTGACTGTCTGTCTGGCCTCCCCATTATCCCTTTCTTGAGAGAGAGAGAGAGAGAAAGAGAGAGAGAGAGAGAGAGAGAGAGAGAGAGAGAGAGAGAGAGAGAGAGAGAGAGAGAGAGAGAGAGAGAGAGAGGGAGAGAGGGAGGGAGGGAGGGAGGGAGGGAGGGAGAGAGAGAGAGAGAGAGAAAGAGAGAGAGAGAGAGAGAGAGAGGGAGAGGGAGAGAGAGAGAGAAAGAGAGAGAGAGAGAGAGAGAGAGGGGGGGAGGAAGGGAGTGATGGAAAGAGAGAGAGAGAGAGAGAGAGAGAGAGAGAGAGAGAGAGAGAGAGAGAGAGAGAGAGAGATCAGCGAAATTGGCAAGCCATATGCCTATTTTTGTCATTAACCCATTCATGCTTAAAGTACACTCTAGAAAATCTCATCTGGAACGATTTAAGCAAGAATTCAAATATTGTTTGAAGAAAAGACATTGCTTTACTTCTGATTGATGTTGACTCCTTCAGATATTTTCCAAAAGATGCTTTTGACATAGAGATGTAGGTCATTAACTCCTGCCTGTCTGGTTTTGCCATTAACCCATATACTACTAGAGTTTCCCAGAAGAGAGTCTTGTTTGGAACAATGATGATTATGTAAATATTTCTGGAATAAAGCAAGAATTTAAAAAATGTTTGGAGGGAGGTCATTGCTTTACTTCTTATCGGTATTTCTCTGAAAAATATTTTACGAAAGATGCTTCTGACTGAGAGAGATCATTGAAATAGTCAGGTCATTGTCCTGTCTATCTGTCTGTCTTTGCAATTAAACCAATTTTCCTTGTAAAGTATCTTTTGAACTCTGATAGTTATGTAAATATTTCCGAAGTGATGCAAGAATTGGAGAAATATTTCAAACTAAGTTGTGGCTTTTCCTCTATTTGATAGTTCTTCAAATATTTTCTAAACAATGTTTTTAACATAGAGATATGTTAGGCCATCATAGGGTAATTTTATTATTAGTACTAGAATTCATACATGTTTTAAGCCAACTGTGGGGACTCATCTGCAGCTTAAGCTCTAGCTGCCAGTGAAGTAGGGATTAGATATTATACTACTAGGAATAGAAGAGTCCCAAGTCTCACATAATGAGCTTCATAGAGTATCAGAGGGTGTGATCTGCTGGTGATCCTTAACCCTTATGCTGCTTGTGGTTAATTTGGCCAATACAAAATGATGCAGAAATACAGAAAAAATATTGAAACCTGGGCGAATGGGTACTCATCTGAGTACTCAGGGAGAGCTTAATTTCCAATGAATACCAACAATGACAGGGTTTAGATGGTTTTCAAAAATCCTTGCGTCCTTGTGCTTTGGATGAAAGTAGCCTCAGCAGCATAGGGGTTAGGAGACTGGTGTTGGGGGGCTCATGAAGTCTGCAAACCAAAGTCACAGCATTTCCCATAGGGTTGCGTTCCAGCTCGTTTCACTGTTCAAGCTCAAGGGACCTCTTATCTTTTGTAACTGGTATAAGATAGTAGTCATCACTGTCGCTGTCAATTTAAAGTCACATCAACTGAAGCTCAAAGGTACAAGTTGTATATACAGCAGCACAAATGTTGGCTGCAAAGAGAATCTATTACCCCAAAAAACTGATTCTGGAAAATGTCATGGGTTGCAGTTTACCAATATGCCTGAACAAACAAGCATACACAATAAACGTTTTCTTGTAAAGCAAAGGGTAGGAAAAGAAAACATGGAAAAATCCTGTCCAGTCAGTGATGGGCTACTATTAACAATCGTTACATACCCTTACCAAATGTAGCAAGAACAACAGAACTTCTTAGACATTGCTAGGAAAATGCCAGGATTTCCTAGCAAGTTAAGAACATTTGGTATGGGTTTGTATTCTGCTAGGAATTGAAGTCTCTCTTACTGTTGAACAAGATCTGCTTTTTGTCTTCTAAGCTGAGAGTGAGTGATCTCCAAAGCACATGATGCTAGAAGAGCAATTAGCCTTATAACCCAAGGTTAGCGCATGATTAGACTTTGAATAACTTCTGTAATTGGCATGAAACCAACGCTATAACCAGAATATGTATTTGAACATGAGGTTATAGCTATTACTATAACTCATCTACATCAAAGCATCAGCAATCACCTTGAAATCATGACCTTGAAATTTATTTCAATTTCTGGTTAACCTTTAAGTGACTGCTGATTAATGTGTATTTGTTAAAACATCTGCTCCCCCTCACAAGATCTCCCTTAACCCTTATGCTGCTGATGGCTAATTTGGCCAATACAAAATTATGCAAAAAACCTGAAAAATTTCTGAAACCCTGGCAAATGGGTACTCATCTGAAAGTACTCAACGAGAGCTATCCAATGAATACCAACATGACAGGGTTTAGATGTTTTTCCAAAATTTTTGCGTTCTTGTGCTTTGGACGAAACTACCCTCAGCATTGGAAGGGTTAGCTACTTAGACTTGTTACACGTCTCTGTGAAATTAATTCCTGCCTCCATGATTTCCCCCTGAGTTGACGTAGAGGTTGACTGTAACTTTTAGAAATGGGGGCCACTAGTAGCAAGCCTTTATGCTCCCTTATTCTAATCAGAATACTAACAGCTCAGGAATAATACATATTCAATATTCTTAAAATATTACTAAACACCTGGTTCTTTTTTCATTTTACAACATGGATAAAACAGATTGATCAAAACTAAGGATTACAGTTACTTGTGAATGATTGTGAATATTCTTGTTTGTATAATTTCTTTTTCAAACATCTTTGGAGTGGTTTATTTTTAGTACACAAAATGGTTAATTTAAAATTAAAGACATGTTCAGACATTAATAAATCTCATTTTGTGTATTGTGTATGCTGTTAAGGGAGAAGTTGTTATAGATATATTATGTAGGACTTTTTTTGTTTTTTATTACAAGGATGGTTCGAGACCTGCTATCAACAAGTGTTATCTGGATCAATGATACTTTAGAAGCAATTCTGCAATTTAGATTTGCAACATATTTATGTATGATACTTTGTTTGTGTTCTAATTAATATTCATTAGATATTTATAAGAAAGATGCTCTGCTTACAAAATCAGTCAGAATGTTTTGTGCACTGCAAACTTTAATTGATGGAAATTACTGGGCAAACTCAAACAAACTTTGATTAGTCCAATTGCCTTAAATATATTTGTTATTTAGGCCACTCCAATTTATTTAATTGTCTTACGTGCTCAGGAGGTAGGAAATGAGCCATTTTGGAATAAAAAAAAAAGTTGAAAAATGTGACTTTTTATATTAAAATTTTTTTTTTAGAGCCTGACGACTAGGACTGGACTGGTAGCGATATGTTTCTATCAGCCTATTCTCAACTAAATAAAATCAATCAATCTATTAATCCCTGTAACCTGAAGGGTGGGAGGTATACCTCCTCAAGTCTGAGGCTCTACTACAGCAATGATAGCTTCCTGTAGTTGATTGAATCACACTTACAAAGAATATTCTTAAAACTTGCACTTTTTTTTTTTTTTTTGGAGTCTGACAGAAAATTTCAAAACCACTTTCGTCCGTAAGACACCAAAGATCATTTTTTTCTTTCTTTTTTTTTTGAGTCTGACAGGATTTTTTTTCCAAAAAAAGCTTGTAAGACAAGTAATTAAATTGGAGTGGCCTTAATGTATTTGTGAGGAATATTTACAATGTGTATAAAAAGTATTTGCTTAGCTTTCAATATTTTAATAACAGTTACATCTTTCATTAAAATATTCCTTCAAGTTGACTTTGAATTTTAATGCAATGATAGTTCTAACCTAGCTTACTGCAGCTGAGCATATGAAGCGTATATTGCATCATCATTTGACCCTTCTGACCAGATATCGTAACATTGTTAGGATTTCATTAAGTTAGGAACTTTTACTTCCTAATTCTTTAAGTCTCACTATTTTTGGTAACTAGCTGCTAATGTTATTACTAGGCCTCAAGTGATACTGACGCCTAGATGTCTAATGTCTAAGCAAGGCATGTAGTTAAGCCAGCACAACTTGTAGGGGTTCACAGTTTGCCAAAACAGATTATAGGCAAATGATCTAAGGGTATGTAATACTAGTGGTTGCCAAGTTTTGGGTGCTGTTTTTGGCATCATCAATCTATTTATATCTGATCAGATGGTGGGCTCTTCTCCTTGGTGGCTGACAGATGGACTATGTCTCATCCCCAACTTACACAGACACTCATCTTTAACCTGTATATGCTTAATATAACCCATTAATGCTCAGTGTAGTGGCCATAAGGGGCGGCCTGACCATTTTGGCAAAATCTTTCAGGGGAAAGCATGGTTCGTAAAATATTTGAAGCAGAAATGTTAATCAGAATACTACCAACAACTCTCCTTCAAATATTTTCAAAAATAATTCTGAATTCAACAGTATCAACAGTATCATAGAAGAACTCGGTTCAGTGAGAATGGGTAAAGGACTTCCTCCAGCAAATGTCACCTGAATCGGATATTTTCAACAAATCATTGGGAATTAAGATGCATTTTATGGAATATTTCAAGGAGCACTATTGGTAGTGTTCGTATGTACATTTCTCTTTTAAATATTACACTTATGATGCCTTTACTTAAAATATTGCACAAAAAAAATTGTCAGGCTGCTTTTGGCTGCTGTGAGCATTTATGGGTTAAACTGTACACAAGCATGGAGATCTCTTCAACACACTCACACACACCACACATATGCTAGCTAGCTCATAGTCAAATTCCACCATACTTCCCGCGAGAACTCAAGACTAAAATCTTGCTGTGTGTGGTGTCAGCAGAATGCATGGTGTATATATATAGTAAGACTGATTTTGGAGAGAAGTCCAATGTTTTCTTTGTAAATGTACATTATGAAATGGGTATGCACAAGAAAACTGAATGTAGTTCTCTTTTGATATAATTCATCTTAACCCATTTATCCATAAGCCTGCCATAAAGACTTGATAAGTTTAGGAATATAATAAATATTAAAGCAGTTTTCCAAAGATAATCGGAAATGAAATGTTACTCCTGACTAAAGCCATTCAAGCCTGAAGATCTCCTTGACATGGGTCTATGATACCTTAGAACATAATTTTGAAAATAAGTAAAAATTGGGAAAATATTAGAAGGAAAGTGGTAGGTTCATATACTTGTCAGCTGAGGATAGCTGTTAATTCATCTGAAGGTAGCTGCTAATGACAAATATGAACCAAGCAGCTTCAGATAAGCTAATAATAAAATAAAATGGCTGCTGCCAGTAGCCTCATTTCTCGTGTGTTAAGATGTGTTTTAACAGCAATATACTTCTTGTAAGAAGGTTGGCAGTGATGGGAACTTGGGTTCAAGAAAATAATACTCTATTTGGGCCTATGTTTTATTCATGATGTAATTTTCCTTTAATTAGCATTTCTCCTGTAAATATTTTCTAAAAATAGCTTTTGTTTGAGAGATATTGCAAATATAGTCAGATGGTTTTGTGCAGGGCCTAACAAGCATGAAAGGGTTAAGCAACAACTCAGGTCCCTCTGTTGTGATTTTATGCTTAAGAATTATACATTCTGAAGCCACATGGCAATTAACATTACTTGTCTAGAAATCTCTCCAATCGTAATTGGTTAGTAGTGTGGCTCTTCCAGATATTTATTTTGTGCAAATGGGCTTTATTATTGTTTCCATCATAATTATGCACTCAGTCTTTTGTTATCATTTATCAGTTATTACAGACAAAATCGCTCTTGATATTATCTTTCTGCTAGCATCCCCAATCTGCAAGCATCCACAACACATGACGGGGTTCTCAACGAACTTCTTAATGTTTTATAGGTGCAAGAATCAACGTTAACTCAAAACGTTACTGGACCCGTAGGACCAGTAACACCTAGGATCTACTGGTCCTGCAGATTTTTATTGATCCTACACTGTCTTTCTTTAACATAACAAGAAATGACATTGCATAAAGTTCACAACAACATTTATTTTTGTTCATTTTATCTTCATTTATTTCAAAAACATTTTGGGACATTTTTGAGGAGAAATTTTTAATTTTTTACTGGCAGAAAGCCTTTTTTTGGAATTTTTATTGGTCTGTGGCCCGCGGTTCACTGTTAGTGTCGAGCTCAGTGGTCAATGAATATTTTTGTTTAATATTTTCATTGCATTGATGTCAGAAAGAATTGATTCACTTTACTCTATTCAGAAAAACCTGATATTGAAGAAATGTGTGTCAGGTTTTACAAGAAGGGAATAACATTATAAGCTACCACTTTTTCTATGTAGGAAAAGTTAATCAACACACCCATTTGCCTGTCATTTCCTGACAACCTTGCATGTTAGTCCTTGGATGTAATTCATCTACAGGATGATTATGGTAGTTTAATACATAATTGATATTGACATACTATGATTTATTGAGATGGCTGTATGTGCACTGTGAACCAGCAATAATTCACTTTTTTCATCATCAATTATCCTTGTTATGTTTTATGCTTATCCTTAAATTGTCATTCAAACAGCATAAATTTGCAGATTATTGGTGATTAAATTTCAATAAATTGGCAGAAATAAAACAAACTAGATGGACTTTGGTCATTGCTATTAAAGAAAAAATGGATTGTGGTCTGATAATGAAAAGGCTTTAACATTCTCCCGTCCATATCATGCTAAGATTCAGGGATCAATCAGGGATATGATAGCGTTATTCAAGGGCCTGATTTAATCCTACGATTGAATATATACAGAAAACCTTGCTTAACAAAAACTTAAAATGCCTCCCTTGGATTTTCACTTATCCTGGACAAAAGCAGTGGTCCAAAACAATTCCTGTCCACTTACATGTTAATAATGTAACTCAAGATTTCGGTTATCTCTTACCCAGCTTGCTTCGG
Source organism: Maea johnstoni (assembly GCA_963942565.1). Taxonomy (NCBI): domain Eukaryota; kingdom Metazoa; phylum Annelida; class Polychaeta; order Spionida; family Magelonidae; genus Maea; species Maea johnstoni. Next base: position 56,294,890 of record OZ012684.1, on the reverse strand, counting down.
TCCCTATTTGTCGAGGTTAGTGAGGTTTTCTGTATATGTGATTTAACAATATTTCTATTCGTTATTATGATTGTATAATGATTGTTGTTGTTGTTTTTGTATAGGCCATCCACCCCCTCCTGACAGCACACACCATGCTATGCAGGGAGCCCAGACAATGACTAAAAAAGGTAAGATATCTTTTTCCTTCTTTTACCCAACCATTTCTGGAGCATGCCCACGGTCTGATATTTTAGGTAATATCTTATTGACAAAACATGATCTAGAGAAATATTTGATTAAAAGTTGTTGTCCCTGTCAGGTTCAACAATCCTTCTTCATATAATTTTAAGATATTGCTCAATTTCTAGTGTTATGTTGTAATTTTTCAGACCATGGATGAACTCTAGAAGGGAATGGGTTAACCCATTGATGCTTGGAGTTTCCCCAGAAAAGCATTGTCTGCATCTAAAATAATCATGAATATAGCTAGGTAATTTTGCATAAATGCTCAAAATAATTGAAGGAGATTTGAGGTTTGGGATTTGATCAATATTTCTCCTTCAATTATTTTCTGAAAAGACATTTGATGGGAAGATATTGTTATAACTGTCAGGCTGTTTTGAATGCTACATGTACTACATGCATGAATGGGTTAACCCATACATGCCCATAGTGCCCTAAGCTGCCCTGCGTTACTCATTCTAAGAAAAATCCTCCCAATAAAACATATTTAATTTTTAAAAAGTCATTCCTTATCTCTTTGCTTTAAGAAAATTACCATGGATTCAGATGATTTTTTCCAAGCGGAACTCTATGCATTAATGGTTAAAATCTACATCTGCACCTCATTATTCATTAACACGCAATTCCTTTCAGGTTTTCCGGTTTCAGGATATCTCTGAGATGTAAATCTAGCAACTATAAGTACTGGTGGACACAAACAGGTTGGGTTATGGAGTGTAAGGTTAAACCACCCCTCACTTACAAAAGTGATGTGGAGGATGAAAATATTTATGAATAACAAGACTAATAAAGATTGCCCAGAAGTGTACTTGATGTCAGTACTATTTTAAGCTTATATGAATAAAGAGAGAATAAAACTGATGTATGTGTTTTATAGCAGTCCCACATGCGTGGCTTGCTGCCTCCAATTCCTCTAACCGGGGAGTGACTTTTTTCCCTCGGTAAAAAAAATCCACCAAGTTATTTCTTCAGGCAAGTCCTATTCCTAGTGTTTCAACGGTGACTGTATAGTGTGACAAGAAAGTGCACTTTAAAAGCTGTTGGGAGGAAGTAAACAGGAACCACAGTAAACCAGCATCAAGTAGAAACGGGATCTCTGCAGCGACGGACTCTCGGTGGAAGCGTGGAGCATCCCATGCAGCTGGCTACTTGATGTATGTATGTGCTGCTGGGATGCTGCAGGAACCAACGACCAAGTTCACTTTGAAGTGTTTTTCCTGCTGCTGCTGCGACTACATGTACTATGTGCACATGTGATGGTGGTTCTACACTGTGACATCTATAGACCCTGTTAGGAGGTGACTTATTATCATTGACTAGACTTCCACCAGGCTTACTAGTCACAACCACTAAGGATTCACATGCTTCTAACTAAAGGTGCTAAATATTGCTGCTTATAAATAGGGAAGTAATAGTCCTACACCAGATGCGGTGTACTCTTAGATTGGTTGTCATTGTGGCCTAAAACTTCATCAAACTTAAAGAAAATGTTTATATATATATATTTATATATATATATATATATATATATATATATATATATATATATATATATATATATATATATATATATATATATATATATATATATGTATATATATATATATATATACATATATCTTCATATATATATATATATATATGTATATATATATATATATATATATATATATATATATATATATATATATATATATATATATATATATATATATATATATATATATATATGTGTGTGTATGTGTGTATATGGCCTAAAAAATGTTTGTTTCCTGGAACGCAACCCTAAGAATTGTGACCCTAAATTTTTTCACCCTCCTAACTCCCAAACACCTATCTACAGGAGTAGAACACTGCAGAGAGAGAGAGAGAGAGAGAGAGAGAGAGAGAGAGAGAGAGAGAGAGAGAGAGAGAGAGAGAGAGAGAGAGAGAGAGAGAGAGAGAGAGAGAGAGAGAGATATGAGTCCAACTGTATTTACCTATTGAGAGATTGTCATATACAATGTCATGGGAGTTTTATTGAGGTGAAAACATAAAAATCCTTACAATTTTTTTACAGTCCTGAAGTGTCATTTTTGAGGGTTTTGGTGTCAAAATGACACCTAGACACCCTGCTGGCTATAAGATCTTGCTGGAAAATCTGTTAGCTCTTTTTATGTACTACTAGTATGCTACCGTGGGTTAATGATCCATAGAGAAAAGCTCTGTGTTCATAAGTGGCTGAAGGTTATTTGGGAAGAAGAAATGGAAGCATTCTTCTCATTCTTCAACAAAATATGACACCTACAGTTGCTAGTTGGTTTCTCATTCTACCTCATAACACTTATGCTGCTCATGGCTGATTTGGCCAATACAAAATGAGGCAAAAAACTGAAAAAATGACTGAAACCCTAGAACATGGGTACTCATATGAGAGTTAACTTAGTGGGATCTTTCTGATGAATACCAACATGACAGGGTTAGATATTTTTCAAAAATCTTTGTGTCTTTGCGTTTTGGATGAAAGTAGCCTCATCATTAGAAGGGTTAAATTCTCTAGTTCAAAGGATCTTTGTATCCTAATCAGCTCCTGGTAACAGAGCTTGTCATGATAACTCTATTAGCCCTTTAATACCTGTAGTGTCCAAAGGAGGCCTTGGTGTTTCTGTGATTTTTTTTAAAACTATTAGTGGAAATCTTAATCAGAAACTTACTAACAGGTTTCTTTCAAGCAATATATGTTGGCAACGAAGTTGAACAACACAAAGGTAACACTTATGCCGTCCCTTTATATACTTTGACCTCATAAAAAGTGTTTTAATCACATCAAAAGTTGAAAGTGAAAGAAACATCAGAACTATGTTGATTTTCCACATATTCTATCAACCATTTGTTTTTATTTTAGGTAATTCTGTCAAACACATCAAACTAAATGGAAATGCATTTTATGAAGGTTTTTCTCTTTGCATCTTTTTATATGCATATTTTCAAAAGCTATTTAAAAATTGATGTTGGAGCATTAGTTTATGTAGTTGCAGTTGTTATGTGTAAATAAAGGTGCAAGGAAGCATGGCCAACACTATAGTAGGCACGAGATGCATGTATTCATATTGGCCAGGTAGGGTTAGGAGAAGCTGCAATGTACTATTCCTAGTCAAAATACCACTTGCCAAATCTCAAAATACATAATTGTCACTAAACTGAACTCTTTATCAATTGATCTATATAGAAAACTAATTGGAAAAAAGGAAATTAATAAGTGTCTGTTTTCTGATCGAAATCCTTTATTTGGATGGCATCTGTATGAAGCAGAGAGGTAGATGCAGGGACATGTAGGGAGGGGCCATTTACATACAACCACATTACATTGCGTGTTGCACAGTGCGACTAATTTGTTTGCTGTCAGAGATGAGTTATCTAGGTTATGTGTTAATACCTAGGTTTTGTATATCTCTGTTGCAGAATTAATCAGTGCTGCACTCGGGTCATTCTAAAGCCATCAAGTGTTGCCATCTAGTGAAGATACAGTATACTGAACAACTTGTCAAAAGTTGTTCTCAACATGTGAATTTTAGTTCACAACTCATCATATAGATGGCAGCATAGGAATTGGGTCTTTAGCATACATATTACTGGTGCCAGTGAGACAGTCCCCTGATGCTCATTACGGTACACAATGCAATGGTAATTTAAAAGTGTGTTGTATTACAAATTGCCTTTATTAACATCGTAGGACTGACTTGTCAAGGATTTGTGGAGTCTTGCTGTTGTTTGAACTGGATATGTTTACTAGGCTAAATAAACTATTTACGCTGAAAATGAACAAAACAGGAAATTCTTGATATTCCAACATGGGTCTTAAAAACCTACTTCCTTAGCCTTGGAGGTGATTGCTCTATAACATCATTATTTTTTAATCATTCTATTTTTAATTGCTGCTTTTTATTTGGAATTCAGTTTTTCAGATAAGACCTGCAGTGGGATACTAATTGGAGCTCACTCTTTGTATTGCCTGCTGCAAGTGTAGTAGTTTAAGTCTTACAGCATTACTGCTGGGAATTGCATTTGTTGAATGGAATAAGGTTGGATGGATTTGATAGTGACTAATTTCTCTTCCTGTTCCTGTAGCAGTGTAGCAGAAATGAGATTGGACAGTACAGTCAGCTATTAACCTTCTCTGTATAGTGCCCATGTAAACTACTGATATGTACTCTCTCATCACCCAAAGCAGGGTCAGCTATGAATCAAAACAATCCAACACACATTTATATAAACCACAGATATATACCCTTCCATCACACAAAGCAGGGTAAGCTATGAATCTACACTCTAGTACAAATATACACCACAGATATGTACCCTCCCGTCACACAAATCAGGGTCAGCTATGAATCTACACTCTAATAAAAATATACACCACAAATATGTACCCTCCAATTGCTGCAGTTTTGTGGTGTGATAGATTCAAGTGGCAGCATCTAGGAGGGAATCCAGAGTACAGACTGCGGACGGACCGGACCGCCTGGCACACAGCTAGACCAGCAGTGCTTGAGTGTCTAAGCGTTAAATTAATAGGTAAGCAATGTGCTGATCAGAAATAAATGAGGGGGCTGCCTCCACAAGTGGTTAGGATTACATGGGTGCTTAAGTCAAATGGTGCTGATGGCGCTGGGCTTTAAACATGGATCCGGGATAGCGGCGGATCAATAGCGTTCTCAACGGGCAAGTCACCCTCACAGCCACGCTGCTCCCACGAGAACCAGCTCCTACTACACTACGGGGAAAATTATAACAAAAACCAGTGACAGTTGCCATGTACCATTTGTAGAACCCTAAGTCACCAGAAAATGTTTTGCCTATTCCATTTTTGTTTCCATGGTTGCATGTGGTGCCAAAATCAGCCTGACACATTGGATGAATTCTTTCAGGCTAAAACATAATTGGGAATATATTTGAAAGAGAAATTATAACCAGAACTCAACTTACAATTTTTTTTCAAATATTTTCAATGTTTTGCTTTATTTGCATATTATTGTTGTTGATAGTATACTCACAATATTTGAAAGCAGAGTTCCAGGCATACATAAATTAATGAGTTACAGGGTCTGACAATAACCAGAAAACTCTACAAGCCTGGTAGGGCTAGTGGCATATGGAATATACTAGTCCTACTCCAACCTGTACTGGCCCTACCTGAAAATCCAAATAATCATTAAAACTTGACCCCTTTTATTATCTAAATATGCAAGAAAATATGCTATTAATCTAAATCTTCCTAAAGGCACCCACCAAAATTTCAACATGTCAAATAATCAATCTTATCGTGACTGGTAAATTTGTACTAGTCTGGTAGGGCTACAAGGGTTAGTAATTTACTAGCCCTACTGGCCCCTTTTCACATTTTTACTAGTCCAGACTAGTAGGGCTACCTTGTACGTCGGAGACTGAGTTATATTCCAAGTTGCCAGACCATGCTGCAGGTGCAAATATGTTAAATGTGGATGATCATATTTTCATAATATCACATGGTTTCTGAGGTAGGAAGATTGGTCTGCCAATGTAAAAAGAGAGGAATAAGAAGTGGTCTTTAGTGCAGGGTTTCCATAGATATCCAGTGACAATGTAGGCATTGTGTTGATGATCATCCCTGATCATCACTGTTGTCGGTCAGTGTTCCCTTGTGGACAATAAAAAGATGCGCTACCCTATGAATTTGCCAATGTGTAATCTTAGCTAAGCCCCTGAAGCACTTTATCATTGACTGGCTTTGATGCATGTAAAACCATAATGTGTTTCTAAGCTATTTCTCATTTTTATTGCAGTTTGATGTTTTTTCTCTTGCGACGCATCTCTTTTTGACATTCTTTTGTTATTCGAGTGAGCAAATGTTCAGATCAACTCTTGATAATTTCATGCCCTTATCCTCGTTTAGACTGAAAGGTATATATTGACATTTTTGATAATAATGTTGGAATTTGAGTCAGATTTTCTTTTAATCCGATTTTTGGCACTTTTTTTATGTAACATTATTTTTCTATAATTCATCACTTGAAACAATAAGAACTTCTAACTGCAAGGCCACTTAAAATAGCTGCTTCAAGTTGGGTAAAGTTGATTTTTTTTGTATAGCTCAGAATATAGGTTTTTTTAATTTCTTCAAATCCAAGTCACTCCAATATTAAAAAATGTCGGATGTTGAATAGGGATGGGGATCGTTGAGAATTCTACGGTTCGGTTCGGTTCTCGGTTTTGCTTCTACGGTTCGGTTTTATTACGGTTCCCCAAACGGTTTATTTATGACATTTCTTGGATACAAAACTACGCAATGGAATGCGTGGCTGAACTTGCCTGAACTGGAAAGTTCTTGAAACTTCCTATATACTAGCTCCCTGGCCACTTTCTCTACGCTCAGAAGGCTTCTGAGCATAGTGAAAGTGGGCAGGGTACCAGACTTGAGAGATTTTGAAATGGCTGTTTGATCGTTGCGCTTGGCAGACATTGTGAGGCCAGCGAGGAGGTAGGGGCTGACAGTTTTATTACGCCTCCAGGAACCCTGTGCATGCATAGAAAACCGAACCGTTTAGAGGGAGGTCCGGTTTTTGACTGGTTAACCGCAATGCTCAGACCGGTTTGAACCGGTTCCCGGTTTCTGGTCCCCATCCCTAATGTTGAAGGAAACCTGCAAAACTACTGATTTTAAAAGAACAATTGTTTTATTACATCTCTATGTTTTTTCTTGGTAGGTTCTTGTTAAACATTTCTTCTCTCGGCTTAAGAAAAATTTGCCTTACAATTAGACAGCTCATTCTAAATTTGAAGTATTGACTTGAAATGAATTTTTTTATCAATTTTCAGTCACTCAGGTTTAGATTACTTTATTAGGTGCAGTCTGAAGATTTCGTTTTTTTCTTCCACTACCCAATGGTATTTGACTTTTCCTGCTGAAAAGTGTGAAAGAGTGAGCGTTTTCCGCGACTGACTAGGCGTTGATTAGTTGCCTCTCCAGTCCTTTATTAATTGTGACAGCTGAAAAGAACGCTGATTAAAAAATTCCTTCTCTGCCAACAAAGGCATTAAAGTACAAAAGGCAATCAGTGGGTGCAGTAAAGAGGCTATTGATGGATGTAAAAGAAGAGTGGACAACTCAAGTAGAATTGATTGCTAATTTTTCCAACCGACTTTACGTTTTTTCCAACAATTTGAAGATGCACCGGAATTCTGAAATGAGATTTGAGCTATGTCTAAGGTACTCAGTGTCAGTGGTGCTAAAATAGTTCTGCCTTTAATTGCAATTTGTTTATGCTTCATCAAAAAGTGAGTGATGTGACAAAAATTTCAAAACTGAGCTAGAAAAACTTTTTGGTATGAGGCTCATTTTTTAAGTGAAAACTTAATTTTAAAATGAACTTTACATTTATCATTACATTGTAACCTCAAAGTTAATGCAAAATTATTGATTTATAGATTTTAGAATTTTCAGAGAGCACATACTTTTACTTTTGCAGGGCTCAACATTAAGAAAAAACTTCATAAGCCCAGCAGGGCTAGTTACCGTAACTTTTACTAGCCCTGAAACATTTTTGCTAGCCCTGATAATGATATTAGTAACAACATTTTTCAAATAGTGACCTACCCCATAGGCTCTGTTGATAACATGAAAAGAGTGCAGTGTATTGTGTTGAATTGAGTTATAATATCATCCAGGTATGCAGAACCAAAGGAGGGCTTCATACTTTTTTAAGCGCTGATATTCAAATCCTATCTAGCCCCTTGGGGCTACTCACAGGTTGAATTTACTAGCCCTGACTTTCAATAACTAGCCCGGGGCTACGGGGCTAGCCTTAACGTCGAGCCCTGTTTTGAATATTGTCGATAATGTTTTTCTATAAAATATCAAATTAGAATATAACAGCCTTCTTCTACTACTACTACTACTACTACTACTACTACTACTACTACTACTACTACTACTACTACTACTACTACTACTACTACTACTACTACTTTATATTATGTTTATACAGAATGTAATGATAGAGGCTGATGTTTAGGAAGAAGTTTACCAATGATTCCAGCAGTCACCTTGCAGCAATCATAATGTGGTTCTCCTACTCTATAGTGAGTCATTAAAACTGTTCTCTCCTATGCAAATATTTGTCATAATTCTGTACTGTGTTAATCAATCCGCTGATGTAAAGCGTTTCTAAAGCTTCTCTCGCGTGCGGTGCTGGGGATATTGAGATTGAGGTGTATCATGTTGACAGTCAGGGAAGATGCAGGATGCTGGCGGGCGCTACAGGGGCTGTGTAACATGTATTGTGTTCTGAGAAAATTGCCTGGGATGAATGTAATCTATTTATTGATGGAACATCTTCTTCCTGCAGGTAGAGATTCCTTTGACCTTTAGGAAAGAAAGCCAGATGTTGTAACACTACTACCTTGAATTACCTATATGTAATGTGTCCTTTGCTGCAGCACAGCCCGGGAGATCTAAGAGAGCATTTTGAGTGATCAGATAAGCCTCCTAGGTTACATTTTTTATCTCCATTTAGGGGACTAGTTTCATAATATATTATTTTTTACCACTTTATATATCGATCTCCTTGCTTTTCACTTTAGATCTTATGCCAAAGGTACAAATTATAAATTAAAGATTATATGCATGCTCAAATTAAATTTTGTTTTAGCAATTAGAGATTCTATAATGCAAATGCAAGTACTTGTGAAAAAAAAGTGTGTTTATCTTTTTGGTAAATTTACTTCAGACAATATTTTTCTAAATGTACACAATGGAGAACCTTTAAAATGCAAAAATGCAAAAGGTCAACTTAGCCCTTTAAAAGGAGAGAATTATTAGGCACCTGTGTTTTTTCCTTAGCCATTGTTATATTTCCTATGTTCCCCATGTGTCACACCCATCATACCATCAGTCACAGGGAGGCATGTTTTGTTTCAGTTTCATGTATTCCACTCCTGGGCCATCTCGCTGTGTTTTTGTTTTTCTCCTGGGCACCTACTCTTGTTTTGTTAATCCCAGGTATGATTTGGTTGCATGTCTGTGTGTCTCAGAGGAGGTGGTATCACACAGCATACTCCTAAGCTCGCTATTGTTCATCATTGGTTTGCTCATTGGAAGTAGCAGAGGATTATAGTATAACAGATGTGCTCTATTGAGGCCAAGAAAAACGAATGTTTGTTTCGGGTTACTGGACCTTTCAAAGTATGATGCTGTTCTTAAGTTATGATTTCTCGTTTTTAATAATGTATGTTTTTTGAGTATCAGGTATTTTGATTCAATATTTTTCATTGAATGTACAGGAATAAGTATAATTCCCGATATTTTTGATATGCAATATTAAAAAATACCAAAAAGAAAAGAATAAATAAAGAAAATGACAATAAAAATCATAATATAAAACATGATTTAACCCAGTCATGCTTGTAGTTGCATTAACAATGGCCTTAATAATTTCATATCTAACTTCTAAGGAAGCAGTTATTATCATTTTCAGGGGAATATGAGGACCAGAACTAGATAGTCCTAGTAGAATGTTTCCCTAAACATTGATATAAATGATGGAAGTGCATACTTAAAGCCATATAATATCTCTTTCCCATTCACCTCTAGCTAATTCCCTTCCTCGAGATCTGCAGTATTTTCTGATTTGGAATTCAAGACATCACTCAAAATTCAGCCTCGTGCCAAATCCTCACTGATGGTGTAAGATTTCTGCCTCTGGGTGGATCATCAAAAGATGAGTTGAATTAACTCATTCATCTCTAAAGACCAACTTGGCAAGTGTCCTCTAGATGTATGATGCTTTTAAAGATAACTTAGGAAATGATCATAAACAAATGAAATATTTAGCGCAGAGTTGTGGGTTGGGTTCTGATTAGTGTCACTCTTTCAAATATTTTCTGAAAAATGCTTTGGTCACAAATATATTACCAAGACAATATTTAAAGAGAGATTGTTAAACCTATATATATATATATATATATATATATATATATATATATATATATATATATATATATATATATATATATATATATATATATATATATATATATATATATATATATACATATATATATATATATAGCGCTGTGATATTAGGATTCAAATGCCTGATCTGCCCATGGGAATGTTTGGCTGTCATTCTGATCTTATAATTATACATAAGATTAGGAACCTGATTCCTTGCTTATTAAAAGAATCTCTTGGAAGTTGACAACTAAAGAATAATTCTAGGAAGTTGAAATTGGAATCTTAATAGATTTATCATAAGCTGGAGCAGGCTCTTTCTATAAAATTTATGAAAATGTTACTCTTTTTGATGGAATTCATGAAGGTTGGATGGGATGCTTGATACATCAGTATTTTTGTGCATTAGCATCACTGAGCATTTTTGTCAAAGTATAAATATTTTGTACTTTCAGTATTATATTTTTAAAGATAATTTGATAATGTCATATTTCTAGCCTGTTGGATATCTGCTATTGAAAACATTGAAAACAGAACAATCAATTCTTGTTTGCGAAATTGATCTATCTAACTGCATTCTGATGAAACAATATATGTCAACTTCTACATTGATAATGCCATATTCCATATATGATAGAGGGGGGGGGGGGGCATTTGAGGTTTTCAAAAAGAAAAAGACAACATTTAGGTTAACTGTTATTTGAAATATAATATTTGGTGAAAAGACAACTCTTAATAAGGCAGCACCTATTTAATAAGTTTCAGGATATCAATAAAATGTTTATTTAGTTTGATATATATCTTGATCAAAGCATTTAAAAAAATGTTGAAGGCTTCATTACCTTAAGATTATTAATCATTTGTAAAATATGATAAACTAGTTGAGCAATCGATATATCATATTCACCTACCATAAATTAAACTTTGAGAAATGACTATCATTATCATATAGTGGTAAAATTGTTATAATGTCCTAAAGGGGCGTTTTTGGAGTGTTTTCCTATTCATGTATATAACTCCTTCAGTTTGAGAAAGCCACTTGCAGCTTTATGAAAGAGAGGGCATTAAGAATGTAACCACAATTTACCCACATTTTTTAAATGGATCATGACAGATAGATTAAAGTTGGCTATCATAAATCATGGTGTGGGATGTTAGTGAATACGTGCCTGAACACAGCCTGAGCTATAGATTATCTGCCATGTAGCGATTGTTAAGGTGCCTCAGGATAAGTCAGGATAGGTGGGAGGTCCGTGTTGTGAGGTAGGGGGAATGGCTCACAGCTGCTATTGCCTTCCTCATGCACTGCTAGAGAATTGATGATCTCTTTCTCACACTCATACTCACTCTTATTCCCCCACCCT